>OY992532.1:197476488-197754743 GCA_963921185.1 Dasysyrphus tricinctus
AACTAATTCATCTCTGATTTTTTTAAATTATTTTAATTTAGATTCTACAGAAGCTGCTAATTAGCGTGGCTAAAATCGAGCTTTGTAGGTTGAGTATAGTTTCCGAATCTCTAGGACTTGAATTAAAAACCTTTGCCAGAGATAAAAAAAAATGAAAGTCAATTTCTTTTCTTGGAAAAAATAGAGGGAAAGCTTGATTTTGGTATGCAAAGAATCCCTTTGACATTTTAAGCAAACTATTAAAAGTCCCCATCGATATATGAACACCGCTATCAATTGTACGGAGGGTCCCTCCAAATAGTTTTAAGGAATATCTCCAGAACCGTAACCCTAACGTAAAAAAAATCGTGGATTGGGTTGAACCTTAGAAAATTCCGTACGAAAATTGATAAGTTATTTTTCTTTCTTGCGGTAAATATAATCCGGACTCGTCGCAAAAGCCAAAAAGTCCCCACACGTTTTTTTCATATTTCTTAGAACCACAAAAATAACGGTACCTGCCATACAATATTTTTTAGCAATTTTACATAATCATATTTTTCTCAAAAATGACTGAACAAATTTTCTTTAAAAAACTCATTGAATTACTTTCAGTAAAGGCTACCTTTGGTTGGAAACCATTTTTCAAAAAATGCTTATTAATGGTACCTCCCAAAGAACCATTTTTTATTTAAAATTTTCTTCTAAACAGCATGACCGATTTTAGTAATGTTTTTATGCGGAAGCTTCCAGAAAATATAACTAAAGGGTGTTTTTTAGAGTTATAGAACTTTAAGTTGGCAACACTATTTAAACTGGTGGCCATTTTTGTCAGCTGTCCAGTGATTTATTTTTAGATTGGTTTTGTCATTTCAACATGAATAGATTGACGCCTGAACAACGCTTCCAAACTGTGCAAATTTATTTTGAAAATCATGGTTCTGTTTGAAATACATATCGCGCACTACGTCCATTATACGATCAACATAATCGTCCATCAGAGCAATTAATTCCATGGATTATGGAACGTTTTTGCACCACGTTTACTCTAAATGATAATACGCATCTACAGAGACGTCGCCGTCGCGTCGCCGTCGTACAGTGCGTACAGAGGAAGTCATTGCTGCTGTAGAGCGTAGCGTAGAGGAAGACCCGAATCAGTCAATCCGCCATCGTGCACAGGAATTGGATATGTGCGTCCATCCATTTTATGGAAGATTGTGCGGAAAGATCTTGGTTTGCGTGCTTACAAAATCCAACTCGTGCAAGAATTGGGGCCACAGGATCACCTATATCAAGGCGAAGATTCGGTGAATGGGCCCAAAACAAGATTGTTGTTGATCCCAATTTTCAAAAGCGAATTTTGTTTAGCGATGAAGCTTACTTTTGGTTGAATGGTCAACAAACAAAACTGCCGTATTTGGAGTGATGACTGATGATAATCCTCAAGTGTATGTTGAGACACCGTTATATCCACAAAAACTGACTGTTTGGTGTACTTTATGGGTTGGTGGAATAATTGATCCGTACTTCTTTAAAAACGATGCTGGCTAGAACTTAACAGTCAATGGTGACCGCTATAGCGCCGTGATTACTGACTTTTTCGTTGGACAACCGAACAACCATGATGTGCAGGAGCTGTGGTTATAAGAAGACGGTGCAACATGTCACACATTTAAATTGGACCACCAGAAATCATATTTAAAATATAATGCCAGAAGATTATGTTTCGAATAACGTAAATTCCATATCCATGTCAATAAAAAAAAATTATCTTTGTTTTATTCCACTTCAAAGTTCTATACCTCTAAAAAAAACGCACTTTAATATTGTTCACCAAAATTAAAATTTTGAAAATCAAATATTTTGAAAATGACATGACCGATTTTTTTTTTTAAACTGGATAGGTTAACTTAAGAGATTTTTAGTTCTTTCTAAATATTTAAAAAAAAAATTGAACTTTTATGAAAAAATAACGTAACATTCCATACAAAAGTTAAGAAATCGTTAAGGAAAATATTTTTGTTCTCAAAAACGACTCCTAGGATTTTGATCAAACTTTTTCTTTAGGCTAAAATTAGAAGGATCTACTACCAAAATTATAAAATCTTACACTTAGCAACTATTAATAGTAACTACCACTCATAGAATGGTGTTTTTATTTTGAATTTTCTGACAGAGCTAGATTATTTTTGTATATAATTATAATAATCCCAATACCATACCCCTTATTTGTATTTTCATATTCCTTTCGATGGGAACAACAAGCCAAGTTGTTTCCCACCGAAAGCACTATTTTAGTCCAGTAAATAGAGGAAAAAAAAGGGGGGTTACCCTACAAAAGGTCGGGTAGTTCTAAATTTTTGATATGTTTTGTTAAGGTATGGATGGTAGATGAAAATTCCAAATTTCCACAACCACGCCCCCTCCGCCCGCTACAAAAAATCGGCACTTTTTTCAGTTTTTTGCTTATACCTAACTTCTTTCCGGTATACTTTAACGGACAAAAGTTAAAGAAACATTTGTAGACAATAAAATTTCCTACAAATGTGACCTAAAAAGTATTTTTGTACAACCACTACGAACGGCGCTATGGAGCTCCCAAAAAAAAAAAAATTTCGTATTTTGTAAGATTTTCAATTTCTTCCCTCTTTACAGAACAATAACTCCTTAACCTTCAAGTTTAGGGCAACATTTTTTATACCTAATAAATCTTGTAAATAATTTAACTGGCTGCCAATTCAATGTAACTACAATCGACGTCTTCTTAGTCGAACTCCCCCTAAGTCGAATTTCCTTCTAACAAGAATTTTGTCGCCATGTTTGTGGTATACTCCTCTCAAATTTCCAAACTTATTTTTTTCTCTCTAAATCGAAGTTTTGCAAAGCTCTCTGTAACTCGAAATAATTGTGATATCCCGTGAGAGTTCAACTTAGAGGGAGTCGACTGTATTTTCATTTTGTGACCAATACAATCGGGAATTGGGTGAGTTTTGAGAAAGTCTTTTTATTCAAACGTCTTAACGAATTCTGAACCCGGTGTCTTAGTCGCTATTTTTTTGAGGTATTTCAGAAAATCCCATAAAAACTAAACCACTATACTGCCGTCCTAAACGAACGCAAGTTTTAATTCAGGTTTCAAGCAAGTTTCGTATGTGTCTATACCAAGTCTAAAAGTCGCAAGTTCAATTTTCTAAGTCATCACCATTTCACATCACATCATTTTTCCTAATAAGATATCGTCCTTTAAAATATTCAATTAAATCATAAAAATGCATTTATCTCAAAACTATTAAAATGGAGATACAATCTTTTTCCTTATGACGGCAGTATAGGTACTGGTTTTGATGAAATTTATAGATATGATAATTGTCGAGATGAAAAACCAACACAATTAATTTCAATCTACTGCAGCTCCCACTTTTTTAAAACATAATATTTTCGGAAAAAAATTATAAAAATTCGGGTCAGATGACCCATGAAGGGCCGAAACCACAAGTGCTCTGGTGATGGCTTACCCTCTAAACCAGACGTTCGATCTTCTTTATTGCCTTCAACTTGGGATTCAGAAACTCAAAAGGCTGGAACATTGTTTCCCATTCGCACAATCTAGCTTAGCCAAGTCGACATATTTTGACTTTTTGGACTAAATTGTCTTTGAATAACTCATTGAGCTCACGTTTGTGTCTTCTCCTCCGAAAATCCGTCGGATAATACGAGTATTACTTGCGAAAGAGCCCAGTATCAGTCTTCATTTCTGATTTTCATCTTAACGAGAGTAGGAGTGTCTTGAGCGTAAGAAGAGTGTTGATCCTAATTGTTTGACAAACTGATTAATAACAGTGGTTTCCAAAAGTATTTTTTCGTTGAATATACACGCATAGGTGTCATCCGTGGAGTAAATACGAGTATTGACTCCAAGGTTAATGAAATTCTAAGCTACTTCGAAGCTGCTGCTAATGCAAGTGATGTTTTGGCCTAGGTTGTAAACGACTTTTAGTCGTTTACTTTAAAGCCAATATATTTCACCTGTTCTTCAATCACCATGAAGAAGTCTGTAAAGACACAATGGAACACAAGATAGGGCATTCTGTGTTAACAGATGCTCTATGCACTATCTGTTCCAGAATGAGATTAAGAAAGACAAAAATGTTATCGCATTTCCTCACCGAGTGCACTGTACATGTTTTGAACAGTTTGGAGAACCTTGTGTTTTATAATGTCACGAGATACAACTGGATCTTTTTTTGTTCGAGATCTCAAGTTCAGTTATCGCCATATAGGCCATATTGACGATAAATATGCTTCCATAAGCGGCCTTGAAGCCAGTGCAGAAACTTTGTGTCTCGATTTGAAGCTCACTGGTCATTTCCATAATTTTCCTTAGGGTTAAGATTTTTGATCTTTTACTGGCATTCGTTTTAATGTCCTTTCTCATAACTACCTACAATTTGTATATTCCAATGAGTAAGATGGATGACAAGACTTTCTCCGTATACAAACAACGTATGGACATAATTTTCATAAATTTACCGATTGTATTGGTCACAAAATGAAAATACAGTCGACTCCCTCTAAGTTGAACTCTCACGTGAAATCAAAATTATTTCAAGATAGAGAGTTTTGCAAAAGGTCGTTTTAGAGAGAAATAAATAAGTTTGGAAATTTGAGAGGAGTATTCAACAAACATGGTTTTTAGTGGTTGTAAATAAATACTTTTTAGGTCATATTTGTAGGAAAATTTAGTGCCTACAAATGTTTTTTATACTTTTTCCGTTAGAACATACCGGAAGGAAGTAATAAGCCAAAAACTGAAAAGAGTGCCAAATTTTTGTAGTTTTTGCATGATTTTGAAGGGGGTGGAGGGGGCGTGGTTGTGGAATTTTCATCTACCAACCATACCACATAACATATCGAAAATTAAGAACTACCCCACCTTTTGTAGGTTAAAACCTCTCTATTTACTGGACTATTAATTGTATGAAAAGAAGTATGTTAATCTTTTTTGTGTAGAATTATTTAAGCTATAAATCGTACCTTCATATTTTTTCAAAAAAACTGCTAGTTTTCGAGAAATTAAGAAAAAAAAGTATTTTTCCCCCATTTCCCCCCTAAAAAATGTAACCCCGGTCCAAATTTACGGAAGTTTTCGGGAAATACTTAGGACGTAAAAACAAAGCTCTCTACCAAAATTCAGCGTTATCGGAATTTTTTCGAAATTTTGCCATTTTGTTGTCTAATTTTCCTGGGCTATTATGCATCCACTCCAAAAATGTATTGTCGACTCTTACACTAATACGAACCGAGAAAATAACGAAAAATGAGTTTACTCTTTAAATCAACAACGCGAAAACCCTGCAAAGTATTAACATACAAAGTCGTTGGTTAGAATCAGACCTTTTTTTCATTCATAAAAACGATCAAACACAGAAATGAATTTTTTAATCGGAAATAAGATTAGTAAAAAAAAAAAAAAGAAACGTTCGTGATTCACTAATATCTATGTATGTTTATATGATTTTTCACGCGTGCCTTATCAAACTAAAATATTTGTGTCCTAAGTCTCGAGACATGCCACCAGTGTGACAGCAGTTATTATGAATTAAAAGTATGAAATCTTCAACGAGTTTTGGCTCACCGATCGGTGGTGGGAAGTTCAATCTCTGTATGACGCATTTATAGAACCTACGAAACCAAACGTACCAGCGTACATACCTTGCACTGTCATACTGTCTTTATGTCTCGTGACACTTCATTCATAATCTTTACAAGGGGCACTAACAAGTAGTAACAACCACTTAAGGTTGGAGTCTGAAGTTCAAAACAGCACAAATTCCACAAACTTTTGATACTTTTTTTTATTTTCTATTCAAATACAATATTGCTATTGAATTTCGAATATTTTATGTGCCACCTAAACATCTGCACAAACATACCTAATTTTCAACAACTACAAACATTAATATTACTATTTGGTTGCTCATCGGTACAAAAAAGCTATTTTTTCGGAACGTCTTGTCTTATGAACTTACTTCTCTTGGTTTTGCTTGTTGCACATTTGCTTTGTCATGCAATTGCATTGTAGGAATTATGGTATGTCTTTATCTATTGATATTTTTACATTACACACATGTAGTCATTTAAAACACCAAAAATATTGCAATTCATATAAATTATATTTTCAGACTGAATAAACTTGAACTTGCAAACTAGTTGACTATCAAAATAAACAAATACACAAACGAGTATGTAACAAGAACAAGTTTCAGTCAACTCTACCAAGCAAAGTGACTTCAAGTTTCAACTAAACTAAAGTTCATACAAAAAAGTTGTGACTAGTGCTGGGTGCTGTTTGTTTATGATTGCTATTCAGTTCAAACATGACTACGACATGGTAATCACTAACCTAATTAATTTTTAGATAAGAAATAAGATAGGTAAGGCTTTAGGCATGTGGTGTAGTATAGACAAATTACATATTTAATTTCAATTAATAGTTTTCAATTAACACGTGGATGTGTTGCATGTATGAGTGGGCTACAAACATGCTCGAGGTTGAAGCTTTAAATGAAACAATGGGTGAAGTGAAGATTTGACGTTAGTATTAGTATGATAAAGTTTTTGTTGCGTTTTGTGAAGCAATTAGAACTTGCACTTGGAATTGGTAATGGTGATCATTAAAAACTACCCTTTAAAGCAGGATGCCTGTTAATTGACATGACATGACAATAATAATTAAAATAAATTAAAACAAAGTAATAAATTATTATAGTAATATAAATTATTCATAATAATAATTATATCTTTAATAAACAATTACTTTCAAGGGTTTTTACTTTACAATATGTAATACAATATCACAAGCATACTGGAACTAAGAAAATGGATTTTAATTCACCTTAGTTTTTCTGCTATAGGGTGTTCCAATATTTGTTGCATTTTAAATAATTTAAACAAAATGCATAATTATTTTTTGAAAAGTTGTGATACTTTTTAAATGAAATGGATGTCACTTGGGTTTTCAGTCACACTCCAAGCTTCAGCAATGATATTTTCGCCAGACCTTGCGGGACAATTAAAAGTTGAAGTCTTCAAATTAATACCCTGCCCGTATCGTTAAAATTTATCGATTAATTCAGTATAAGTGGTGGTAGTGGTGAACAAAGACAGTCTATACAATCTTAACGAAACGTTTCCTCGATACTATAACCATTTTCTAGTAAACTTGAAGCACTTTAACAGCACATCAGCAGTCTAATCATGAGAATTCAAAAATGGAACGAAATTTAAAACTAAACCTCATGTTGGAAGACCCTATTTTTATAAAACTTTAAAACTAAGCCGACCTCGACAGTCCAGATCTGAAACCCTTTTTTTTGCAAAGTAAAATTTTCTACAAAAAAATAAAACAAAAAAATAAGCCGGAAAAGTTAACAAAACCATACAAAAATAAAGTGCATGACTACATAGGTCGTACGTATTTGATCTTTAGTTGAAGAAGCTTTGAGTTTCAAAAACTGGATACAAGGATTTGGAAAAAGAAAAATATTTAATAGCATGAAATCCGATACTTAAATTTATTTTAACAACGCTTCTATTAGCTTGAGGGGAAAAAAAAGGAGTTCCATCAATACTGTTCAACTTGTTGACGGTGCTGGCGGATATAGAAGATCAACTAGGCAAAGGGAGCTGGGGAGAAGTAAAAAGAATTTAAGTAAAAGAATGGATGGCAGGAGGCACATATAACGGACAGAATAAAAAAGACAGCAGCGGCCATGAAGGAAGCATGGGGGACTGAAAGGAAGGAATTCGAGAAGGATTTGGAGAGGTTGCTATGGCTTTTCGACACCCTGGTGTGGACGGTGATGGGATATGGGGCAGAAGTATGGGGATGGGAGGAGAGACAAGAAATGGAAAGGATGCAAGAGAGGTACCTCAAATGGATGCTAGGGGTAGAATGGCAAACTCCACGATACATGGTAAGACAAAAACAAAAAAAGATAATGATAAGAGCAGGGCAAAGGGCAAGGAATTATGAAGAGAATTTAACAGGTGGAAAAGGAAGCGAAATAGCAAGGGAACGTTTAGTGGAGATGAAAGAGAGACAGAGAGATGGACGGGGGAGAGCAGCACAATGTGAACAAGGGAGAGAAGAAATGAAGGGACGAGAAGAAAGTTTGAATGGATAAGAGGGGGCTCTGAACCCTTGGCACCTCATATATGGGAAATTTAGGAAAAAATAACGCCATCTTATTGCTCAGTAATTGGTCAGAACACGTCAACTAGTCCTAGAAGTTGGTCAGCCCTAGACAACTTGTAATGAAGGCTTAAGATTTATCAAGGTCACGCAAGGTCACGCACGATTTTTGGCACCTAATTTGTGGGAAATTTGCGAAAAATGTTTACCATCTGAAAGATCTCTAGATCGTGATAAAAGGTCAACTATTTTCAGTAATTGGTCAGCCATAGATTTTGTTGTATGAATTTTTAAAATTCCATTCAAGGTCACAAAAAAAACTTTTGGCACCTCATTTGGGTCAGTTAATAAAAAAAAGTAAGTCATCCGAAAGGCCTCTTCACGGTTATGAAAGGTCAGTTTTTTTTAGTAATTAGTCACTCATATATTTTTTTTTAATGAATATTTATTGAATTTGTAAACAAAAATTCGAGGTCATAGCGATTTTTAACACATCATTTATGGGAAATTTACGGAAAATGTATACCATCTGAAAGATCTCTAGATCTATATAAAAGGTCAGCTAGTTTCAGTAATTGGTCAGCTGTAGATTCTTTTTTACGATTTTTTAAAGTATTTTTTTCTTCAAGGTCACTAACAATTTTTGGCATAAGGATTAAAATTCATTAAAAGAATCTATGGCTGATCAATTTCTGAAACTAACTGACCTTTTGTGACGATCTAGAGATCTTTCAGATGATAGGTATACATTTTGCGAGACCTTGAGGAACTTCAAGCCCTAATTACAAGTTGTCTAGGGTTGACCAATTTTTAGGACTAGTTAACCTTTTCTGACCAATTACTGACCAATAAAATGGCGTTATTTTTTCCCAAATTTCCCATATATGAGGTGCCAAAGGTCCAGAGCCATACGAGGGAGTGGAAAAAGTAGACAGGAGAGAGCAGGAGAAGGAAAGAAGGGAACGAATAAAAGAACACAGATTCAACAGGTCGTAAGAACTTTCTTACAGGAGTAAGAAATAATGACAGAGGGGATCCCGAAATATTTGAAAGCGGAATGGGAGACAGAAAGAACGAGAATTGTTAAGAGTCAGACTAGGGAATGAGTTGAAAGAAAGATGGTACTGCAAACGAGAAGAAGAGAGAATAATGCAGAATAAGTGAGAGTGAGTAAGAGACGTGAGAACATGTAATAGAAAGATTCAGTTCAGGCGGGGAAAGCAAAATAAGGGAAACATTGATGGAAATACTGGACGAAAAAGAGAGGGAGAAGAGTGGATAAAGGAACTAGAAGAAGTGAAAAAACATAGAAGAAGAGAGGAAGCAGAGTAAGGAAACGGGTGCCTTGTAACCCTTCGGGGAGGCAACACAAATCAATACAACAGGTACATAGAGAAATTATTTTAAATCCGTTCAGCTGATAATGAGAATGTTTTAAATTAATAAATCCGTTCCACTTTAGGTACTGTTAATTCAGTTGCTAAAAATATTTTTTTTTAATATTTGGTAGTAGCCTATTGAATAGACCTTTTAAAAAAGAACAATTACGTGCAAGGGTTTTTATTATTGAATATGTTTGTTTGGCCCAAAAGCATGCTTAAAACCAAAAATGCTACTAAATTCACCCATGCGTTTCTGAGAGAATGGTCACACTCAGTGGCGTATTGAGGGGGGGGGGGCCCAGGGGGCCTGGGCCCCCTCCAAGCCTCAAATATCATATTAAATTATTATTTAGGTGATCTTAATGTACATGATTAACTGAAACTTTTTCGTAAATCTTAGAGATTAAGAGGGAGCTCAGATTGTCGAGCCTCCCAAGTTCTGAAACGGTTGTTTGTGTTTGTTTGAGTTAGACCCCTTGCAGACGTTGAGGCGGTTGGGGTAACTTTTTCGGAATTTTTTATTTATCGACAGATTTTTGAGTCAAACCACATAATTCGATAAATCGTTCGGAATTCTTTAGATTAATATTATGCATTCAAAATAAGAATAACTAAACAATATGTTTAACCTTTTTTACGTTCAAACTTAAGTTTTTAAAACTTGTTTGTATAACAAATGAACAAAGCTCATTACTATTTCTTGTAGCCTATTGAATAGACCTTTTAAAAAGGAACAATTACGTGCAAGGGTTTTTATTATTGTATATGTTTGTTTGGCCCATAAGCATGCTTAAAACCGAAAATGCTACTAAATTCACCCATGCATTTCTGAGAGAATGGTCACACTGGCCACTTTTCAGTATTTTTGGTATAACTCGAAAACTAAGCCGAATTTGACAATTTTACATTTAATACTTTTTGTTCAAAATTAAATTTTCTATCGAAATGGATAGTTTGGAAAATTTCTTAAGCAGGAAAAGTAAACAAAAACCAACATAAAAAATCGAAAAACAAAGATTTTTAAATTTTTTTCTAAGCCACGCAAAACTTTTTTCGGACCAAAGATACGCTCAAGACATTCATGACCAAAGTAAACTGGAATCTTACGACTTTAATATGACATGTTAAAAAAGCAATATTATTTAAAAATTGACAGAGATATAGCCATTCAAACTTTACCATTTCTTATCATTTTCCGCAGTTTTTGCCCGAAAGCCTATTTTTTGGTACTTTATGACAAATTTAACGTTCCTAGCACCTAATACCAAATCTTATGTTAATCAGACCAGCCGTTCGGTCTGGACGTCTGAACGCATTTAAAAGCAGCCGAAGAAAGAAATTGCGAACTTACATCCTTTTTATAAATTCTCTATAGTTCTAATGTCATACATATTATATCAAAATTTTGATTTCGAACATTTTTACGAAAGTGAAATTTGCCATATTGTACCGAAAAAGGGACTTTCGGGCAAAAACTAAAAAAAATTATAAGAAATGATAAGGTTTGAATGGGAATATCTCTGTCAATTTTGAACAATTATTAATTTTTGAACATGCCATATTGAGGCCTTTAGTCTCTAGGTACTTTGTTTTGTCTGTGCATGTCTTGACACTATCTTTGCTTCAAAAAAAGTTATGCACAATTTATTAAAAAATTTAGATATCCTTGATTTTTTTTTAAGTTGGTTTTTGTTAACTTTTCCAGCTTAAATTTTTTCGTAAAATTTTTTGAACTATCCATTCCAATAGAAAATTTAATTTTGAACAAAAAGTAATATATGTGAAATTGTCAAATTCCGCTTAGTTTTCGAGTTATACCAAAAATACTGAAAAGTGGCCAGTGTGACCATTCTCTCAGAAACGCATGGGTGAATTTAGTAGCATTTTTGGTTTTAAGCCTGCTTATGGGCCAAACAAACATATTCAATGATAAAAACCCTTGCACATAATTGTTCCTTTATACCTCTCATTTTCCGGTCTATTCAATAGGCTATAGTAGATAAATCACACAAGGAAAAAAATATCAAAATCGTAGAGCCATTTTTTGAAAAAAATAATATTTTCGTTCTTTAACATTTGAATGGAAGGTACTGTTTTTTTACATAAGAGTAAAAAATGTTTAAGAATATTTTCAAAGCTGTGGAAAAACCGTTATGTACATACCAAAGCTTCAAAAAATCGTCCCTGTCTTTTGATAATTATATACCTACCATTTGTTCGTTTTTAATTTTTATCTTCGACAAAAATATATGCATTTTTGGATTTTTGTAAGCTTATTTAGCAAAAATGGACTAGTTTTCAATCAAAACAACTGACGAATTTTTTTTAATTTCAATTTTTTTTTATTTTTAAAAATTCTATGACGGCTTTTTTTTTTGTTGAAACCTCTTCTTTAAAATGGTGTACAAAATCACTCAGTTATTATGAAAAAAAAACATTGTCAAAAGTCAGATGCTAGTAATTGTTCATTTGAATGGATTGTTGAAATTGATGAAAAACGGTAATTTTAATGTAATATATAATAAAGGAATAATTGAATATGAAGAAAATTTTAAAAGAAATTCTTCTGTTCGAGTGGAGTGACCGAATATATAATTTATCAACTTGTTCAGTTCCACAACATATGTACATTTTTACGAATAATGTTTTTTTATTTAAACAATTCCTCTTATTTTTAAGGTTTGATGGATTAAGAAAAAATAAAAAATTAAAAGAAAAAAAAAATATTTTTGGTATTTTTCTCAATATTTTGTATAGGTTATGTGAAAAAATGATTTAAACAAAAGATGTTGGTAATTATCCACAACTTTTACATTTAACTTTTTTTCGATAGCAGATTTACTTTCAAATTTAATTGAGAATGCATATGAAGTAACGCCCAGCCAATGGCGATTGCAATTGAATTATTTCCGAGCATTGACAATTCCACTATACCATAGCTGATCAGATTACCAAGAACCTGGCACTTTCCGGCTATAATAACAGAATTTTTTCCACTTTAGCTTTTAAATCAGAAAATAATTTCACAATTTTCTTTTACAGTAATAAAGGTAATAAAAAAATAAAATCGTAAGTATATTCTGTTTGGCATGAACTACACCAACTCTATGGACATAAAACACAACTCAATATTAATGGACGTTATAATATTCTCATTATTGAAAAAAGATGCCAATTAAATTATGTAAAAGTCCCATGCAGGCTGAAAAATAAAACAAAATAAATGAATTATTGGAGAAAACAAAAAACATCAATCTTCCAACAACGCTGATGTAGCTTTTTATTTTTATGAGCAAGCTTCTCCCAAGCCATCATAAACCAACATCCAGGCAAAATGACAACAAAAGAATTCATTAATGAAAATCCCCACTGAGTTATATTGTGCCGTTCATGACGACAAAAAAGAAAAATCCGAAATTAAATTTGATATTCACTTTAACTCTTAAACTTTTCTACTTAAATTTTCATTTAAACCACCAAGGTAGGCAAAACTTTTTTTTTGTTTAATGCTAAATGCATTATTTAGTAGTTGAACCACAATGCCTCGTCGAGTGGAAAATAATTTCCAAGAATTTTCATGTAGAAATAGTTTGCCCAATGAATATTGCCCCTGAGCATAACGGTCCTTGGTCCTTGCAGGACTTGTTCGTCAACCCAAAAAATCCCTGGAGCCAACGCCAAGTTGAGTTCTAGTGTTCAGCGTGTTGTTGTCCTTAAGACGTTTGTGGCTTGCAAAGTTCGAAGAAGGTATTGTTGTAAGATATTGCCATCGTATACGGAATAATGTGAAACTTCTTGTATCCAACTAGTATTGGTGAGAATAATTGCTCTATTTTATGGTGTAGTGCTTTGATGAATTATTATGATGAACATAGTGCCATACATGTTTTTGAAATAAACCAGCAGCAAACGGTTGCGTATCCATCAGTCTTGACATCAGTTTAATGTAATTATATCATATTCAATGAACTTGATGGTGGTCTATAGGAATATAACTTTCTCCATATACAGTAATACACAGTGATACAACACCATTTAATATATTGATTCCCCATGGATCTATAGATTCAAGGAGACATATTCCCTTTGTAAATTTCGTTCTTAATATTCATTATTAATGGTAATCAGAATTCTAAAATGATCCATCTCCTGTGCTGTGATAAGACGGATGTTTATTTCAGTTCCATGGTTTGTAAACATCTCTGTCATTCTCATTATCCACACTGATAGAAAAATGGATTGATGGTTATTGGATCGAGCCTTAAGAATGAGATTATTAAATTTCACGTAAAGAATAATAACATCACAAAAAAAAAAAACGATATTTTCAGGGGAAGCAAAGTAATAGCTAAACTCTAGAAATTGTGGGTTAAGATTTTTTTTTACAATTTCTTAGAACTGACAAATCCTCCAAAAGATTACATGTCATAAATAGGCGCTTCTCATACAGCCCTTCGAACTCGGCAAAAAATTGTAGGTTGCCTCCATAATTTCATATATGAATAGGTATCTACCTATAGAACTTCAAAAATGGATAATTAGGTATTTCATGAATTGAATTTGGGCATTTATTTCATTTTTAAATTTGGGGGTGAAGAACCTGGTAAAATGAGATACCTGAAGTGAATTATTATTTTACTAAACATTTTTAAATACCTAAATAGTTAACAATATTCAAGAAAATTTAACCCCTGTGTAATACTTTCCTAATACGTACGCATATCTGAAAATACATAATGAACACTTTTTCCGGGATAAGTTAGATCTTGTGAATGATAGGTAGGTACTTAACATAAATGCCAACCTTTGAAATGTTTTGAGTGATCGACTAATTTGATTCTTCACGACCGCCAAGGATATCATGATGATATAAGTCCCCAAATTCAGTAAATGAAATAATTTCCAACGTTAATCGATATGGAACATAACTTTGGTGACTATCCCATAGGGACGATCAAAATCCAGCAATTTTTTTCAAATCCTGTATTGTAGAAGGCGATCAATCATTTGTGCTCGCTAGGATCAAATCTTATAATAAAGTTCACCGAAGAAGATATTTCCATTCGTAACAGTTAACGCATGCATGGAACCTTTAAAGTTGTGCCACATCTTGCTTTAGGCAACTTTTAATAATTTACGCGGAATATTTTGGTAATGTTACGCTAACGGTCTTGCTTGACGTGATATCGCCGGTGCAGTGCGTATGATTCATTGGGCAAAATCAGTTCAAGGTGCATCGTAATAGCCGTAGATGTATCAATAAAATATGACAAAATTTCACATTTTTCATAAACTCTGATCAAGCTTCGTTCATCTTAAACTACCACATTTTTTAAATTATAAATGATAATTACCTACTAATTCACTGCACTGCTAATTTTCTTCATGAACAATAATAAGATGTTAATATACACTCCGACGTATACGTACCTTTATAATTTTTTTTTTGTTTTCATTTCAAATTCCGTTGTAGTCCAGTATATACAATTGTTCAGATTTTTTGTTGATGTTGGCCTAGTAAATAATCCAAATTTTCAACCTCAAGCGCCGCCGAAACATGGTGAACGATTCAAGAAAACGTTGGCGTTTTTTTCTGTAGCTGTCGATTTTGAACCTGAAGGACTAGTTTTTGACTAAAAAAAAATGAGTCCAGAATTGTTTCGGTAGACCCAAGATGCTTTAAAACACTAGAGCGTGTTGGGCCAAAAACAAAAAAAAAATGGGTTACATCTATAAAAAAATCCTTTAGATTTTCTTAAGCTACAAATCCGGTCTTCAATATTCTTGTAAAATAAAGTTCTTTTAATCGATACTTTTTTAAAAAATAAATTGCCGACTCAAAATTTTGAAAATGAGAAAAACATGTTTTTTCTTAAACTTTTTTTTTGTATTTATTTATGTTTTCAGGAATTTTTTATTTTGCTTTTAATATTTAATGGTTTTATCAATAATTATAACGTCGGCTTAGAGTGTAAAGCGGCTAAATCCACATTTTTGTTTGTAATTATAGACCACTTCATAAATCGCTTAAAAATACAAAAATCTATCAAATTTTTTCAACTCACTGAATTTAGCAAAAACGAGTGCTGAAAAATAATTACCTAATGTAATTTTGGTTTTATTCAAATAATGCGAAAACTTTTGTTTAAATAATTTTGTATACAAAATGTAAAATAGGAGTTAGCTGCTTTTCACTCTTAGCTGACGATAAGCCAAATTCTGAAAACCCTGTGCTAAAAAGTCTTTAGTTTTTGATAAAAATAAAAATAACCAAATCTACTTCTCTACTTACTTACTTACTTACTTTACTTTACTTTACTTTAGATGGCGCTTACAGTCCAGGGTGGACTACGGCCTCAACCAACAAGCCTCTCCAGCCAGCTCGGTCCCTAGCTAGCTGCCTCCAGTTACGCACTCCAAGTTGGTTGAGGTCGTTCTCCACTTGTGTGCGCCACCTAAGGTGGGGTCTTCCTCTGCTGCGTAGACCATCAGGGGTAGATTCGAAGACTCGTCGGGCTGGTGCGTCGGTGTCCATACGCTCCACGTGTCCCAGCCATATCAGCCGCTGTATTTTCAGCTTTTTGACTAGGTCGACGTCGCTGAAAAGCCCATAAAGCTCGTTGTTAAATCTTCTCCTCCATACTCCATCGATTCATACTGGACCGAAGATCACCCGAAGAATTTTCCTTTCAAAGCACCCAAGCAGATTCTCATCCGTTTTTGACAGGGTCCATGCTTCTGCCCCATATAGCAGAACCGGGATGATGAGGGTCTTATATAAGGTCTCCTTGGTTCTTTGAGAGAGGGCTTTACTACTCAAATGCCTTCTTAGCCCGAAGAAACAGCGGTTGGCAAGAGTAATTCTTCGTTTGATCTCTGCACTGATGTCATTTTGCGATGTAATAGTGGAGCCCAGGTAGACAAAGTCCTTGACGACTTCGAAGTTGTACCTATCCATCGTAACGTTTTGGCCAAGTCGACGATGTTGAGATTCTTTTCTCGATGATAGCATATACTTCGTCTTGTCCTCATTAACAGCCAAACCCATTTTCGCCGCTTCCGATTCAATACTTGCAAATGCGCCGGTAACAGCTCGCTTCGTTCTCCCAATGATGTCAATATCATCTGCATAAGGAAGTAGTTGAACTGACTTTTGATAAATTGTACCTCTGTTGTTGACTTGCGAGTTGCGTACAATTGCTTCAAGTACGATGTTAAACAGGTTGCATGATAACGCATCGCCTTGCCTCAAACCTTTCTTGACATCAAATGGTTCGGTGGTGTTCTTGCCGACTTTGACGGAGCAGCGAGATTTCTCCATCGTCATCCTGCACAAGCGGACGAGCTTGGCAGGGATGCCAAGATGCGACATGGCTCTGTATAGCTCGTCTCTGTCTACGCTATCATACGCGACTTTGAAATCGATAAAGAGATGGTGTGTATCGATTTGGAACTCCTGGGTTTTTTTCCAGAATCTGTCGAAGTGTGAACATTTGATCGACGGTTGATTTGCCGGGCCTAAAACTACACTGATAAGGGCCGATCAGATCGTTGACAAACGGTTTTAAGCGATCACACAGCACAGATGACTTACTTCTACTTACACTTCGGAAACATTGTTGGACAATGAGTGCGAGACCTTGCATCAAATCTGGTTGTTGTAATTTTTTACTCAGTTGTTTATGGAGAAAGTCTATTGAATTATCCAAGTGTTTGACCTCAAGTACCTCCAAACGCATTATTGTCAAAAATCTAAAATACTTCGATTTTTTTCGCTTTCATTTAATGATGGACAGTTTTAGATTGAAATTGCGTATTAAGATTAATTAAATAACTAAGCTCGCTTCAATAGAGCCTAGAAGATCCAATAGTTTCGAAAATACAGCTTTTCAAAAGAAATCAATAGGTAGTTAATTTATTATAACACAAGTAGTGAATAATAGATGGCATATAAATAAAAAAACTGGATTGAGAAAGGTGAGAATGATTTAGCTATTTTCGGTTTTTCTCAAAAGTGATAAGACCTTTCAGCATTTGGTTTAAGGTGTTTGACTTAAAATTATTAAAAGCGTTAAATATTTAAATCAAAAATAGTCTGGAATTACATAAAACGAAAAAATCGATATAATAAAAGATAACATCATTGTTTTATCAATATTTTGCATTTCAAAACTAATTTTTCAAAAAGTATCAACTAAAACTTCCTTATTTAAAAAGAATGGGTTTCAGACCTAAGAGGTGTAAAGGATTTTTCTCCAGGTGTTACCACTGTTTTAGAATTTTTTTCTGTTTTCTATCATTTTTTTTTTTCAAAAATTTGCACTTTTTCTGGCAGGATTGCCATGTCCTTATTCTTAAGAAAACACTTAGTTAAATTTGTTGATGAAATAAAGAAGTTATCTATCTATCTATCTATCTATCTATACCAGAAAAAAAGAGGAAAAAAGAGATTTTACTATTAAATAAATGATTTTATTAAAGAATATCCTTTAAAACCAAAAATGCTAATAAATTTAACTTTTTGTTTCTGAAAGAATGGTTGGTCACACAGGCAGTGACATGAAATATGGCCCAACGAAATAAGACAAAGTCTTCAATTTCGCCTAATTTTGCTTTTAAAATGAAAATGCGGCCAAATTGGCTTTATTTCCATTTCAAACCCGAAATAAGACCAAATTTGTTTTGGAAAATAAGCCAAATGTTTTGGTGACGTGAAATAACGCCAAACGAAATTACCTAGGCCGAAATTCAAAAATTTGGTCTTATTACGTTTTCAAAAACGAAATAAGAGCAATTTTAAATTTGGTTTCATTTCATTTATGAAATCGAAATAAGACCAATTTGGCTTTATTTCGTTTTCAAGTCATTTCATATTTTCAAATAATTCTGCCGAAACTGAAATTTTTTTCCTGACATAAGGAGGGTAATGAAAAGAAGTTTAATGGTAGGATAAATTTTAAAGTTTCCAGATTATTTTAATGCAAAAAAAACTTTGCATATACCCAACCTCGCACTCACCCCAAATCCTATAGTGAGCCCAAGTAGGGGGGTTGCAGGGGGCAGCATGCCCCCCCCCCATACATATCTTACTGTTTATTCGCGAATTTTTAACTTTCAAAAACCTAATATATCCTCTCCTTTATTTGGTTTGTGAAATTTTAAAATTCACGAGTAAGCAGTAATGTATGTATGAGGGGCCATATTGCCCCCCTGCAACCCCCCTGCTTTGGCTCGCTATAGGATTTGGAGTGGGTGTGAGGTTGGGTGAATGCAAAGTTTGTTTTGCATTTAAAGTACCTGTATTCAATGAAACTTTGAATAATATACATAGGTAGCCAAAATAACGATTCTCAAGAAACATTTGGCCTTAATTCTGTTTTGGCATTGCAATAAAGCCAAAAAACTGATTGAGATAGATTTGGTTTTATTTCGATTATTTTGTTGGTGTTATTTCCATCGGGCATAAGAAATAACACCAAATTGGCGTTATTTCGTTTTTAAGATGGAAATGAGGCCAAACTCAGAATTTAGCTATATTTCGTTTGGTGTTATTTCACGTCACCACTTTCAGGCAAAAACGGCACTAATTCAACAAAAAATTGTAAAAATTTGAATGGGTTTATCTTTGTCTATTATGAATAAAAACTACTTTTTGAAAACTATTATATTAAAGCCTCGAATGTCTACTTTATTTCATTTAAATATGTCTTAAGGCTTTCTTTGCTCAAGAAAATATTTTGGGCAGTTAGGTAAAAAAAAACATCATTACTTGCGATATGTGTGAGCATAATATGTTTCGTTTCCTTTTGCTATTATTACAGCTTCTTACCGCCATGGCATACTCTCAATGTACTGTTAAGTCCTCCTTGGCAATTTCCCTTTTTGTTCTATCCCAAAGGTTTTCTATCGGGTTCATATCTGGGGAATCGCCTGGCCACGGTAATACTTGAATTGTTTGTTCATTTAAGAACTTTTTACACTCTTTGCTTTATGGAATGAAGCAGAGTTGTTCATAAATGGTATTGATTCGTTGTCTGGAACCAGTCTTTTAGCTGGAGTAATAATCGATTTTTCAAAACTTCTCTGATTTGGTCTTGTCTAATTGTACCCTGAACGATATGCAAGCGTCCAATACCTCTTGTACTGGTGACTGACCACGCCATTATCTTCTTCTGTAAGAAAGAGTTTTTTTTCAAAATTAAGTCACAATAAAGTAAACATTCATTGTATAAACTCATTCCATCAGCTGTGTTTCTCCGATGAGTCCACTTTTGAAGTTCTGGCTGACAAGAGAAGCTTTGTGCGGCGGCGGCCAGGCGGGAAATATCACCCTGAATGCATCGTCTAAAGAGTAAAACATCCTGTGAAGAATATGGTGTGGTCAGTCATCCAGTACAAGAAGTGTGGGACGCTTGCATATCGTTCAGGGTACAATAAAACAAGAACAATGTAAAGAAGTTTTGAAAAATCGACTCATACCACAGCTTAAAGACTGGTCCCAGACAACGAATCAATACAATTAATGCACGACTCTACTCCATGCCATAAAACAAAGAGTGTAACAAAGTTTTTAAATAAACGAAAATTTCAAGTTTTACCGTGGCCAGGCAATTCCCCAGATATGAACCCGATAGAAAACCTTTGGGAAATAAAAAAATGGTAAATTGCCAAGGAGGTCATAACCAACAAAGTAAAACTTTTTGAAAAGCTCATAGAAGTTTGGCACTACTGTCCTGCAATAGCGGAAGCTGCTTAAAAGAGCTTTGAGAGTATACCGAGGCAGTTAGAAGCTGTTATAATGGTAAAAGGAAACGTACAAAAATATTAAGTTTTCTCTAAATTCTTGTTTTTTTTTGTTCTAGACTAGTTACTAAGAATTTTTTTAAACTGTTACGTTTTTTTAATTTAGTTCTTATAAAATAATACTCTCAAATAATGAATGAACACTATTTAATCAATATAGGTAAACAATATAAAAACATACGGTTCATTGATCTTAAACAGGTAAACTAAAGTTTGTTTACAATTTATGACTGTCCCTATTATTATTTGGCAGCCCACTGTATATTGCAAGTTATGCACCTGAGCTCTAAGCTATTTTACAATTTGTTTTTACAATTGTTAAAAGAGCGATTTAAATGCTTTTTTTCTATTTGTTCTATAATGACTTGCATATTTCAATAAATCTCAAGTTCCCAACAACTAGAACATTAGAGCAGGAACGTGCGAATCAGTTGTTCATTTTATTCCTTGTTTTTTTTTCTAAAAAATCGCTCCATAGAGTTTTCTAAAAAAAAAATAATACCTAAATTGTTTTTATTATTTGGATGAGAAACCATTTTTCCTCCTAGAGAACCATTTTTTTTATTCTAAACTGTCTCAAAAACTGTTGCACTGATTTTGATTTCTTATTCAAACATTTTCAACAAGTTTTAATTGTAGGTAATACAAATATTTGCTTGGATTTTTAAAAAATATTTTTATTTTTATTCAATATTTCAAAAACTACTCAATAGATTTTTCTGGAGCTCTGTACCTAACGGTAGGTGTCAAACGAATGTTAAAAATACGTTCTCTACGTTTAAAAATGAATACGGTCTGCTACTAGTAAATAAAAATAAAATGCATGACTGGGCCACACGTACATGCTCTTATATTTGAGAAACTGTGGGTTTAAGAAAATTGTGTATAAAAACATGGAAATTATGAGAGAAAAATATAGAGAAGCATCAAATACGATATTTAAATTAGGTAAGACAACTCCTTCGAAAGCTTTAGGTGACAATTCTCAATTGAATAGGTATGATTGTATGTAAAAATAGTTCAAAATCGTTGGAGCGGTTTTTTAAAAATAGTTTCTTAGGACAAATTTTGGTATACAACTCCAAAGTATTAAATATGCACACATAAAATTAAAATTTAAATTTAAATTAATAGTACAGGTAAAATAGGATAAATAAAACAAAAAAATTGGTACCACCATGAAACTTGGTGAAAACGTTTCATGTACTATGAGAATGAAGAATCAAGAGTCTATAAAAATATTTCATATGGAAGGGTGTTTTTTTGAGAGTGGGAGGGGCGTAAGTTGTGGTGTATCAAACGGAAAAATAAACTTTGGTGCAACCTAAGCATATGACACATGTTTTTAAGGTGGTTTTAAATGCTGAATCAAATGACACCAAAACCATGTCGATACGACCTCCGTGAAAAAAGTTATTGTCATTTTTGTGTTAGGATGACTATATTTTCAGTATAAAAGTCAGATATTACCGAAAATTAGTTGAAAATGGTGGTCCGTCGATAAAACCTGGCATAAATGGTTCATTTATCATGAAAAGCAATAATAAGAAGAGTCTATAAAAATATCTGTGGTTAAAGGGTGTTTTTTTGAGGGTTTTAGTGAGTGTTGGGGTTATGGTGGGATTATTGCCATAGAACCTATTACAAAAATGGTACCCTCATGAAACTTTATAAAAATGTGGTATGAACTACCATAATAATGGCCTCTGGAAAATTTGTTCCCACTCTGAGCGAGCTCCTACAAACGTCCCTGGACAAGCTCAAAAATTGGGCCAGTAGTTGTGGCCTCAATGTTAACCCACTGAAGACAGAACTGGTGCTGTTTACAAGGAAACGTAATATTCCAAACATAAACCCGCCAACCATTAACGGAATACCGTTACAGGTTTCGGGTACTGCCAAATATCTTGGCGTTGTTCTCGATCGTAAACTAAACTGGAAAGAAAATATTAAAGAAAGAGAAAGAAAAGCCTCAATAGCTTTCTACACTTGCAGCAGAATTTTTGGTAAAAGATGGGGTCCCAGCCCCAGAACCATTCATTGGATGTACACAGCCATTATAAGGCCAATTCTAACGTACGCATGCATGGTCTGGTGGCCAGCCTTAGATAAGGAAACCAATCTAAAAACCATGACTAAAATTCAAAGACTAGCGTGTATTGGTACAACCAGTGCTATCAGGACCACACCAACGGCTGCCCTTGAAACTTTCCTTTCACTTGCCCCACTCGATCTGTTCACGAAAGAGTTGGCGGCCAAAAGTGCTTTAAGACTTCACCAATGTAAAAATTGGAAAAAGGGCCTCTACGGTCACAGAACTATAATGAATTTTACAGACATAGACATTCAAACAGACTACGTTTCACCGCACATAGATTTCAACCCAGTAACCATAACAGATATTCCAACCAGGGAACTCTGGAATGAAAACAGGGTCATAAATGAAAATCATGTTTCGGTCTTTACTGACGGTTCCAAAACCTCGGAGGGGGTTGGGTCAGGCATCTACTCAGATAACCCATCCATAAATAGATCGTTGAGGCTTCCAAACTTTTGCAGTGTATTCCAAGCGGAAGTACTGGCAGTTTGCGAAGCGGCGAAACATCTTGCCTCATGTGAATTAGTAAACAACAATATTGATATTTTCATAGACAGCCAGGCGGCAATTAAAGCCATTTGCTCAATCACCACAAAGTCCAAACTGGTCGACCGTTGCCGGAACGAGCTAAGAGTACTCAATGCAACGAACACAGTAACCCTAAGATGGGTTCCAGGACATAGGGATATTCACGGGAATGAAATGGCGGATGAACTGGCCAAAAGCGGTTCATCTCTTGATCCGAGCCAAATCGAAGCCTCTGTGCTCATGCCACTGGAGCAAGAAAAAAGTAGAATACACCAGAGTTTCTTAGAGGCTGCAAATGTCAGATGGTCATCCATCGACACTTGTCGGGTTTCTAGGAATCTATGGCCAAATATTTCAAAGAAAAAAACTGATTACTTACTCAAGCTAAGCAGGCCTCAATTATCTCTCATGGTTGGTGTCCTTACGGGCCACAATTCAATGGGAACCCACTTGAACAGAATGGGCATCAGCTCATCGGACTTATGTAGAGGGTGTCATGATGAAGAGGCAGTGGAGGGCTCCCCTCACTTCCTTTGCGAATGCCCCAGCCTAGCTAGAACCAGAAAAGAGGCCCTTGGAGAATATTTCTTCAACGAACTGGGCGGCATCTCTGTCTTGCCACTAAAGAACATTCTGAAATTCATTCAGAACTCAGGATGGTTCAAGGAGGCCCCTAACACCTAAAACACCTATTAACTCCCTCCCTATCCCTCCTCACTAACCACCTATACCCCGGGGAGCGCAATGGATCCTACGAGATCCGAGTGAGATGGTGCGGCTTGCCGTATTATCACCCCTTCCAACCTAACCTAACCTAACCATAATAAAGAATCAAAAGAGTCTATAAAAATATCTATATGGTAGAAGGATGTTTTCTATGGGTGAAGGAATGTATAAAACTTTTTCCAAAAACTAAAATTGTTTCCAAAAACAAATAACACCCTTTACCCAGGCCCACAAAAACACCCTTTCTTCCTTGATATTTTTGTAAACTACGTAAATTCTTCATTCTCGCAGTAAATGAAACACTTTTACCAAGTTTCTTGAGGGTTACCATCCTTTTCCATTTTTTTGAAAAATAACCACACACTTCTCCCTATCTTCAAAAAACACACCCTTCCACGCAAAATATTTCTATAGACTCTTTCGATTCTTCATTCTATAAGTTAATAGCACATTTTAACAAAATCTCATGGGGGTACCATTTTTGTCACAGGGTTTATGGCAATATGGCACCACTACCCCAACTCACCAAAAAAAAACACCCTTTAACCACAGATATTTTTATAGACTCTTCTTATTATTAATTTTCATGACAAATGAACCATTGATGCCAAGTTTCATCGACAGACCATTATTTTCAACTGGTTTCCGGTAATATTTTACTTTTATACTGAAAATATAGTCATCCTTACATAAAAATGACAGTAACTTTTTTCACGGAGGCCGTATCGACTTGGTTTTGGTGTCATTTGATTCAGCATTTAAAACTACCTTAAAAACATGTGTCATATGCTAATGTTGCACCAAAGTTAATTTTTCTGTTTGATACACCACAACTTTCCCCCCCCTCCCCCTCAGAACACACCCTTCCATGCAAAATATTTTCATAGACTCTTTTGATTTTTCGTTCTCATAATGCATAAGACGTTTTCACTAAGTTTCATGATGGTACTAATTTTTTTTTTATTCGAAAGACTTTTCGTTCTATTTTATCTGTACTATAAATTTTAAATTTAAATTTATCAACCAGTTTTTGAGATATCAAGTTTTCAAAAAAACTTTTTTAAAAAATTCAAAAACTTTTTTTTTTGAAAATTTAAATATGCAATACATGTTTAATTTTTGTAAGGAAAATTTTAGAGAGTAATAAAAAAACTCGTAAGTATCGAGTATCAAAAAAATCGATCATATCGTTTTCAAAATATTTGATTTTCAAAAAACAAAAAATTGAAACATTTTTTAAAAATCCAACATATTTTTTTTAATTTTGGTACATAAAACTATTTATAGTTTTTGGAAGCTTCTGTATAAAACGAAAATTAAAAAAAGGTTTCGTTGTTGGTAACCATTTTTTGAAAAATGGTTTCCCACCCAAAGGAAGCCTTTACAAACAGTAATTTATTGATTTTTTTTTAAAGAAAAGTTCTGAAGCCGTTTTGGAAAAAATAACGATTAGGTATGTAAAATTGCTAAAAAGCAGGTGCCATTATTTTTGGTTCTTAAAAAAAATTTAAGAAAAATTGTGGGAGAATTACCAAAAAATGCTATGAATCAAGTTTGGAGAAAACCTATTCAGCGGCTTAGGCTGTAGCTCAACGGATAGAGCGACAGACAGACAGAATTGTGAGATCCACTTTTTCGTCTTTCCCATCATCGTAATGACAAGTCTGATCAAAGTCTCGAGTTCGATTTTTTTACGAATGCATAACTTACCATATAGTATGTACCCATATATCGCAAGTAAAAATACTAACATCAGGTAAATATCTTTTAGCAGCCCCTCTCATAACATGGTTTATTTATGTTGAGTTTTCTCATTATCCGTTATACGTATTTTAATTAAATTTTATATACAAAAACCTCCAAAGGCTGCCAAAATCAAACCCAAACTTCCGGTCTAGCCAATGGTTGCTATAACCACTAGTTTCCACCCCAATAAAAAGTTTCAACTATACATTCTATTATCTGGTCCACTACAATTTTTATATACTTTCTCGCTTAATGCCTTAAAAGCAATCACCATTAATCATCATTTTTTGACAAACTTAACGAACTTAAAAAAAATAAAAAACACTAAACAGTAAAATACAAAAATTAAAAATAAATTGCTTAAGCTGATTTGTATATGAATTTTTATGTATCTTCAAAATCATTCTTAAAATTGATTTTCAAAGAGAAAATGTCTATGCTTACTTAGCCCCCACATTGGACATCTCGCTCAGGCAAATTTATCCGAATAAAAAATTCATTTTCAAACTTCCATCATCATCACCATCTCATCTCCTTTTTTTTAAGAATAAAAAAAGGCTCTAGCTATGTTCGACAAGAAATGAAATTAAAGGCCGGTTAAGTATAGAAAAAGACTTCAAAAAACTAGTTAAATCTCATTTGCATTTTTAATTAATGCCTTAATTGCCTCTGTAATTAAAAAAGAAGACAAACTTAATGCGGACTTTCGTTGGTGGTGGTGGAGATGATGATGGCGGGTGGCGGGCGTGGCAATGGTAATATGGAAGGATGGGGTTGAAGTTGGTAATATAGTGCTGGAGCTATTATAGCGAAAAACTGGGTGATGTTGATGATTATGAGTTATGACATGACAACGATGATGAGAATGATGCAATTTTAAATCCCCTTCACTCACCCTATTTTAACGAACGAACAAAACTGAGAAAAAAAAGTATCGTCTTACCTCTTGAGTGAGAATGATGCAACAGGTCACCCCACAGTATCGTTCGCGTAGACTACAACCAGAGAAACCACCAACCACTAAAACTAAAAAAACAAACAGCGATTATGCCTGGCCACGGTCACACAAAGGATTTTGAAGCTTCCTCTTGCTGTCATTTTCGTCACTCTCAATATCATCGTTGTCTTCGGCCGTTCTTCATCCCAGATCAAAGCTAATAAAATTCACCCTAAATAAAAGATGCTTATGGCTTTTACAGTTAAATTAAATCACCACTAACAACGAATAGGAAAACAGACAGAAAAAAATTACCCACAAGTGGGATCAATTAACAATAGAGCCAAACAGCCCCTTGAGGATGGATGTTCCCTATTCTAATTTTGCTCCTCTCCTTTTCCATTGTGAGTCACCGTTCTTTGAGAAGTGGTGCGCCCGCCGCGCGCTGCCGCCGTGTTGTCTAAGATCGCAAAGAGAGTCCTTAAATTGTTTTTCGTATTTCTGTGAGTTTTCTTGTAAAATGTGAATGAGGTTTTACGCTTAACATCCTTCAGTTAATTTTGTTTGCTTTTGCTTCTTATTGTTCCTTTTGCCGTGGGAGTCATTATATGCGAACGGAAGTCTATTAGAACCTTAAGATGGTGGAACGGAAATGACATGGTGGGGTTTAAAGTATTCTTAATTTTGTTTGTTATTTTTTGTGAAAGAAGAAAGAAAGTTAAAGAAATGTTTACCAAGTGCTGCGAATGTGCTTCAGGAAGAGTATGCAATTCATTTAAGGAAGAAAGTGCTATTAAGGTTAAGTATCGCAATTTTTTTGTATAGTTTTAAGAATATAACAATTTGAGGAAAATAAATTGAGACATTATTTTTTGTATGTAATTAGGTAATTATTAGTATTTTTGCAACAAAATACCTATATTGGCATTTTGTTTTGTCAACTGTTTCCTTTGTGAACAAGTTGTGAAATAAGAATGAACAACTATCGACGCATTTTCTTGTCACAATTTCAAACTGTATTAATCGATGGCCATTTACAGCCTTATTTTAATTTTTTTCGAAGTAGGTAGTTAGTTTATCTTAAGCTAAATTAGGCTCCGAAAACTGTCTCAAATTTGCTTAAGACCTACACAGGTATGTACTTTATAAATGTTTAAATTAAGGAATACATTTTCTTATTTTTGAGATTTTTGTTGGCTTAATTCATCCACAGGGGCGGTCGGTGATGACTCCAAATGCTTTTACATGTTAAAGATCTTCATTGGTATGGATAGGTGAGATACAATTTTATTTTCATCATCAGCGAGCCAGCAATGCCTTACCATTTTCAATAAAAAAACACCAAATAACCTTGAACTTTAAAGGCAGTGCGTGCGGCGCGGCGCAATCGTGCATTTTATTCAAAGTCATAACATCCACTTTGCCAGAATAATCACTATGGCGCTATGGAACGACGACGTGTTTTTAAAGGCAGGAAACGTAAAACATTACTTAAGTACACTGTTCTAAGTAAGAAAATTATATTCTATGAAGGATTAGATAACACTGATGCTCCTTTACGTTTTCGTATTTTCTTTCAAAAGAAATATCCTTTGCATGATAATATATAAAAGTAAAAAAAAAATATATTAATTAAAGGAATTCCTTGTAGGTGAGGAATTCGTGATCAAAAGACTGAAAGTTGATTAAAGAGTAAGTTGATGGGAATGAATAATAATGTTTTTTCCATCAGATTTCATCAAAAGAATTATGAACCCGACGACCGATGACGATGAAGCCAGCCGACCGACGACGCACGCTGACGGACGTACGGTCTCTAGCATTCATTATAGTGTGCCTACCCTTATATTTAAGATTAAAGGAAATTAAGTTAACCCAAGTGATGCATGATACATCATAAAATATGATGAAATATGAATCATAAAAGAGTCCCAGGGCATCAACCTGCTCTTGTACTCTCTTGATGTTAATATAAATTAGGCTAGAAGTTAACAGCTTTGGAAAAATTTCTCATTCAAATTATTTTTCTTCCGGTTATTTTTTGTTTTACATAAAAAGTACATACATAAGTACAAGGTACATACGTACCTACAGTGAAAATTCTAAGGTTTGTTCATTTAATTTTTTTATGAAAAGTAGTTCAAGCAGAGGTGCATAAGCATATGTGTATGCATATAGTGAAGCATTAGTGATTAGTCCATGTGATCATCGTGGATAGTAGGTTAGGTAACGTTTCACTTTAAATGAAAATGTTTTTAGGAATGTACTATGTAATTTTGGATGTCCGTTACCTATTTCCCAAACTCATTTTTTTTTTTTTATGATCAGATACCTTCCAAATCAAAAGATTAGGTCCCAAAATTTTGTTGGGCGGGGTAATTAACACGTGGCTCTAGTTTAAGGCCATACTTTTCCAAATGTTGTATGAGAGTTTCAAACTTTTAACTTTTTATTTTCTCGTACCTACGAAAGCCGGTATGTTAATTGTGTATTTTGATTTTTGTTTCATTTTTGTATTTAAGAACCTGCATTCAATTTTTTTGTATTAATATACAAGTAACATATTTGTATTTGCAAAGTTAGTAGTTTTTAATTTCAACATAATTTAGTGTTTTTTGTTTTAAATCACACTATCTTTTCTTGGTACTTTATACTCTTTGATTACCAACCACCGATTCAACAATATCTTCCAGCTAACTTACTTAACTAATTTGTATATATAACTTAAACTAAGAACTTAAAATTTAAACTTAATTTTTTGCATTGAATTGTCATTTTACTTTAATTTTAATTAAATTAATAAATTGTTACTATTTAAATAACATTATACTTTACAACTAGAATGATACCGAAATAATTTACAGTGCCACAAAAAAAAAGCTGTACCTAAATATAGCGAGAAATGTAGGGTGTAGCAGAAGCTAAGTAAAATTCAACTTTTGCCCCAAGCTGCAGCCACATTCATTCTGATCGAGGGATCAATCAGCAGAACATTGTTTAAGTATCTTTGGCGTTGAGTAGGTGTACATACTACAAGCTCAGGTCACGAAATTATAGTTTTGTGTTGTATATTAGTTTAGATTATGTAGATTCATCTTTTCTCATTTATCAATTGGTAGGTAACAAGTATTCCAACAATAATTCCTAATTCTAATTCTACTGCTTTTGATAGAAAAATACGGACCCTTCTAAGCAAAGCTGTACAGCTGTACCGAACAAAGTCATAAATTATTTTTTTTCCAAAATTACTGCTATGCTCTGCACAAACTTTAACTCTTTTCATGTCTGTAATGAACTAGGTCAGAAAGTGTTTAGTTCCTAAGTTAACGGTAAAAAAAAGAAGTCAGTAACTTGGATTTTCAATTTCTTTCGAAGCAAAAACGAACCAAGTCAATGATATGCAGTATTTAGATTTTTTGCACTGTTCCAGCTAATACCAATTTTTGTAAGTGTTTGTAAGTTTTAAGGTAGAACTATTATCAGTGGCGTAACCAGGATTTTGTTCTTGGGGTTTTTTTAAGGTGGAAAAAATATAAAACAAAACATTATATACGGTGTCCGGTTATTCGTCAATAATTTATTTTAGGACATGATTCTTGGGTATACCTATTCTAAGAAAAAAATCGTATAGGGGAAAACTCTATTATTATAATTTGACAATTCTTTTCTCAGCAAGAATATCGACGATCTTATTCACATCTGTTTTACGATTGTTATAGGATTTTCGTTTGGTAAACTGGAAGAGGTCTCCGGAACTTTCCGATCCACAATGCCAAGCGAACGAGTTGCAACATTTTTTTTTAATTCTGAAGTTTGGGTTCCGTTGTATTTGTGCATTTGGGTGATGAGGAACTCAAACAGCTGTTTCTCTGAATACCTCAATAACTAAAAGGAATTTCTCCACCTGGGAGGTTTTAATTTGAGTAAACTCCTCACTTAAGAACAAATTCCAGAAAATTATGTACATGAAGATAACGATGAATGAGAGGGTGAAATGTTTAAGCTATCCACTTTTCCCATTGTTTTCTTTTAATTAAGCGTTTTAGCAAAATTCAAGATCACGATTCCAAATTTAAATAACGAAAAAAATTATATTTCACTATTTTGACGTTTGAATTTTCCGTATGAGTGGAAGCTTCTGGTTTTGATTTCTTTTTCAAACCCTAAAATCAATTTTCTCTTCTTTTCAAAAGAAGAACTGTCATCTTGTGCCAAACGAACGTTTTCAGGAGCATTCGGAAAGCTTCCGGACGACCAAACGAAAACGCTACCTATTACTCACACTGACTTAATCAACCTGTGTATAATGTACCAACAAAAAAATATTTAAAGGAGCAATGAGAAGCAGGGCGGTAAATGAGTACGGACTAGAAGCTAGCTATGTATAAGGTATAATATGGAGAAGTTTTTTTTTTAAGTTTATGATTAGGTAGTGTCATATTTGCAGCTCTATTCTTTTAAAATTTGTATTTGGAACATTTTGTAAAGATTCATTTTTGTATGGTCTGGGGGGAAATTGCCCCGTTTTCCCACCCCGTAGTTAGATCACTTACTATAATTGTCGGAAATCCACTGAAGCTAATGTAAAAACACACAAAAAGTAGCGAAGAAGATGAAAATGACGAAATTTTGTATTTCTAATAAATTTTTTTTTTTCCAAAAAAAAATCCATAATTTTATAATACTTCTTTTGAAAAAAATAAATTTATTGCTTTGTTACTTATTTCAAAAACTATTCCTGGTTTTATTATCTTGAATGAAAATTTTTCGAAATTTTTCGAAGCAACAATGAACCAAGTCACAAATTTTTTTTTCTTTGCAAATTTTTGTGAATATTTTTCAACACTCTAGCTTTTCCGTTCTTAACTAAGAAGATAATTTGGAGAATAAACATTAGAATTTTCCTTATTACGAGTCAAATATTCATTTTAGTAATTAATGGAAGCTTATCTACTAAACCTCTTATTATCTTCGAATTCACTTTTTGTGACTTGGTTCGGTACAGCTGTGAGCCCTCCATATTCAAGTACTTTTTACTCAAAAATTTAACTCTTTTCATTGAAATTATAGCTTTCATGATCAAAGCCTTTATTTTAAAAAAAAATATGAAAATTCAACTTATAAAAACTTACCTATACGAATATGAAATCCATCACATTTGATATAGGATTTCCTCGAAAATTACCTGAAAAAAAAGAAAACTCAAAGTTGATTTCAGCTTTAACTATTTTTTAATTACATTTACAAACCTTGAAAATTAAAGAAGAAAATCGGTATTTTCCAAAAAAAAACATTTAAAAATTACAGCACTTTCTCGAGAAAAAAAGCTCAAATGAAAAAAACACGAAAACGGTAACCGCACCAGACCACTTTTAATTGCTTTAGCAAATATTTTATTAAAATAAATCAGGAGAGGGAGAAGGGAATTAACTTTCTTACACTTTCATTTATATTTTTTTGCAAAATAAGAAAAGGCATTAAACGGACCACTTCAAAATGCACTTTTTTATTTATTTAGGAAAATGATCAAAGATTTGAAATGCAAAGCAAGGGAAAAACGGTGAACGCGACAGACCACTTTAAAATGCACAACTTATAATTTTTTTTATTTAAATTAACAGGGACAGGGTAAATGGACTTAAATTTTCTTGCACTATAAGAAAACGGTGACCGCACCACACCATTATTAAACGCACTATGATTTGCTTATTTAAATTAAAAGACACAACGGAATAAACATTTTTATGGTGTTATTCAAAATTTTGTTCAAACCGAGATTTCAAATTTAACCGACATTTTCCATTTGAACTAGTTACGGTACACTAGCGCGGCGGCGGCGCGCGGCGGCGAACAAGAACGAACCCGATGCAATTTATATTTATATTTCGCGATTAAACCACATTTAACTAGCCCAAACACTTCAAATCACTTCTCAAAGATTACTTTAAACATTTAACTTATTTATTCACTTGTTTTTAGAATCTAATATTCAAAATTTATCTGAAAACTTTTTATTTTACTGCGGAGCGATAAACCAAATTGTATTGAACTTGACTGAGAATGAGAAAAAAAAAATTACAATGCATTGAACACCTGCGGGTATGCAATGGTGCATTAGGTGTGTTCGTTCTCTTGTCGTCTAAACTGAGATGCTGTGTATGACACTTTCAGGTGGAACTATAATAATTGTCGGAAGGTCAGTTAAGTGGTCATACGAAAACATTCGATTGTTTGTTTCGATTGCAAGGAAATCAACTATGAAATGCGTAAGCAGCTCACATACATAAAAAAATCATAGGATTGACCGTTTGTACATATTCAAACAAATTCTTAAATTCTTTTTTGTCGTGTATAGCATCAATCAATACATTTAAAAAACCACATCTATTCAATAAAAATGATGGTTCGTAACAACTCTTTTAAAGTCGTAAATTGATACAAATACAAGTTTTAAACAATTGTGAACACTAAGAATTGTGGGATTTCTTGCTTGTTTTCTATATTTAACGCTTTTTTTTTTAATTTACTCACGCACCGAGTGACTGGGATCACATTTAATTGCGAAAACGAGTCTGAGGATAAGTAAACGAACTGTAGCTGGGCTCTCACCTGGGCAAATTGTCTGCTCCAACATTTTTTGGTGCAATAAGAATACAGAGAACTGAGATACATGGATTAGGGGTATGGATTTCAGGTCGAGTCGTCAATGGGACTTTTTAACAAAAATAGAAAAATATCTCTGTCTTGCCCACTTTTTACCGTCAAACTCAAGACTTTGGTACAGTGACATTTCAGTGTTGTGCCAGTTTTTACTTCGAGTTTCCTACCGGGTTTTCACATGTTTAAAATCCAATGTAAAAACTTTTAGATTAACTGTAAGCAACTAGCTGAAAAAAATCAAAATCAAAATAACTTTTGGGTTTGTTCCTTTAATAAGGCCTGGTACCCACTCTGTTACCTTTTTTTTTCTACCGCACAAACAACGAAAACAAAAACGAAACGAGACCTATGTAGCTGCGTGACCACGATGAAAGATGACACGAACGTTTAGTCCGAACTTTCGGAATTGTGTTTCTTGGCGGAATAAAAAGGAACGCGTTCAGCACGTTTGATGCTGCCACCTCCGACTGCTCAGTAAGGGTGGGTTCAGTAAAGAATACTTATGATACTAATTTGATTACCTTGTTTCAATTAATCGGTTGATTAAACTAACCGAATTTTAATGAAAATTGCACAATTTTGCCACCAAATACCGAATAATTGAAATCTGAATAAAATTTAATAAAAGAATTAAAATTCTACTTATCTTTTTTTTGTTTTCCAATTTCCTCTCCTATGTAAAATTTTCCTTCCTATGTCTTCCTCTAGTTTTCCTCCTCAAACTCTCCTTTTACCTTCGCCAAAATATATTTTCCCAAATTTTCGATTTTTCGCACTATACTACTTTTAATTTTACACCAAAATTAGTTTGCTCGATTGCTAACACTTTCCTCTAATTCTCTCTTAAAATGATCTGTTTTGTTCGCTCTTCAGTCAAGAAGTGTCCTTCCAGATTTTTCAATGTCTGTTCGAACCTTCTTTAACTGTTCTCCCCTGTGCTTTCAGCCAATCGGAGCCCGCGGACTTCCATCACGTCATTTGTAAGCAACTGTCAGCTATGTTGCTGAACAGCGCCACCGTTGACGAAATCCAGCGGTCCTACTTACTCGCACATACAATCCCTAGCTTTTTGCAAGTCATCGTGGAATTCGCCGATCGCTGGTGTCACTTCCAGGAGCGCGCGAACTCGGTGAACGCATTCAGCTATTTTCCCCCTATTTTCTAACTTTTTAAGAGAAAACCAGACGAAAACACCAAAAATCGAACAAACCAATTTCGAAATTGTAGAACCATTTTTCCCCTCCAAATTTCTAAAAACAAAACCCAAAAGTTAAAAGAGAGCTCAAGCGACGAAAAAAAGAGAAGACCAATAACTAGTAACTCAAAATGCGGAAAGGTAAATTGGAAAACAAATGTTCTGATCGCGATAAAAAAAATAACCTACTTCGGTGAGTTTTTGTTAGATTTTGGGGAATTAGGGAGTTGTTGATAAGGTTTCATCTTTTACATAGTGAAGTTAAGATTATTATTATTATAATTAAGTTAAAATTATGTTGGGCACTATGCCCTTCTCAACAAGAGGAACATCTAGCGGACGGGGACCAAATGTCAACCGCGCTTCTTTTGTGTAATTTGGATTCGCACAGACCACTTGTCTGTCTGGGTACTTAGATACATTTTAGCACAGACCGCCCGTCTGGCATATTCTCGGATAGTGGTTTGCTCTTCCACTTTAAGAGCCATCGATTATCTTGTTTCTTCAAGATACTGGGATAGGGTACTAATGGCTGATGGACCATTGTTTTCTTACTCTCTCCCAGTATATTGAAGAGAACACCTGTAGAAAAGAAGGGATAGAACGACTGGAATAAGGGTTCTGGGATTTGAAAAGAGAAGTTTTTGTCGCGGTAAATTTTACCGTGACAACTCTGCAACTTTTAGTTGCTCGGAACTGCCAGCAACTCTGAGCAACTAAAGTTGCTGGCCATCGCCCACTAAGCAACTTTTTGGATTTCGACGTTTGTGTTTGGTTTTTGTATTTTGTATTTGTATGTTGAATTTTTTCTACAGTTTATTTTAATTCGTGTCTGATTGTCAATTTGAACGCGTCGTGCATAAAATGAAAATCAAAACGTAAATTTGAATTTTTCAGTTGAGAGGATTAATTTTGAATTGGCGATGTTGCTGTACATACTTTGCGTATTCTAGCTGACCAATAAGAGGATAAGAAAATTCAGAAAACTGAATTTTGATATGTAAGATAAGTTTGCCAGCAATAAAGTTGTTAGGGGCAAGCAACTCAAAGTTGCCAGCAAAAAGTTCCGCGAGCAACTTAAAGTTGCCGTCAACTTATTTGATTAGTGGGCGCTCTCCCATATAACCCAATGTAATCGGATCGGGAGCAATAAAAAGTTGCTGGGGCGAGCACCTAAGAACTTAAGAAATAATTATGTTTAGGTATGATTATTTTTACTTGCCATCTTGAAAAACATCACGGATGCGTGCTTTTGTTTGCCTTTGCAAAAACGGTAGATCCTATGGCATTTTGCTGTATGCTTAAGCATATTATAGTTCATTTTCTTGCATTTGCTAGTTTTCATATGACCCACTTAAGAAGCCTTCCGACAATTATAGTTCTACCTGAAAGTGTCATACACAGCATCTCAGTTCAGACTACAAGAGAACGAACAGACCTGATGCACCCTTGCAATGCATTGTAATTTTTTTTAAATCATTCTCAGTCGTCAAGTGCAATACAAGGGTATTCTTGCAACGTCGTAAGTTTTTAAATTGCTTAAAATGATAAGCTTACGCAAAAGTTTGCATGAATAACATTTTTATTCATTTGGTTAAATGCTGTATAGTTAAAGAAGTTAAACGTCATATATTAAACGCCAAAAATTTATTTGACAGATCAACTGTGTGACAGTTTAAACGTGTTCAGATGTCGAAGTTATTTTGAAATGGAGAACTTGTTCCAAACTAACGCGAAACTTGGGTCTCGGATTGATAAATAGATGTTAAAGTAGAACTATTTATTTTATATTTTTTCATTCCTGCTTCACCAAATGTCAGTTTCACTTCGATGGGGTGGACTCGGGATCGTTCTTCCCTCCCGAAAGTAAAAGATAATGAAACCTGACGAAAATGTACTACTTTTAATTTTAATTGGTTTATGACATCTGATTCCAACAGCTTGCAACTATTTAGGATCAGCCGAACTGTATGTTAATCATTCGTCGATGCTGATGAAAACAAAAATAACAACACGTTGTTGTCAATGAAAACAACACGCTGTTGATGTGGTTTCGTCGTCTATAAAGAGTGATTAGAATTGGTTTGGTAGAGCTGCAGCCTTTATAGTTCTACCTTAATAATAGGTATACGAAAAGTAGCTTTCTTAATCATTATCTAAGTAAATGTAGTCCTAATTATTTTTTCTTGTTTAAACTATTTTGTTTTGTTTTTTTGCAAGTCAAAATAAAGTTGTGTGAAAAAAACGACACCAAAGCAAAGCAACTTACATGTTAAAACCCGTGTTTTGTTGGAAAATCTATCAATAGTATAGTAGGATTTTACACAAATAACAAAAACAATATCCGCAGTATGAATACTACCGATAAAAGTTAAAGTAGAATCTTACTACGGATGGGTTTTTGACATTTATACGAGTCTCGAATGGATCTTATGTGATTTCGTTCTCAAATGTTGGTACGATTGATATTGCATTTGTATCTCGATGGCTGTGTTCGTTGAGAAGTTGTGCATTTGGAATCATGTGTTTTCCATTGGGGAAAAAAATCAATCTGTTACTGTTGATATTATTTAGTTTTGTTAATGAAAATGGACTAACTGGGCTTATTTTGCAAGAGAAAACAATAGAAAAGATAATTAAGTTTTGCTATGTGTCCACCAAAGGTTTATCTCAGTTCAGATTAAATAAATCTTTTTGGTGTTTCCACCGCACAAGAAGATTTAAAAATGATTAAGTTTGACAGCACTTTCTAAAATGCAAATGGTGTTTCTATGTTTCTTATGAAGTGCAAGTGAGATAGTTTGATTCGTGCTAAACAATAAAGAACTGAATAGTTCAGCACCATATAAGAATATGCTACCTACTCCATGTGCAATTTTTTTTTTAATTTGATTACAACAAAACTATATTTTTTGTACACAAACATACAAATAAACAGACCATAATGCATTATCTGTAAAACCAACTCCTCCACACAGGTTTTTCTTCACAAATTTTGACTCGACTCCGATCCCCGACCGGAATCGAGTCGAATCAAGCTCATTTCAGCTCGATTCAGGTATACAAAGAATTGAGGCGAGCTTCAAGCTCGCTTCAACACCACATGTTAATGTAGTAGTCTACGAACAAACCCCCTTCTTGAAGTTTTTATTTTATGTCAAATTGTTTGGTTTAAACTTTGAAATTGACCGCCAGATTTTCAGATGTTTTCTTACCATAGCTTCTTGAAAATTGTCCATTTTATTAGTTTTAGTTAGTTTTTTTTGCTGAAGTTAATTTTAACTTTTGATTTTCACAAAACTTTCTTCTATTTGTGTTTTTTTTTCATTATTATTCTGACAGGTTTTCTTTCAGTTGTACCAATTTTTAAATACAAAAATCTGGCTACTGCCGATGCGTTTTCTTGGGAATTTTCTACTATACTATTTATAGAATGCCAACAAAACACGGGTAAAGACAACAAAAACCATGTCCATATTTACTGTCGTATTTATTAGATTTTCTTAGGCCTGGCGCTCACTAGGCAAATTTTTGTTGCTCCCGATCCAATTACATTGGGTTATATGGGAGAGCGCCTACTAGGCAACAAAATTGACGGCAACTTTAAGTAGCTCGCGGAACTTTTTGCCGGCAACTTTGAGTTGCTTGCCCCAGCCCACTGAGCAACTTTATTGCCGGCAAACTTATCTTACATATACATTTTCAGATTTCTGAATTTTCTTATCCTCTAATTGGCCAGCTAGAATACACAAAGTATGTACAGCAAAATCGCCAAATTCAAAATTAATCCTCTCAACTGAAAAATTAAATTTTTTGTTTTCAATTTCATTTTATACATAAAGCGTTGAAATTGAAAATCAGACACGAATTGAAAAAAAATGGAGAAAAAAATCAACACACAAAATACAAAAACACAAACGTCAAAATCCAAAAAGTTGCTTAGTGGGCGATGGCCAGCAACTTTAAGTTGCTCGAAGCATTGTATATCCAATCTATAGTATTCTCATGAAACACGATTTTGTAGGTAGACATTTGGTCGATAGGTTCGCTGTGATCGCCTTACCGAGATCCCTTAACAAAAATTAGTATGACATTTGGACGCATAGATGGCCACGAATTTTTTTTCTTCATGAGAATACTATAGAATTTATATACAATGCTCGAAGTTGCTAGCGGAACTTTTTGCCCTTGCCCCAGTCCACTGAGCAACTTTGTTGCTGGCAACTTTATCTGTCAAAAATGGCCGTGTTCAAAGGTTAAATCTTGATTTTCAGATTTATGAATTTTCTAATCGTCTGAGTGGCCAGCTGTCAGATGTCATGTATCTTTTTATGGAGCTGGCCAGTTAGGTTAGGTTAGGTAAATGGGCTGACAGTTGGTTTTGTTACCGTCACACTTAGATCAATGTAGATCCATTGTGGTACCCTAGGGGTTGTGAACCCTATGAAAAGAAACCTATGATACATCCCATGTTAATTCAAGCCCGTTAAGGGTATTGAAGAGTTTCAGCAGGCTATAGCCTGAAAAGTCGGTGAGTATTTCTTGGTCGTTGGAGGAGTGTCCGTTGGTACATAACCACCAGGCTAAGAAATGTCTGTCCGTTGGTACATAACCACCAGGCTGAGAAATGTCTGTCGTTATATAATCACCTGGCTGAGAAGAAAAACGCTTTTCAAAGGTGTGATCCTTCCTTTGCCCCCACTTGAGGAATCATCCCTCTATCAGGCCCGTAGGAGCAGTGGCTCCATGCAACGTCTGGTAGATGGGTATGATAGGTCAGTGGTTGGTTTATATGTCAGTTCGATGGATGTCTGTCGTTTTATAATCACCTGGCTGAGAAGAAAAACGCCTTTAAAAGGCGTGATCCTTCCTTTGCCCCCACTTGAGAACTCATCCCTCTATCAGGCCCGTAGGAGCAGTGGCTCCATTCAACGTCTGGTAGATGGGCTTGATAGGTCAGTGGTTGGTTTATGTAAACGTACGATGAAGAAATGTCTGTCGTCACATTATCACCTGGCTGAGAAGAAAGCACCTTTAATGGCGTGATCCTTCCTTTGCCCCCACTTGAGGAATCATCCCTCTATCAGGCCCGTAGGAGCAGTGGCTCCATGCAACGTCTGGTAGATGGGTATGATAGGTCAGTGGTTGGTTTACGCATCCGTTCGTTGAAGAAATGTCTGTCGTTTTATAATCACCTGGCTTAGAAGAAAAACGCCTTTAAAAGGCGTGATCCTTCCTTTGCCCCCACTTGAGAACTCATCCCTCTATCAGGCCCGTAGGAGCAGTGGCTCCATTCATCGTCTGGTAGAGAGGTATGATAGGTCAGTGGTTGGTATATGTATCCGTTCGTTAACTGTCATTATATAATCACCTGGCTGAGAAGATAACGCTTTTCAAAAGCGTGATGCTTCTTTTGCCCCCACTTGAGAACTCATCCCTCTATCAGGCCCGTAGGAGCAGTGGCTCCATTCAACGTCTGGTAGATGGGCATGATAGGTCAGTGGTTGGTTTATAAACGTTCGATGAAGAAATGTCTGTCGTCACATAATCACCTGGCTGAGAAGAAAACACCCTTTCATGGTGTGATCCTTCCTTTGCCCTCACTTGAGGAATCATCCTTCTATCAGGCCCGTAGGAGCAGTGGCTCCATTCAACGTCTGGTAGAGAGGTATGATAGGTCAGTGGTTGGTATATGTATCCGTTCGTTAACTGTCATTATATAATCACCTGGCTGAGAAGATAACGCTTTTCAAAAGCGTGATGCTTCTTTTGCCCCCACTTGAGAACTCATCCCTCTATCAGGCCCGTAGGAGCAGTGGCTCCATTCAACGTCTGGTAGATGGGCATGATAGGTCAGTGGTTGGTTTATAAACGTTCGATGAAGAAATGTCTGTCGTCACATAATCACCTGGCTGAGAAGAAAACACCCTTTCATGGTGTGATCCTTCCTTTGCCCTCACTTGAGGAATCATCCTTCTATCAGGCCCGTAGGAGCAGTGGCTCCATTCAACGTCTGGTAGAGAGGTATGATAGGTCAGTGGTTGGTATATGTATCCATTCGTTAACTGTCATTATATAATCACCTGGCTGAGAAGATAACGCTTTTCAAAAGCGTGATGCTTCTTTTGCCCCCACTTGAGAAATCATCCCTATATCAGGCCCGTAGGAGCAGTGGCTCCATGCAACGTCTGATAGATGGGTATGATAGGTCGGTGGTTGGTTTACGTTATCGTTCGTTGAAGAAATGTTTTGTACGCCTATTGACTGTGGTTGGATAAGTTACCAATCTCATGGTCGTGTGGTTGATAGAGCGTACGGATTTTCATTTTCAAGCCATTTGGTAGCATTAATAAATTTCAATATGTTTTTGCTTGGAGTGTCCGAGAGTTCTTCCAAGTCATTGAAGAAGTATCTCCCTAGGTGCTTGTTTCTGAGATGATAAAGCGCAGGGCAGTGACACAGGTAGTGAGGAGTATCCTCATGAATCTCTATGTCACCACATCCCCTGCATAAATCGTCTAAACTGAGTTTCATCTTTTTCTTGTGGTATCCTAGGTGGTTGTGACCGGTGATGATACTCACGAAAAGAGATAAAGACTTTTTATTCAGTTGGATGATGGTGTCGGTCTTTTGTTTGTTGAAACTAGGCCATAATTTTCTGGTTATAACACAGGTATCGAGCGATCTCCAACGCTTATTTGTCGCAGCTAGAGTTCTACTCTCGATTAACTGTTTAAGATTACAGGGTGGAACCTGAACTGTAGTTATTGCCTGATCAGGATCAAGAGTCGATCCGATTCTTGCCAACTCGTCAGCGCTTTCGTTACCTGGGACACCACTGTGACCAGGAACCCAGCAGAGCCTTATATTGTGCTGTGTACCAAGAACCCTTAGCTCTTCGCGACAGCAAGTAACAAGCTTCGATTTGATTTCAATGGCAGAAATCGCTTTTATTGCCGCTTGGCTATCAATGAAATCGTGGACCTTGGCCAGTTAGAAATCGTGGACAATTCACAAATCTGACTGAACTTGTATGCATAAATAAGATACCAAAATGGCTTCCTGAAAGAATGAGACAAAGCCATTTTTGCATGCGCAAAATGAATAAACAAGCTGTCTACAAAAAGACATAATTCAAAATAAATTGTCCAGTTTATATTTCTAAGGGCTCAGAAAATTTTCCCAGTTTTGCTGTCAAATACTAAGTACAAAAAATTTGGATTCGTCTGCTCACTGATCTATAAACTGAAAAAATGAAACTCAAATTCAAAGCAAACGGACCTCCTTGTAAAGATTTGTTTGTATATTTTCTAAATCAATTATAGTTTTGTATTTTTTTCATTTTTGTATTTAAGATATGGGCTCTATCCTGTTTTCAATCCATTAAGCAGTAAAAGTTTAATGATCCGAGGATCTCTTTATAGAAATAAAAAACATCTTAAATTTACAAGTAAATATATTTCAATTCATTTATTTTGCTATTTATTGACATTGAATTCGGGATCAAGCACTAAAAAAAAAAAAAATGGTGATGAAAGTCACCATAAAAAAAAACACAAATGTCAAATTCCAAAAAGTTGCTCGGAAATTGCCTAGTGGGCAATGGCCAGCAACTTTAGTTGCTTGGAATCGCCGGCAACTCAAAGCAGCTAAAAGTTTCCGGTAAATAAGTTGCCTAGTGGGCACCAGGCCTTATTATAGAACACGCTTGGGCTGTTGTTCAGCTAGTCAGTCATTTATTCAGTGGCATACCTGTATTTATTAATTTTCGAATGAATTAATGAATTTAAGTACGCTTTAGGGCACGTTCAACTGGCTTTTCATTCAATACAAAACTAGAAGATAAGAAAACCAGATATATTTTCCACCATCATTCATCGAACGTGTCTTCTTTAAATTAAGATTTGGACAACCAATTTCAGTGGCTATACTGCGTTTTCATTAGGCCAAATGAGGTAATTTCGTTGAAAATTTCCAAATGCGATACGAAATCATCTCATTTCCCATACAAATTCACATTTCACATTGAGATAATTTCAACCAAATTTGCACGAAATTAGGTTGGAAATTAAGTCAAAACCTAACGAACACACCCAATTAGCCACAGTTTGAAGAGCTCCGAATTGGTTTTGTATGAAAATGTCAAAGCACAATGGAAGGAGACAAATAATAAACATTTGGGAGTTGGACAGGTGTCTAAAGTTAGACATCGCTTGGAATGGGTTTATAAATACCACTGTTAGAGTTTAGCTATATCCAGATAATTAAATGGATTTAACTTTGTGCTGATTAAAACAGTAATGCCAAACTACCATTGTCGTTGTGTTATCGATAATTTATAATATATAAATGTCAAATATTTGTTGGGAAGACAATTCAATATAAAATGGCGGACCACGGCAAAAGGTAAATAAATTTTGAAATGTCCCGATGTCACTTTATTCGCCAAACATGCAAAAAATGCAGCTTTAATTTCAGAACACTCATCACAAAATAACCACGATGCGATTGCTATAGATCATAGAATTTTTTTCATACAAAACTTGACAGTTCAATAACCAAATGATAAAATTAACCAAATCATAAACTTTACGTTGCATGAATACTCTTAATGTTTGGTTAATCGCTCCGCAGTAAAATAAAAAGTATTCGCATTCATTTTGGATATTATGGTTTATAAAAATAAGTCCCCTTTCACACGAAGAAACAAGTTGCTGGAGATTTTTTTGACGTTTTCTTTTAATCTCCTTAAAAATCTCTTGTACCTTTCACACGAGGAAACAAATCTCCAGGCAATTTTTGAAATTTCCTTTGAAAGTATATTGGTTGAACACACCTAAACCTAGATGTGAAAGGAAATGTCAAAAAATCTCCTCAATCCTCAACCGGGGAGATTCTGTTCGCCCCTCTTTCCTCCTGCCCTTCTCACCATGGAACTAAAAGTTGCTGGCAACTCAGTTTCCTCGTGTGAAAGGGCACTAAGTGATTGAATAAGTAAAGTGTATTTAGTAAACTTTGTAGAGAAATTTGAAAAGTTTGGTTGGGCTAAAAGTACTTGTATTGCGGCGAATTGAAAATCGGATGAGTGTGATTTCTTAAGGTGCGATTTTGTTCGCTACCTTTTGTTGAGTTTCGGCGACAAAAATCATTTCCCATGCCAATTATTAATACAAATTAATGAAATTTGGTACACAAAATGATTTGGAGATTTGAAAATTTACGACGTTGCATGAATACCCTTGTATTGCACTTGAGAATGATAATACAAAAAATTACAATGCATTGCAATGCTGCATTAGGTCTGTTCGTTCTCTTGAAGTTTGAACTGAGATGCTGTGTGTAGGCGTTTTTCTTTTTTAATTCGGAGAAGAGCTCTGAACAGAGTCCAAGCATGTTCTGATCATCATCTGAGCAAGTTTGTTCTGAGCACTCTGAACCATTTTTGAAACACACCTGAACACTAGATGTCAAATGCTATGTGTTCAGCATTGAACTCTGTCGGCTCAGTCATTTTATTCTGAGCTCATAAAGAGCGGTCTGAACAAACTCAGAACACACTCAGAACGAAAAAAGAAATACAAATTTTTAGCTTTAACCGCTCAGAGCTAAAAAAGATGCACAACTTTTTGTTTGACAGTTCAGGCCCTGCTCTGAATTAAAAAAAGAAAAACCCCTTATAACAGTTTCAGGTGGAACTATAATTGTCTGAAGGCCACTTAAGTGGTCATACGAAAACTAACGAATGCAAGGAAATGAACTATAATATGTGGAAGCATACACCAAAATGCCATAGGGTTCACCGTTTGCGCAAAGGCAAACAATAGCTGGCATTGGTAATGTTTTTTCATAGCTATCAAGTAAAAGTAATTCTAAACATTATTGTTTCTAAACTTCTTCACAGTAGTCTGCTCTCTAATCCAGTTGAAGAAACAGTTTTTTTCACTAGGCTGGAAGGAATTGTGTTGTTAATATTATACGGATATGGCCATGTAGGTATAGGTAACTGTCAATGAAGAATCAGAAAACTTTTCACTGGGTAAGATAGATGTGGTGAAAAGTAATATTCCATAGACGGCAAAATCATGTCTTAAATGTGCTTTAAACTTGCTTGTTTCAACGATTTTTATTGAAAGAGTATTTTTCCTCTTCGAAATTGTCTAATCTTTGAATGGTTGAAGAAATTAATTCACATTTATTTTACGTTAAACAGCAAACGACATGACGCATTTCTGTTGGACTTTGAAAATGAAGAATATGAAAATATTTTACTAAATATAATTGTAAATAATAAAAGAATTTAAGTGATATATTTTAGGCCTTGCACCCTCTAAGCAACTTTAAGTTGCTTGCCGCAGCAACTTTTTTTGCTCCCGATCCAATTACAGTGGGTTATATGGGAGAGCACCCACTAAGCAAATAAGGTGCTCACGGAACTTTTTGCCGGCAACTTTAAGTTGCTTACCCCAGCCCACTGAGCAATTTTACATCCGGAAAACTTATCTTACATATAGATTTTCAGATTTCTGAATTTTCGTATCCTCTTATTGGCCAGCTAGAATACACAGAGTAGGTACAGCAAATCGCCAAAATCAAAATTAATTCTCGGCACTGAAAAAATTTAAATTTAATGTTTTCATTTACGTTTTATGCACGACGCCTTCAAACTGACAGTCAGACATGAATTAAAACAAAATGGAGACAAAATTCCATACAAAAAATACAAAAACACAAACCAAGCAACTTTAGTTGCTAGGAGTTGCTGTCAATTCCGAGCAACTAAAAGTTGCTGGCAACTAAGTTGCTTAGTGGGCGGCAGGCTTTATTAAATGAACAAACCGAAAAGTTATTTTGATTTTGATTTTTTTCAGTCAGTTTTTACAGTCAATCTAAAAGTTTTAAACATTGGATTTTTAACATGTAAAAACCCGATAAGAAACTCGATGTAAAAAACTGGCACAACACTGAAATGCCACTATACCAAAGTGTTGAGTCTGACGTTAAAAAGTGGGCAAAAGACAGAGATATATTGCTATTTTTGTTAAAAAGCCACATTGGCGACTCGACTTGAATCGTCAAAACGAGAAAACACCCATAATGCACTTATCCATCTATCACAGTTTTCTGAATTCTTATTGCACCAAAAAATATTCGAGCAGAGCACACGATTTGATCCTTTGCCCAGATAAGAGCCCAGCTACAGTTCGTTTGCTTATCCTCAGATTAATTTTCTCAAGTAAATGTGATCCCAGTCACTCGGTGCGTGAATAAATTAAAAAAGAAGCGTTAAATACAGAAAACAAGCAAGAAATCCCACAATCCTTAGTAGGGGTATTCATGCAACTGCGTAAAACACTAGATAAGTTTACGATTTGGTTAATTTTATCTTTTAGTTAATGAACTGTCAAATTTTGTATGCGAAATGGTTAACACAATTTGGTTAATTTTATCCATGGATTAAGCTGCGGAAAATTAACCAAATATTTGGTTAACTTATCCAAACGTCATTGTGACTTTTAAGGCCTGGTCAAACAGAGCGCGGTCCGACGATCTTTGTAAAAATTTACAAAGAAAATTTGACCGTCGCGTTCTTTCTCTCCCAGTAAAGTATTGACCGTCCCGTCGGATCGCGCTCTGTTTGACCAAGCCTTTAGAGATTGAATCAGGCGTGTTTGTGACTTTTAGAATTAGGCATGTTTAGAAACATGATATAAATGATATCTTGGAGAACTAAAAAAGCTCTGAATGTGTTCTGTAATTATGGCATTGCAATTAGTTGGTGATGAAAGTTGTGAATTAAAACGTAGTTTACACAAAAAAATAATTAGAAGGTCTACATTTACTCAACGATTAAAGGCTCTGCCCAACCAACTTTACTTTTCGTAAAACCAATGCGAATCTTTCGTTGACGACGGCGAACGTGTTATTTTCATTTACAACAACGTGTTGTTATTAATGTTTTTGTTGTGGTCAACGAATGATTCGCACTGGTTTGGAAGATTCTAAATAGTCGGAAGCTGTTAGAAACAGATGTCGTTAGCCAATGCAAAGTATCTTTCTGAATTGTCAAAATCAGAACTAAGCCATAATTCACTTTTTCTCTTTTTTTCGTTCCTACCTCAACAAATTTCAGTTTCATTTTCGTGAAGTGTACTCAGGGGCGCTCTATTTACTTCCAAAAGCAAAGATTAACGAAAATGAAGAAAAGTACATTATTGGCGTGACATATGATTTGTTTGTATTCACTGATTTTCATCCGACCACTGCCGTGAGCTTGCGACTAATATATTTCTACCTTACAATGCGACTATTGTCATGTATATTAAGGTAGAACTATAGGTAATAATTTTGTTGATAGTTTACTGAAGTGGTCGGTTGAAAATGAGCAAATACATGAAAACCATACTCATCTCACGGGAGTGAAACTGACATTTGGTGAAGTTGGAACGAAAAAAAGAGAGGGATGATTCATTTTACTTACGTGGAATATTCCTCACTTCTTCTTTTGACTGTTTGGAAAGCAACTTTTCGTGGGTTTTTAACCCATTGATTTTGACAGGCAAAAGTTTCGTTGTCGTTCCAAATATTTCGCATTGGTTTTAGAAAGCCTTAACAGTTCTAGCTTTACATTTTGTTTTATCCTTCCGAGTTTCCGACTTCACGTTGGTTCGGGAGAGGTTCTCTATTTAAAAATTATTACGTTTACAAGCAGGATCGGGAGTTCCAGGTTTTTTGTCACTTGAGTTGAGTTGAAATGGTATTGAGATTTGAGCAAAATGAATGGCATTGATATATTTATTTTAATGAAAAACAAATATGTACAAACACATGCAAATAAACAGACCATCTGTAAAACCAACTCCTCGACCCAAACCGAACGCGCCCAAATATTTGATGTTTAACGAACAGCTGATTCAATTACACAGCATTTAACCAAATTAATAAAAAGGTCGTTCATGCAAACTTTTGCGTAAACTTATCATTTTACACAATTTGTAAACTTACGACGTTGCATGAACACCCTTACAGCCGTATTTATTAAGAAAACTTAAAGGCATCTTAACATTAAGATGCCTTTAAATTGGTCTTAAGTGCAAAATTGGTATCTATAATCAATTTTCCCATTTAAGCAACGTTACTTAAATACATCTCAACTTAAACGCCATCGAGTTTTCATATTAAATGCTGTAGGTATCTAATTGAAGTTCTAAGATTTGTGATTTTCTTTAGTAAATTATGTTAAAACTAAATTTTTTCATTGATTTATCAACATATTTTCCACCAAAGTGTGAATTAAAAAATTAAATAAAAGAATTTCTGGGCACAAAAATAAAAGTATGACAATCCAACATGGAGTCATGCTTCATTACTTTTGCATTGAACTATGCCAATATGCTACATCCAGTTGCTTCTCTTTCTGTCTTATAAGTATGCGCTCATTTTTGTTTGCAAACTGTCAAAAAATAGCTGAAATGTACATGTATTTGTGAGTTTTCTCACGTTAAGCGTGGTACACATTATCAAACCTGAGTGTCACGCGTGTTGGATATCAAACCTGCGTGAAAAGTTTCGCGTACAAACTTATCAGTTATTTTGGGCGTCAGGCAAAGAAACTCCACTACTCTCAGAAAATTGTTTCTTTTTATTTTGAAGCTATTTCCGCCACGAATCGTGCTGATTCCTTTTTTACATGACACATGCAGGGCCGTAGCTAGCGTCAAATTTCAGGTAGGGCAGCGATGAAAACAGGTAGGGCTGGATTAAAAATTTTACTTGATTAATCTGGCAAAAATTTTGACTGGACTGGATGAATGGATCGCACAAAATTGCTCTTTTGGGCTGTGGTTCAAGGTTTTAAGGTGGCTAGGCGTTGAAGATGGTTGGAATAAAGTTTTTATAACAATACCTAGTTAATATTGTGAACGAATTAGTTTAAAAAAGTACTAATGGAATAAATTTTTTCATTGACCGTCACTGAAATTCTTTTGGGGAAAAAATTTTAGTTTGCAATTTGTGTTTTCTTTTGTATAGAACTGTCTCTTAGCGATTTTCTTTGGCAAACTGTAAGCTGACGATGACGATGAATGTAAATTTTGTTCACACAACGGACATTTTTTTTTCTCAGCATCACCAAGCTTATTTTTTTCAAGAATTTTAAATGTAGGTACATATAGTTTTATGACAACAAATGAGTTTGAAAAGTTTCGGAATGGAATAGTATTTTCAAAAAGAAGGAACAATGTGTTGCAAAATTAGAATATTTGTTAATATTGTTCGAGCAATTAAAAAATACATTATAGGAATTAACCAAAAATAAGACAATTTTCTCAGAAACTTTTTGAGAAAATTCGAAAAAAAAACTATTGTACTGCAGCTTCTCTTTCGAGAGGAGCTACAACAAAGATTTGAATTTCTCATCGAAAGTACGAGATAAGAATGCTCTGTACCAAGTTTGAAGCGTACGTCTTTTAGGATCTAGCGTCTAGCTCGATGTATAGTGGACACATAGGTTCACAGACGTACAGACGCACATAGGAGTATTTGCCTACAAAACTCGGCCAAAAGTCGATTTTTCAAGTGTCAAAATTGAAAGGGGAACTTTTTCCAGACAATAGCTAGGATCCCGTGGAACAGTAGGCTAAAATATTTTTTTTATTGCTCAACATATTTTGGCTATGATATTAGTTCAAAGTCTTCGATTAAGAATTTGTCACTTCTTTTTGTAATCAACCTTCAAAAAATTTGAAACATTTTATTAAATTATTTCTTAAAAATTTTGTGTAGTCTGATGAAATTTTTGGTATACAAAAATCAACTACAGATGTTTACTATTATATTGAGCCATTTTTACGACAAATATTTTAATATTTATATTTTTTTCGAATTTTTGTTCTAAAAATGCAAAAAAAAAAAACACTATTTTTGATGGTTCTTTTTCATTGGGAAGTAATTTTTTTATAGATGTAGGTGGAATTGGGTTCTCATTTGTATATGGGTGGATAAAATAAACCATCAAGCTTCATGTTCAAAAAGAATCGGCTGCGGATATTTGCGGATGTAGTTGTTTTTTGTCATATCGTATTCCCACTTTTATGTCCATTCAAACTGACTATTTGTGCTGTTACTTTTCCTTGGGATTTCATTTTTTTTTATTTTTTGGAGTTATTTGGTAATTATTTGTATAAAATATGGTTTAGCAAAGCTCCCAGTATTGATTAAATAAAAAATATTGGCTGCAACTTTGATCATTTTTATCTTTTTTGGTTATATCGTATATCCGATTGTATGCATTTTTTCTTGTTTCCAGTTGAAAAATTAAAAAAAAACTTGAAATTTTTTTTTGTTTTAAAAGAGGGTAAATTTATTAAAAACAGTATTTATTACATGGTTTAAGATGAAAATATTGCAATCAAGACAAAAAATAATTTTGTCCGGTTTTTGCATACAAATACTCCTATGTGAGACGTATAAACATGTAGACGCAAAGACCGATGCACTGTGGTTCAGGGGCGGACAAAAATTGTTATGACTGCTAAATAATTTGATTTTTGACATTGCAGTTTGATCAAGTAATACTTGAAGCATACAATCATTTTTTTTTTAAGTTTCTAAATATAAAATTCCAGATAAATGAAATTTCAGTGACTTTGAATTATTATTTTTATCTGATTTATTTTTTAACTATTTTGATATTTGTCAACCATCTGTATCAAATACAAAAAAAATTAGCTTCTAATATCTGCGAACCTTCAAAAACACCGAGCTTTTGTCCTTAAACCCCCCAAAATAAAAAATTCTTGAATAAATTTTCTATGCGATTTCAATTCTTTGTCCTAAATTATGGAAAAACCAATACTAATGTAACTTGTGGAGCTGGATCTTTGTATTAGAACCATTTTCATTTTTCCTTCGTAAGAAAAATTTTCAGGAGCTATAAAAAATTCAATTTGTGACTTCCTTAACCCTTCACTATCGCTTACGAAATAGAGTTTTTAATTTTGTTATTTTTAATCAGTACTACTTCTCTCGAATATACCTCGAAAAAGTGGGCGTGGTAAAAACTTTGAATGACTTTATTCTCAAAAAGGTATTTCCTACACATTTTATTCTAGGTATATTTTTTCGGATTTTTAATAGGAAACGATACTACTTTGTTTTGTAAAAAACACCCTCAAAAGTGGGCGGGGCAAATATTTTGCATCAAGCTTTGTTGCTTTATTTTAAACCTGTTTTGAGGGCAATTCGTTTTATTTTTTAAAAATAGTAGTCAAAAAACTAAATTTTCGTCAAAAACGCCCCCGAAATTGGGCGTAGAAAAAGTTTTGTATAAAAAATTATTACAACTTTGCTTTAAGACACATTCCTCAATTATATCAACTTGCAACGATTAGATGACCTATTTTAAAAAGTGGGCGCGGATGTGGACGGAAATTTTATCTTATGATATTCTTTATCCTTAAAATTTCATGTTGATTGCTTCAGATTTTATAGATTTAAATCGCGTTTCGACACAATGTTTGACATGAAATCAATATATGAACCATTTCCTTCAAATTCGTTTTTTGTTGTAAATTAAAGAAAATTAGGAAATTGTACCGATAGTTGACGATATTTTTAAGGAAGGGCATTGGCATTTTAAGGTAGGGCATTGCCCCACAATGCCCTACCGTAGCTACGGCCCTGACACACGCGAGCTTTTTCTTATTTTGTTTGCACTTTTTCCACTGATTCGCTATAAAAATTCTTGTTTTGCTCATGAATGAAATTGTGTACACATCATCGAGCAACCACCCAAAAAACCGAGGGTTGTCACGCAGTATCAAAAAATTTTGTGAGCAGGCAGTTCTGAGTGTCAAACCATCATTCAGCGTGTACACATTGTCACTTCGGTTTGATATCCAACATAGCTGACACTCAGGTTTGATAATGTGTACCACGCTTTACGTTACATTTCAATCGTTTAGTTAAGTAGCAATAGAAAATTGATTATAGATTAGAATTTAAGTAACGTAATTTAAAGGCAACTTAAATATTTAAGCAAACTTAATTGACCTCTAAGAGCCATCTTAAGAAAATCTAATAAATTCGGCTGTTAGTGTTCACAATTGTTTAAAACTTGTATTTGTATCAATTTACGACTTTAAAAGAGTTGTTACGAACCATCATTTTTATTGAATAGATGTGGTTTTTTAAATGTATTGATTGATGCTATACACGACAAAAAAGAATTAAAGGGGTATATTCTATTGTTTGAATATGTGCAAAAGGTCAATCGTATACCTTTTTTATGTATGTAAGCTGCTTACGCATTTTATAGTTGATTTTCTTGCATTCGCTTGTTTTCTTATGATCACTTAAGTTGGCTTCCGACAATTATAATTATTTAGTTCTACCTGAAAGTGTCATACATAGCATCTCAATTCAGACGACAAGAGAACGAACATACCTAATGCACCATTGCATACATACCCGCAGGTGTTCAATGCATTGTAATCTTTTTTATTCTCATTCTCAGTCAAGTGCAATACAATTTGGTTTATCGCTCCGCACTGTAATAAAAAGTTTTCGGATAAATTTTGAATATTAGATTCTAAAAATAGGTGAATAAATTAGTTAAATGTTTAAAGTAATTTTTGAAAAGTGATTTGAAGTGTTTGGGTTAGTTAAATGTGGTTTTATCACGAAATGAAAATTGGATTGGGTTCGTTCTTGTTCGCCGCCACCGCCGCGCTAGTGTACCGTAACTAGTTCAAATTGAAAATGTCGGTTTAATTTGAAATTTCGGTTTAAACAAAATTTTGATTCCATGTTAATTCCATTGTCCCTTTTAATTTAAATAAGCAAATCATAGTGCGTTCAATAATGGTGTGGTGCGCTTACCGTTTTCTTATCGTGCAAAAAAAGTTAAGTCCATTTGCCCTGTCCCTGTTAATTTAAATAAAAAATATTCACATGTTGTGTATTTTAAAGTGTTCTGTCGCGTTTATTGTTTTTTCCCGTGGTTTGCATTTCATATATTTGATCATTTTCCTAAATAAATAAAAAAGTGCATTTTAAAGTGGTCTGGTGCTTTTAATTTCTTGTTTTCTAAGTTTGCAAAAAAATATAAACGAAAGTGTAAGAAAGTTACTTAAGTCCCGTCACCCTCTCCCCATTCATTTCAATAAAATATTTGCTAAAGCAATTAAAAGTGGTCTGGTGCGGTTACCGTTTTCGTGTTTTTTCATTTGAGCTTCTTTCTCGAGAAAGTGTTGTGATTTTTTAATGGAGTTATTTCGAAAATATCACTTTTCTTCTTTAATTTTCAAGGTTTGTAAATGAAATGAAAAATAGTTAAAACTGTAATTAACTTTGAGTTTTCTTTTTTTCAGGTAATTTTCGAGGAAATCCTATACCTATTAAATGTGATGGATTCGATATTCGTAAGTTGTTATAAATTTAATTTTCATATTTTTTAAATAAGTAAGGTTTAGGTCATGAATTATGGCTTTCAATGAAAAAAGTTAAAAGTTTGAAAAAAACTAGGTAGTTACACTTGTACACGTTTAAAATCGATGACTTTTTGCTTATTAGGGCCTGGATTTTTTTATCAAAAGCAGTAGAATTAGGAATTATTGTAGGTATGCCTACTCGTACCTACCAATTGAAAAATGAGAAAAGATGAATCTCTATAAATGTAAACTAATAATACAACATAAAACTATAATTTTCGTGATCTGAGCTTGAAGTATACCTTCCAAACGCCAAAGGTACTTAAGCAATGGTCTGCTGATTGATCCCTTGAACAGAATGAATGTGGCTGGCAGCTAAGGGCAAAAGTTGAATTTTGTTTAACTTTTGCTACACCAAACATTTCTTATAATACTTACAGCTTCTTTTTGTGGCACTGTATACCTACTATTTTTGTATCTTTCTTCTTTGACAGTGCTAAATATGCGACAACTACTGCTGCACTGTTCTGTTTGGCCAGTAACGTTACCATCCTAAGATGCTTTTCCCATTAAAAATAAAATGCGTTCAGAACCATTGATTAAATTATCCCTTGATTAATATTGTTGACGTTTTTACTATTTTATAAATTCACTCCAATAGATTTATATCTAGGACTGACCACGATACCAAACGATACTTTTGCAAGTACGTATCATCTCGGTATCGTCAAAATCGGTCTCGGTCTCGTATAACTCAGTCTTGTTTCGTCTTGTATTATAAAGTCTCGTCTCGGTATCGGCATCAGTATCAATATGGGCCTCGATTTAATGAACAAAATCATTGTATCTATACAAAAAATGCATAGGTACTGAATGAAAAACAATCTTTTTATCTAAACTTTTGTTTGTTTTCTTAAAGATTTTAAAAGCCCTGTTTCACAATGTCTGAATAAAGTTCCAATTAGCTATCCGACACATAAATTTTGACGCAGTATCATAACAGGGAAACAATGCACAAATTTTGTATGGCCTTTTTTAAGGAGTTGCAAATCCAAAAAGTTATTTTTTTTGACTTGGGGACAATGGCTCCGTCTCAAAATGTATGGGTTATTCTTATTAAGTACTCAAGACTTTACACATAGCCGTTATATACATAGGTACTGTTAGACGTATACAAAGTTTACTAGCTAAGCAGTTAATAAACAAATAGTAAAAACGGTTCTATCAGTGTAACTGGTTATTAAGAGAATGAGTTTGTCAAAATTGTATCGTTGGAGCCATTTCGGAAAAACATATAAGAAAAAGATATAAGAAAAAATATGCGAGACAGTTTTTGAATTTCACTAAAGTTTCAGAGAAACCAAGAAAGAGAAAAATGGGTATGGAAGTGGGTGGTTCAGTTCTAATTAAAATTATTTTCTAAACCTTCTCCCTGCTAAGGAGAAAAAGCTGTGAAAATATCATTCAAATCGGTAGAACTATTGCCAAGAAACCAAGTTGGTACATACAAGAATTGTGTATTTGTAATAAAATAATTGCAATATTTAAAAATCAAGTTTTTCTGCAAATACCAGACGATACTACATACCAAGAGTATCGGTAAGTGTCGGCCCAAAAAGTACCTATGGAATCGGTTCAGTTTCGTCTCGGTAAGATTCGGATGCTTTGGAGGTGGTTACATCTCGGTATCGCTTTCGGTTTCCGATACCGATACCGAGATTTTTCTGGTATTGGAGGCAGCCCTAAACTCCAAGTTCGGCACCCCTGATTTGTCTTGTCCAGAGGAGGTCGTAGAACTCGTCCTTGGTTTCATCATCTTTCTGCTCTGTGGGCTTTCTGCTCTGTGGGGGACGTGCGCGTATATGAGACTGATGTTGGTGAATTTGGCCTTGATGCGATTTTGTCGTGGGGCACACAATCACAAAGTTGAAACTCAAGGCTTCTTGACTTATTAGTCTGCCTCTAACGATGAATCCACAACCAAAAAGAAGCTGTGTCTTCCTGAATGCACCCATGGCTACCCTTTAAACAAATAAGTGAAAAATGTATGTAAACTTAAATCCAATAAAGCTCCTGGAGTAATTGACCTTGCTATTGAGCTGTTATTATCTGCAGGCAATGACTTTATTATTTAAGTAACACCATCAGTTTATCTAAAAAATATGACTGGAGGAAAGCAAGTCCGATGAATGAAACCTCAGCATTTTTTGCCCGATCCTCAAGTAGACAGACCTTAGTGTACCTTCTTCACAGGCATCAGTCTTTTTAGCATCACCTATATAAGATGTGTTCAGCCATATTATACGAACACCTACATTTAGTCAAGTACCAACCAATCATTTGACCGTTTCGAAAACATCATTTGAGTCAAAAATGCAATGGAAAGAGTTTCTTTTAACAAAAACTATAAAAGTAAAACTGTTCAAAAACCTAAAACGACATTTTTATGCAAATGTATTATTTTCGATAACGTATAGTTTTTTAAAGTCAAATATTCAATAACATCATTTGCTGCGCAACACTGCAGTAGGTACAAAAATCGAGTCGAGAAAAATATGAAAGGAGTGTAAGCGTGAAAAAAAATGCATTTACAAAACAATTGACTCACGACTAGGTACGATTGGATATTTGACGATAGTAATACGGGGAAAAATGGCAAACATTTGACGATAGATTAACTGGCTGAACAGAATGAAGACGGAGCTGCAACTGGAATAGCTGTCACAATTTTGAATACACACAAATTCAAAAAGTGCGAACAGAACACGACGCAGCTGCAGACGGAGCTGCAGACGCAGATGGAAAATTTGGCCAACTTTAAGCTTTTGCTTGCAGCTTTTTTGACGTTTCAAAATTGCGAGCAAAACGAAGTGTTTACATGTGGGTTAAAGTAATTTTTAAACTCTTTTCAATCACTCGTAACGACGTAAAGCAATTTTAGCTTCTTTTTCATCATTATTCATTTTTTTTATTTTTGTTTTCATTTTTATTTTCGATACTAAAATATCAGAAAGCTGTACAGCTGCATTGTACGCGTAGAAAAATCACGTATGACACTTTTTGACAGCTATTCCAGGAGCAGCTGCAGCTCCAGTTGCAGCATTCTTTTCTGTTCAGCAAGCTACGTTTTTGAAAAAGGCCATAGTCGTGCTTAACTCCAACTTATTTGTATAGGAAGGTCCTTATTGTGTTCTAATCTTGCGGTTAGACCTTAAAAATTATTATTATTATTCTGAATACCGATTCCAATATTGGCAAGGACTTCAAAGAGCACACACATACCTATCATATTTGTTCATTCCAAGTGGAATAATTGAATGAATATCTATACAGTTTAAAATTTCACGAGACACTGCCTTTCTGTAGCATTTGATTAGGATACTTGGTGCATACACAACATTGATTTCTTGCTAATCGTGTTATTGGCGCTTAAGAAGAAGAGAGGTTAAGATGGAAAAATGTTCCTTACATGAATTTTAAATGGCTTGAACAACTTAGCTCGACAGCTTACATACATACTTATATTTATTAAAAAAAAAATTCATTTTTATTTCAAAATATCTTAGAAGAATAATGGTACTTTCCCCACCAAAACTTTGCAACTTGTTGAAGTGACTAGAGTTCCCAATCCAATGGAATGACAATTTTGATAATAATCGTTAATAAGTCCTCAGAATTCCCAATGATGCACGTTTCCTTTCAATTCAAATAAAATAGCCTTTAATTTCAATCTTCATCATCAATACCTGATAGAAATTACCAATTCAAACAAAAGTCCTTCAAGGTGCAATCAACTTTCCACTCACATAGTTCCATTCTCCGACGATCTTTTCGAGACCGCCTGCCGAATTCGTAATTAATTCGAGTAGGTATATACACACAGAAACCGTTTGGCAACCACTCCCAAAGACGCAACCCACATAGTTAACGAAATGAATTAGTTCCATCACTAACCAAAGGCATGTTTTGCCGGCAAACAAAAATAATCAATTCCACTCTCATCCTTGATCCTATATTCCTATTCGCCTATCCCCTGGATGCTATGAAACAACTTCAACGCGAAGGCGGAGTCCTTTTCATTTGGGATATATCTCAATTTATCCAATTTAAGTCCTGAATCCTTCCCATTTTTTGAAGGCCGTTCGTTGCGCTGCTACTGCTGCTGCTGCTGCTGCTGCTAATGCTGATGCTGATGCTTGGGAAGAAACTCAACTAAGAACGAGAAATACCATCCATTGGATACATTTTAATTTATTCATAGAACATCGCTCCCTAATTATCAATCGTGGTGAGGTTCCTTAAACTAACCCGACCCGTCTGTGTCGCAATGCCTTTTGGCTAAATTCCCTTGCTTCATAGATCCAATGAATTCCAACACGGAAATTGAAGAAAAAGGAGAAGAAGAAGGCTTTGAATATAAAACAAAAATAAAAAAAAATAAAATAATAAAATAAAATACCGTTCTCATCATTGTAGCTCCTGTTGAAAGAGCCCATGGCAGAACCGAAATGAAATTTAACCAAAACCACAAGTAAAAAAAAAAAGAAGAAGAAAACGTCCCGAGGAATGACAAGGGAGAATATCAGTCTTATTGTCTTTCAATAAAACTTCTACAAGGATGTTGTATACGTTGAGAGGTTTTCCTTTATTGAAGTTGAAATGATAGATAAACTAGATTCCGCAGGGCAAAGATTCTTAAAACGATACAGGTAAGGATATCTCCAACTATTCGATTTGTATTAGTTGTTTTGAGAAGCCTTATCTTTATCTCAAACTTTGGCTTCTTGTAAGGGAAGAGCTGAAGAGATACGTTTATCGAAGTATTTGCTTTTACATTTAACGAAAAACTTTACCACTTTCTGCTTTAACTAAGAGTAGTTTGCACCTGGCATAATTATATTTTCTAACTTGAAACCTTCAAAGGGGTTTTAATCAAAACTAAAAACTGAACTTTGAGAAAGACAAAGTTAAATACTCAAATTGCTTCGAACTTAATCAGTCAATAAAAATGGCTGAAATAGTTTAATACCTATTCCAATGAGTCTCCTTTAAATAAGCAGCGTAATTTTTTCCTTATTTTTCCACAAAGTTCTTTGGTACCTTAATTTTTTATAAAAGCTATTTCAATGAATTATTACCTATTAAAGGCAACGAAAATTAAGTTCAAATATTTCCAATTCAAACCATTGCAAATGAACATTCCATTATTAAGAAAACAGATTTTTGTATTTTCTCATTAAACATAAAGCAAATGAACTCATCTTTCAAAAGTTTTGCATAAAACAAATCGTTAAGCCCAGGAGGCGCCATTAAAAACTTTGAATAAATAAACTCCAACAATATCGTTACAAAAAAAAAAAATATGCTCTTCTTATCTGCACAGACGAAATAAAATCCTCTTACCCATGCATTTGGCAATCGAATCATGAAACATTCCCATTTCTACCGGAATGACTTCCAGGAGTGATTTAATTTTTGGCAACATTAATTGGAAGCGATCCGATGCAAATGTGCCCACGATTCTTGGTTGGCCTTCGCCGTGCCATTGTCGTTCAAAAAGTTTATTACAATTCCCATCTCCATTGAGTTATACGGATATGTGTGTATATGTATATAAAAATGTTAACGGTTCATGGAGAAATCAGCAATTCCAATGGCGACAGACAGTCCCTCTTCAATGCTAACGCACATCCTCTTTAGAATCGGAAACGGATGCATATACGAAACACCTAAACACCCAGTGCAATACTTTTATGTACGTAGGTACTACAGGTAAGCGACTCTTTTTCTAATTTAATATTTTCACACACAAGTCGTTTGGGTATGTACAGGAAAAGGAAGGGAAGTTAAAGGATTCAGGGGATGTTGCTTTTGCTGCTGAATTCTGATTCAGATGCTTTTCCAAGCCGCTAACTGAACCACATTCAGTTGATGTTATTCCTCTAAGGACGTAATTGTGCAACCATAGACAGAGAATTACAAATTCAAACATTTACCGTCACTATTCGTATCTATAGAGTTTTACAGCATTGCCATATGACCAACATTTTTAATTGTAAGAGCATTAAGTAAAAAATTGAAATATTTTGGTTAGACATTGGCTGAAATGAAGTTCATTATGCTCTTATTTCATAAAACACAACAAAATGCATGATTAGATCCACAATATTACATTTTTGGTTCAAGATTTTGAACATAATAATAATATTTTAACGAGAGAATGTGAAAAAAAACTAAAAAGTCAACGAGAGAGTGTGAGAAAAGTCAAGAAGAGATTTTGATCAAACTTGTTATTACGATTTTTTTTCAAAAAATTCAATAACTTTCCTTCAGTAAAGATTACATTTGGTCGACAAAAATTTTGTTTTCAAAGAATAGTACCTACCTCCCAACGAACAATTTTTTATTTTTGATTTTTCTTGAAAACGGTGTGACTGATTTTTTTTATTTTTAATTTTGTTTTATGCAGAAGATTATAAAAATTTAATTTAAATACCATAACCAAAAAAAAAAAATATTTTCTGGATTTGAAAAAAAAACATTCCCAATTTTTTTTTATTTTTTTTTTTGAAAACTAAATATTTCGAAAAGAAATGGTCCATTTAACCATTCTTAGCATTCGATTCCTTTCCTTTTCCTTTTTATTTTCTTTGCGACTGCAAAATGCTGACAATGTTGAGGGATACAAAATCATGGCTTCGTACAAACTTATAAACGTTGGTAATAATGTTTCATTCTAATGTAGCGAAACATCTCCAACTGTGGGGTTGAGTTTTTTTTCATTAAAATGGCTATAATATCTTGAATTTACTCGTAATTCACTTAGAAACAAGATTGATAGGTACATGAAATGCTTGACAATTTTTTGTTGTTTGTTCTTAAAAATACACAAAGAGTTGAATTTTTGGAAACAAAAATCGTTATAGAGGTTGATTTAGTTTCGTAAAATTTTAACTTATAAAAAAAAGATTGAAAACAGTTATGGAACTAATTCTGCAGAAAAATATTTACGAGTGAGTGAAGCTATCCCCCATTATTTTAAATTTGTTATTTTTGAAAGTTGTTCCAGTTGTTGTGGTTTCAGATTCTTCCATTTTTTTTGCAAAAATATTAAAAAATGGGAATTTCAGACCTAAAAACCCGTTTTGACCTAGCTCTTCTTAATTTTGAAAATTGTTCCAGATTGTTCTGGTGTTTCTGAACATATTGTTCCAAGTTTTTGGACACCTACCTACATATGTTCAAATTTGCCAAGCTTATGGGAAAATTTCGAAAAAATAGTTTTTTTTTAAATTCTCATATCTAGGTTTATATTTATTTTTAGTCAAGAAGAGTCTTCCAAACATTGTTCCAAAAAATTAAAGTTGTAGAGTGTGTATGATAAAAGATATAGGGTTCAAACTTTTTTTTTTTTAAATGAAAACTTCGGCTCCCTTGTATTTTTGTGTATTTTCAATATCTGATAATATGGGTACATATATACTGAGAAATTATGGTGTCTTAACAAAAACTTAATTAACCTTGAGGAAAGCTTTGAAAATAATGTTCGAGTTTTTGAATTTTGTAAGAACTCTATTGGCCCCCTTTACAAAAATAAAAAATCCAAAAGTTGTTCCAAGTAAGACTTTGTTTTCTCTACCATAACTTTCATGCAAATCTATGCATAGTTAGAGTTTAATAAGAAATACGTTCTATGACAGGTACTAGATATTAATACAGTAGACGCTCGATATAGTGAAGTAATAAAAACTAGGCCTGTTAACTGTTTCGAGATTGTTCACTTTTTCGAGCGGGAGTTTTCTAAGGCTTTATAAAGGCGAATTTGATCCAAAATGCACATTTCGTTCGATGTGAGTGTTTTTTATTTAAACTAAGCATTAAACAAGGCTTTCTCTCAGGTTTAAACAAAAAACAGAAACAATTCCTTGGAGCTCTCAAACTATGTAAAATGCTTGCGCGAAATTTTTATACAAAATACATTTTTTATAAAATTTTGTGTGTTTACTATAATTTTTATACAAAATACATTTTTTATAAAATTTTGTGTGTTTATAGTTCACTATTTCGAGATCCACTAAATCGAGCGTCTACTGTAATTGCTATAAGTGTAAAATTTTATAATTTTTAGAAGTAGGTCATACTTGTTTCAAAATTGTATTTTCCTTTGCGGTTTTTTAACATTTATATGGAAGTTACCGTTATTTTTCCATAAATGTAAAATTTTTTCTAAAAATATTTTAGAAAGTACTAAAAAACTCTTAAATATCGAGTTTCAAAATAATCAACCATGGCATTTCCGAAATATTTGATTTTACAAAAAAAAAATTTGAAACATTTTTAAAAATCCAGAAAATATTTTTTCAAAAACTACTTATATTTTTTGGAAGCTTCTGTATAAAAAAATAATTGAAATCGGTCATACAGTTTTAAAGAAAATCAAAAATTAAATAAATGGTTCTTTGGGAGGTACCGTCAATAACCATTTTTGAAAAATGGTTCTCCAACCAAAGGAAGCCTTTAGTAAAATAATTGTATTGAATTTTTTTAAAGAAAAGTTGTTGAGTCGTTTTTGAGAAAAATACGATTATGTAAAATTGCTAAGAAAAATTGTATGGCAGGTACCGTTATTTCTGGTTCAAAAAAAAAAATGAAAGAAATATGTGGGCAGAATCACCAAAACCCACTATGTACCAAGTTTGAAGAAAATCGATCGAGCCGTTTAGGCTGTAGACGAACAGACAGACAGAATTGTGCCACCCACTTTTTTGGTGTTCTCTATCAAAGGGCACGGTAGTGCCCAGCCAAGTTCGCGGCACTACACCCTATATACAGGACAAACTCAGGCGATTTTCAACCCCCCTATAACTTCAGTACCAATAAAGTCAGAAACTTCAAATTCGGAGTATTTGCTGAACTGATCAAACACAGGTGGCACTCCAAATTTCAACTTTTTAGCATTAGTAGTTCCCAAGATATAGGACTTCAAAAATCGCAAAAACAGTAACTGACTGACTCACTGACTGACTAACTCACTGACAGATCATCAAATTTATGGAGCACTTCCCGACAGCGTAAGAACTTGAAATTTCGCACAACGGAAGGCCTTGTGGTGCAAAGGAAAAAATCGAAGATCTTTAATTTTCTATTCAGGGGGCGTGGCATTCACCCACTTTCTTAAATATTCTATAAATTATATGGAGCCTTTCCGATTGTTGTACAACAATGAAAATTGGTAAGTCGGTAGGGCTTAAGGTACTTAGAAAGAAAAAAATTGAAAAACTGGAGTTTGCATTCAGGGGGCGTGGTATCCACCCACATTTTTAAAAATTCTTATAAGTTATATGGAGCACTTCCGATTGTTGTAGAACGATGAAAACTGGTACGTCGGTAGGGCTTAAAGTACTTAGAAAGAAACAATTGAAGAATTGGTATTTTGCATTCAGGGGGCGTGGCGTCCACCCACATTCTTAAAAATTCTTTTAATTATATGGAGCACTTCCTATTGTCGTAGAACGATGAGATTGGTAGGTCAGTAGGCCTTGAAGTACTTAGAAAAAAAAATTGATTTTACTCGAAGTTTCAGTTGAGGGGGCGTGGCATCCACTCACATTCTCAAACATTCTTATAAACTATATGAAGCACTTCCGATTGTTGTAGAACGATGAAAATTGGTAAGTCGGTAGGGCTTAAGGTACTTAGAAAGAAAAAAATTGAAAAATTGGAGTTTGCATTCAGGGGGCGTGGCATCCACCCACATTAATAAAAATTCTTATAAATTGTATGGAGCACTTCCGATTGTTGTAGAACGATGGTAATGGGTAGGTCGGAAGGACTTGAAGTACTTAGAAAGAAAAACAATTGCTAGTTTGGAATTTTCCATTCAGGTGGGGTGCCACCCACCCACTTTATCAGAATTGCTATTATTTGTATGGAGCACTTTCGGTTGTCGTAGAATTATGAAACTTTGTAGAGCGGTAGTGCTTGACTTTCACCTGGCAAAATAAATCTTTGCAAAAAGTTTGCAAAAAGGAGTGAAATCACAATAAAAACAAAAATTTTAAAAAAGGAGCCAAGTTCTTATATGTACAAGAAACCTGTGCGTAAAAAGTCAGCCAAAAAAGTAATGAGATCTAAAATATATGAGAAGTTTTAAGTTCATGAAGTTTAATATTAAATATCTTAAGTAGAGTAATATCGAAACAACTCCAAACTATGACAGAAATTTGGTATTTAATGATAACTCATTAAAATTTGGTGGATTTACTTAGCAAGTTTTTTCTTAAATACTTACTTAATCACAAATTTAAAATGTATGAAAACTTGACCAGTGAACTCACCAAATTTTAATCAGTAATCATTAAATATCAAATTTCTGTCATGATTTGGAATTGTTTAATTAATTTAATTAATTGTACTTAAGATATTTGATATTAAACTTCATGAACTTAAAACTTTGCATATATTTTAGATCTCATTACTTTTTTTGGCTGACTTTTTACGCACAGGTTTCTTGTACATATAAGAACTTGGCTCCTTTTTTAACATTTATGTTTTTGTTGTGATCATCGTAATATCATGGTTGATTGTTATCTCAAAAATGTTTGTGCACGAGTTCAGAACTTGCCTTATAGTACCTATATCGCAAGTAAAAAAGTCATACCTTTACCTTAATAAGTATTTTAAAATAAATATAAAAAAATTAAACCAAAATAATTTTGACGATATAAAATAAAACTTCTTTTCGGATCCATTTTTTTGAAAAAAACAAAATTTAAAATCTTATTACTGGTTTTTCTAAGGCTCTTTTAAATTATTCTGAGTTCTCGTTTCTTAGAATCACTTTTAGCATTCAAAGTTTCAAAATAATTCTCCCCAGGCTCCCCTTTTCCAAAATCGAAAATCTTAAGCTTGTGGCCAAGGATTCATTCAAAAATATTGAAAATTGTGGATTTTAAGTCGAAAAAAAATACTTTAAATGAAAAAATAACAGTTATCCTTGCTTTGGCCCCCTTTTAAAAAAATCGAAAATCTGCAATAATTCATTCAGGAGGCGTGGCATCCTTCCACTTTCTCAAAGGAGCACTTCCGATTGTGGTAGAGCGATGAACATTGTTAGGACGGTAACGGTAGAGCTTGAAGAGCATATACCTAAAGAGAATTATAAAAAATTGAGAATTTTCATTCAGGGGGCGTGGCATCCAACAACTTTATCAGAATTGGTACTTTGTATATGGAGCAATTTTGGTTGTTGTAGAACGAAGAAATTTGGTAGAGCGGAGGAGTGAAATCACAACAAAAACATAAATGTTAAAAAAAGATCCAAGCTCTTATATAAATTATGTACAAAAAACGTGTGTGTAAAAAGTCAGCTATAAAGGGTAATGAGATCTAAGACATATGCCAAATTCCAAGTTCATGAAGTTTATAATATCTACCAAATATCTTAAGTAGAGTAATATCGAAACAACTGCAAACTATGAAAAAATTTGGTATCTTACGATTATCTACTGATTGAAATTTGGTAGACTTACTTGGCAAGACGTCTGTGAAGTTAGCAGGGCAACTTCCACTCACGCAAATGGGACTTTGACAGGAATTTGCAGTTTTGTTTGCATTTTTTTTTGCATTTCTATTCCCGATTTTGCAGTTCGCCAAATAAGGGTGTAATTTAATGACCTGCTAACTTCACAGTGAAGTTAGCAGGTCACATGGTGTATCTCAGGAACCAAGCATGCTAGGAACTTACAAAATGGCTCCAAATTTGCAGTGTTTTTGCATTTCAACGATAGGCTATGTTCAAGATTTGAAGTCCTCAATTTAAAAATTTCCCAAATTTGACTTCAATATGAGATACACGATGTGACCTACTTGCTTCATATTGAAGTCAAATTTGGGAAATTTTTAAACTGAGGACTTCAAATTTTGAACATAGCCTATCCTTGAAATGCAAAAAAACTGCAAATTTGGGGCCTTACTACAAGTTCCTAGCACGCTTGGTTCCCGAGATACACCATGTGACCAGCTAACTTCACTTTGAAGTTAGCAGGTCACTAAATTACACCTTTATTTGGCGAACTGCAAAATCGGGAATAGAAATGGGTGGAAATGGTGCAGTGGATGTAGTGCTTGACTGCTAGCTTAGAGATGTGGGTTCAAGCCCCATTCTAGGCAGCATTCTTTTTAGAGCCTACGATTCTGTACGTGTATTTGTAAAACACGGATACACGGAATCCGTGTTTTTATTTTTCGCAAAAAAAAATCCGTGTATCCGGATATCCGGATTCTTAATACACGGATTCTTAATACACGGATTCCGAATACACGGATTCTTAATACACGGACTTTTAATACACGGATTCTTAATACACGGATCCTTAATACACGGATTCGGATTCGTTTTTGGTTTTGTATAAACTATTGGCAAATAGTTTTTTCAAAAAATTATAAAAAAATATAAACATTTTCGACTTTTTTTTTTGTAAAATTTAGAAAAAAAACACTTTTTCTAAGCTTTTTTTATAAAAAAAAGCAAGATTTTTTTGAAGAAAATTTCAATGGAAAATTGAACTATTCTCAACTTTCTTGTCGTTTTTCAATTATTTTTCTTCGAAATATGAATGAAAATATTTTTTTTTTGAAAAGTTCAATCAAAAATTAAACTTTTCTCAGCTTTTTTTCGTTTTTCAATTTGTCATCGAAATATGAATGATAGGTACTGTTGCTCGAGAAAACTTGACATTGGCGTCTGCCAGACGACTTTAAATAGCCGAAGCGGAGCAACGGAGTTGCGTGAGCGGGACAGAGGACCCAAAAAGGAGGGTTATAATCCTGAGAACCCGCGAAGCGGTCCAGGCAAGGTACTGTTGCTCAAGAAAACTTGCCATTGGCAAAGAAACTCGCTATAAGCGTCATATTCATAATTTAAGAAGGCCACCTTTCATTTGATGCATCGCATTATATGAAAAATCAACTTTTATCTTTAAACGCGATTTGCGGCTAAGCTAAGCGTCCGAGAGGTATCAAAGTTGACACCCTTAAAAATTGATTTGCGGTTAAACGTTAAAATAAGCGTCCAAGCGACTTATAAATGCAAAAGAACTTTGTATGCACCCAACCTCGACCCCACCCCAAATCCTATAATGAGCCCAGACAGGGGGGTTGCAGGGGGGCAGCATACCCCCCCATACATATCTCACTGTTTAATCGCGTTTATTCGCCTACCAAGGTACTTTTACCCAAGAAAACTTGAAATTGGCTCTCAATTATACGATAAAAAACTTAAATCTTTGAGCGCCATTTGCGGCTAAACTAAGCGTCCTAGAGGCATCAAAGCTTACATCTTTAAACTTGATTTGCGGCGAAACTAAGCATCCTAGCTACTTATAAAATGCATTTTCGTGATCTTGGAAGTGCCAGCGCAAGTATTTTTTTTTTTTTGTAAAAAAATATTTACAAAAAAAGTTGTTTTTTTTTAATGAAATTTTCAAAAAAAAATGTATCCTTTGTCCCAGTTCCAGACCCACCTCCAAACCCTCCTCCTGCATACCTACCATCGTCGTCCATCCAAATCCAGGGGTTGGGTACGAAATCCCGCACGGATAGTTTAGCCACAAATCAAGTTTAAAGATTTAAACTTTGATGCCTCTAGGACGCTTAGTTTAGCCGCAAATCGCGTTTAAAGATTTAAGTTTATTTATCGTATAATTGAGCTCCAATTTCAAGTTTTCTTGAGCAAAAGTACCTTGGGCGGCGAATAAACGCGAATAAACAGTGAGATATGTATGGGGGGCATGCTGCCCCCTGCAACCCCCCTGTCTGGGCTCACTATAGGAATTGGGGTGGGTGCGAGGTTGGGTGTATGCAAAGTTTCTTTATTTAAAGTCGCTTGGACGGATAGTTTAGTCACAAATCAAGTTTAAAGATATGCAAACTTTGATGCCTCTAGGACGCTTAGTTTAGCCGCAAATCGCGTTTAAATATAAAAGTCGATTTTTCGTATAAATTCATTCATATTTCGAAGAAAAATTAAAAGAAGAATACAAAAAGTTGTGAAAAGTTTAATTTTTGATTGACATTTTTAAACAAAATTTCTATGAAAAAAAAGTTTGGAAAAAAGGTTGTTTTCTTTCAAAATTTTTCTTAAAAAAAATCTCGAAAAAGTTTATATTCTAATATAATATTTTCAAAAAAAAAAAATCCCAGCTCTGTCCAGAATCCAGACCCACCTCTTTCCAGATCCAGACCCACCTCTGTCCACGTTTAGAACACCGTACCCCATCACCCGAACCGAAAAAACAAAAATCCCACCTCTGTCCAGAATCCAGACCCACCTCTGTCCAGATCCAGACCCACATCTGTCCAGGTTTAGACCACGTCACCCCGTCAACCAAACCGAAAATACCTATTTAAAACCAATTACAATCGTGAGACTAATGAAATCTCCCGCCAAAATTGAAAACCAAATCGGGAGAGTAACGAAATCCCGCGTAAAATTCTTTTCTCTCAAAAATATATTAAGTTCCAAAAATAATACTTAATTGCAAATCACCAACAATATTCTTCCAAAAGTAATGTTTAATAAGTATTCAAAATCCCGCCGAATAACTTTTCCTTATATACTACTTGCTGTCGACTTATAACTATGCTTCGTTCTCGTTGATTCTCATTTCTTCAAGGGACCAAAACAGAGAATATCAAATTCAAAATAATGATAAGTCGTTTGCGTACTGAAAAATGAGCGAAATAGTAGGAAACTTCGTTCCTGTTGTTTCTTATTCAATCAAGGCACTAATTCGTATGGAAAGATACAATTGTATGCTCCGTCGTAAGGTAGTAGAAAAGTCGGGATTTCGTGATTCGGGATTTTGTGAATCGGGATTTTGTGAATCGGGATTTTGTGATGCGGGATTTCGCACCCAACCCACATTAACTTAACGAACTTCATTTAAAAACATCGTATATATACCATAATTCCATAAGAAATGTCTGTTTTCTTCAAATCTATTTCCTTTTGCATTGTTTAAAATTAAATAGAAACTATAGGAACACGGATTTTAAAATACACGGATACACGGATACACGGATATCCGAATACACGGATTCACGGGTACACGGATACACGGATACACGAATACACGGATACACGGATACACGGATACACGAATACACGGATACACGGTTATCCATGTTCTTATAATTACACGGATTCAAATCCGGATCTCCTAAGAACACGTGTATCCGTGTTCTTAGATATCCGTGTAATAGGGAGCTCTAATTCTTTTCTATATTCTCCCAGCTTAACTGGACGCCACCCGTGAGATTTAATGAGATTATAAACACCTTGATCTCAATCCACTGTGCCAAAGCTTTCCTATCCTCCTACTCTTTCTAACTAGTACCGTGCAATTCAGGTTGCATTTAAAAAGACCTTAGGTCTTACAGGCATATAGTTAAAAAAAAAAAAAAAACTACAAATTCCTGTCAAGGTCCCATTTGCGTGGGTGCAAGTTGACCTGCTAACTTCACAGACGTCTTGGCAAGCTCTCTCTTAGTAAGGTAGGTACATACCTACTTAATTACTCACAATTCAAAATGTAAGGAAACTTAACAAGTGAACCCATCCAATTAAATTTTGAATAAAGATTTTCAAGTATAAAATAGTCAAATCAAGCATTCTTGGTCTTAAGCATGCTTGAACTTCAAATAAATATATTCAGAAATAAAATCCTTGAACATTGTGCACTTATACACCTCATTTCCGGTATATTCAAGCCGACCACATTAAAATGAAAACTCCATACATTTTTCATACCTCAGAACTATAAAGTTCCCTGAACGCAATATTAAAATAATATGTCCCTTCTAAAATATGCTTGCAAAAGAGGGTTGGGGCTAGTTTATTACCATACTCAATTCAGGCGCATCAAAGCTGTTCAACACATTTTCCTTTATTTTGATTCTTCGGCCTTTCCTTGTCCGATATGCTTATTGCTTCCCACACTTCCCATTATAAAGGATCATCAAGAGCTAATTAAAAATCGTTAAGAGGGGCTGATAATGTCTCTATAAATCATATTTTAACCATTAACATTAATAATTTGCCCTCTGTTATTCCAATAAATCTCTCACAACACCGGTCCCAAAATTTTAAAACCAGTCCTTTTATTCAAAATCTGCTTTTATGGTGCTATTGTTATGGAAAGCAAAGCCCAAAATGCTATGTAAAACCTAACCCATCGGACTACTTTTAACTAGGCAAAAATACCCTTTAAACTTTTACACCATTCAATCGATTCATAGCTACATGTTGTGCTTTGTGAAAGCCCTAAATCAAATTGGTGAAAAAATGCATGCGTCACTGCATGCAGATTTGTAGGTACATTTCAGCCCAGTTCACAAAAACATTCTTTTTGAGATGATACATTTTTGCATTTATTATTTATAAAAAAAAATATTATACATTTGGCAATGCTTGTTATCTGCTTGTCATTTATGATTTTAGGATGTGTTCGAAGGCGAGTCAAGTTCACTTCTAAGTTCCGCAGACACAAGATTGGCACGTGAGCCAGGAGGGAAAGGCGAGTGAGCTGTTATATGGAAAAGGAGGGTAAAACCTACCTAAAGGGAAAAGTAGAACCTACACAAAATGAACGTATAACTGGGAATAAGAGGGAGCGACAATTCCATTCCATTGAATGTCGATTTAATTGCAAGAATTTTTATCAACATTGACACGATGTTTTCAACTGCATGCAATGCCAAATTCGATTTGGTTTTGAGCAAGAAGAATGGAGAGTAGGTATAGGAGGTACCGGTTAGAAGGATATGGCTGATAGCGTTAGCGGATCAAGGAGTGAGTTTGGATGGAGTGGATTACTATTTCCGAATTTTTGGATAGTGTAGCTGATTTTCATATAATGTTATTTCATATTTTCTGTGTTACATATGTACATACATAAATAGAAATGAATCTCTTTGACAATTTTCAAATCTCTGATCAGGTGTCATATGACATTTCTCAATTCTGAATATATCATATTATATGCATTGACTGCAGAATATTAAAATAGCAAAGTAGCTACATGATGTCTATATATGAGTTTACTTGGTTAAGTATTTAACATCGAGACTAGCTATGTAGGAAATGCAATGCGGAGTATTCAAATTTCCTTTTCCAAGAAAGGAAGTGTTATCGATTCAATTTGATTAAGATTTTGCTATGGCAATATACATATATGGGTAGAATAGATTCTTGAGAATCTTTCGTAACTGCACTGAGAGAACGAATCGTTTGCTGCAAACGTAAAAATTGCCCAAACGGATTTTTCGTTTGTTGGAGAATTTTGCTGCCTTGTTTGCAGCAAATTCGTAAATTCATTTGGGACAAACAATTTATACTTTCGTTACAAATATTTAATCTCCTGTGGCAAACGAATCGAACTTTTGTGTCAAACGTATAATAAGGATTTGCAAGCATATCTCGGCATATCTTGTATTTGTGACAAACGAATGCACATTTGATGCAAACAATATATGCCTTTATGGCAAACGTATCAATCATTCAGTTTCAACGAATCAAATTGACGTACGTTTGCTGCAACTTATCTTGCGTTTGTGATAAACAGGTAGAGCGTTTGAGGCAGATGTTAGTTTGTTTGCGACAAACACATAATGCGATTGAGGTAAAGGTAATGTTTGTGTGGATGCTTGGGGTAGACGAAAAGTGTGTTTGTGGGAAACGAATGATACGTTTGAGGTAGACGCAAAGTTTGTTTGTGGCAAAAAACGATTAAAACGATGCGTTTGAGGCAGACGAAAAGTGTCTTTGTGGCAAACGAAGTATGTGTTTGAGGTAGACGCAAGGTTTATTTGTGGCAAAAGACGATGCGTTTGAGGTAAACGAAAAGTATGTTTGCGGTAAACGAAGTATGCGTTTGAGGTAGACGCAAAGTGTATTTGTGGCAAAAGACGATGCGTTTGAGGTAAACGAAAAGTATGTTTGCTGTAAACGAAGTATGCGTTTGAGGTAGACGCAAAGTGTGTTTGTGGCAAAGAACGATGCGTTTGAGGCAGACGGCAAAAGTGTTTGTGGCAATCGTAATGTGCGTTTGAGGTAGACGCAAAGTTTGTTTGTGGCAAACAGACGAAGCGTTTGGGTGGAACGAATTATACATTTGTGGTTGCATAGTAATTCGTTTGTAGCAAACTAGTGGCCCGTTTGGGATTATAGATCCTCATGTTTGTGGTAGACAAATAACTTGTGTGTAGAAAACGAATTGCGTTAATTTGCAAACGAATTATGTCTATATAATATATAATATATGAACATAATTCGTTTGAAAATTAAAGCAATTCGTTTTCTGAACACGATTTATTTGTCTGCCACAAGCATCAGGATCGATATTCCCAAGCGCGCCTCTAATTTCCTACAAAAAAATTACATATAAGAAACCACTGAAACAAAATAAGAATTAATTTATAATATTTTGCACTATAATAATTACTAATCATCATCCAATAATCGATTAAAATCAACTTTATCCAACTTCTTGTTCAGTTCCAACAGCAAAATTTCTTGCTTTTTCTTTGCTCCATGGTCAAACAATATTTTTGACTTCTTTAGTTCCAAAGACATTGAAAAAAATCTTTTTTATAGGTATTTTTTTTTTATTTCGTATCAAAAAAATCTTAATGTATGTATACACACTTAGCTTAAAAAGATAAAGTCAAGTTGAATTTAAAAACATGAACTACAATAAATTAATTTCTTAGTTTAATAATACATTCCATAGGTTTCATATTTATTATAATCAATTTATTCATAAGAAAAAAATAGTTTTATGATTTGTATATTATTTCTTATTTAATATAATATTTTTCGTACTATTTGAAGTTAAATGATTAATTTTTATTCTTAATTATTAAAAAATCAATTAAATAACAAAAGATATTAATTTGCTTGATTACATGGTTAGTCCAAGATTTCCTTTTTATTGTGTGGAAAATATAACCCAGTTTTTAAGGTTTTTGAAATAATATCAAGAAATTTCAGCATTTATTTAATGCTAAAAAAGCTATTTTTAAAGTTGGATCTTTCTCAGGTTTTCAAAACTGTTGGTTGGGCCAAAATATTGCTAGAAAAACTAGAAATGTGTGTTTGATTATTTTATCAAATCATAATAATTGATATTGATTTCAACGTTAAAAATCAAAATTCTGAAACGTATCCCTCAGTTTCCTCTAATTCCTCCTCATTGCTTGTTTCTAAAACAACCCCCCCAAATCCTGAAGTATTGTTATTGTTATTTAAAGTTGTCTTTTGGAAACCTTAAATGATGATAGATTAGGAATAGATCTTGATATTTGATAGCTGAACAGAGTCAGAGACAGAATAGAAAGATAGATGTCTAGATAGGATAGACAAATAGATTAATAGCTAGATAGATAGATATATAGATAGATAGACAGACTGAAAGACAGCTAGATATCTTGAAAGATGGATAGATAGATAAATAAATAGCTAGGTAGCTAGATAGATAAATAGATATGATTGATTGATAAATAGATATATACGAGTAGATTGATAAACAGTCTGAAAGATAGCTAGATAGCTTGAAGGATGGATAAGTAGCTAAATACCTATAGCTAGATAGCTAAATAGATAGGATTGATAGATAGATAGATAGATAGATAGATAGATAGATAGATAGATAGATAGATAGATAGATAGATAGATAGATAGATAGATAGATAGATAGATAGATAGATAGATAGATAGATAGATAGATAGATAGATAGATAGATAGATAGATAGATAGATAGATAGATAGATAGATAGATAGATAGATAGATAGATAGATAGATAGATAGATAGATAGATAGATAGATAGATAGATAGATAGATAGATAGATAGATAGATAGATAGATAGATAGATAGATAGATAGATAGATAGATAGATAGATAGATAGATAGATAGATAGATAGATAGATAGATAGATAGATAGATAGATAGATAGATAGATAAATAGATAGATAAAAAGTTAGATAGATAGGTTAATAGGATTGATAGATACCTAGATAAACAGACCTTAAACCCTGATCGATAGTTCGATAAATAGATAGATACCTAAAAAGATAGATAGACCTAAAACCCACTAGATGAAAAAACATAATGGTTAAAAATCCCAAATAACAAACAAATCACCATTATTAGAAATTGATACACTAGAAGTATGAAAGTATTGAAATGCCTCCAAATCAAAAACTGAAAATGAATTAATTTTTTGAATTTTGTATGCAAAATAGTGAGTGTCAAAGCACGCAGTTTCTATATGAGATAGACACATGTAAAATTTCTCACCCCCAATAACGATGTGCTCTATTAAGCGAAATATAGGATCATTATTTTCATAAAGTCCAATGCATACAACTAATTTCTCTTTTAATAATATACCTTTAAAGTTTATCCATGAAACTTTTAAGATATTTTCCCTTTCAGATATTTTGAAATTGAATTTAACAAATTCAGTTGCTTTTAAGTGGAAAGTTGGCCCATGATCGTAGAAATTCAAGCAAAGTTCATTATAATTTAAAAGTAAATTCGAAATTTTAAATTGATGTTTAATGTTCATCGTTTTAAGAATGTTCAGTCTGTTATTTGAAATATAACCACATTTTTTAAACGTTTGGTGTTTGGCTTCGAAACGCATCGAGTTAATTGCTACGATTGGGCCAACATTTTCTACTATTCTTGCATAATGCAACAAAAAATGGAACTTTGGTTTCAAATGACTCTCTGATATTGTAATATAAAGAGAATTATGGTCAGATATTAATTTCTTTAAATATTCTGTTGAATATACGTGATGCCTCTTCCGAAAAACTATTAAAATTATTTCTCTTAAATATAAATACAACTTCCACTCTGGACATGTATTTTCAACCAAATCTCCTACTAAGAGCGATAAATGAGTGATTATAATATACATCTCCGATGCTGAAAGCTTAAATTTATTTTTTGAAAGGGAGTCTGAATTAAAAAGAGGTGGTTTCTGTGTGGCGGAACCAAAGTTTAATATTTCTATTCGCCGGTTAAGTTGTTGCAAGGAAAAATATTTATGTTTCAATATGAGGGACTTTAAAATAATATTAAGGTCATAGTGACAAACTCCTTCGAGCAAGTCATGCATACAATCAGCACTCAAATTATCAACGACATGAAAATTTGTTAATGAATTCCAAATTGAATCCTCTTTAATACCAGTAATCTTCGGATTACCTATACTTATATCATCTTGATAATTGTTCCTATTTCTTAAATGCGTGCTGTCTTCTAATACTAAGTTTTTCATATTTTCGTTTGAGCATTTACAAAATCGACAATAATGTAAGGAACTGAATGATTCAGTAAAACCTAATATAGAATTTAGACCTAAATTATCACCAGTTATTAAACATGGGATTAATTTAATAATTTTATAATGTTTGTAATTAATTTCTAATCCCTCATTTTGCAAACTGTTAAGATAATCAATTAAAGGTTTCAAAATGGTCGAATTACCAAACTTTTTTCTATCTTCCGTAAAAAAGAGCATTGCCAAAAGTGTATGAGATAATTTCGAAGAAATGTGTTCTGGAAGACTCATAATTTTTATATAAACTGCTCCAATTTTTTGGATTCCACTATGGGAGCCCAAAGGATTAAGATACTCAAAGTCGTCAAAATAAATAAGAAGAGGTATACAAAAAATTTTAGTGTCATTCTCGGGATTGAATTGTTTTTGCTTTTTTTCCCATAGGGGGGTTTGAATTATATTAACTATTGTATATGTTTGTTTCTTTACGTGATTGATATAATCGTCGATTAGTTTTAAGATAGGTGATTGAGTGAAGAAAACGGTGAATAGTTGCTTGAGATTGACTATTTGTAAAAAGAAATCGCATTGAGTGATTTTTATTTCATTATCTGCTGAATAAACTTGTTGATATTCAGAACCAAGCTGAATATCATGAAAATCCACCAATATATTCATACTTGATAGTTTTTTTAAAATTAGGAACTCAGATTTAAGATATTTTGGGCTTAAAAGAGAAGTTAAAATGGAACAAATCTCTTCATTTTGTGCACTTTTGGTAAAAGCAAGAGAAAGGTATTTATCGTAAAACGAGAACAAGCTTTTGAAAATGTCTAGGGCAGTACTTCTTGGAATTCTATCATCATTTAAGGTTTTCAAAATAACCTTAAGTAAATCATTAGAAATGTCATTTTGTAAATCAATTTGTTTAAAATCTGTTGAGCTAAAGTTTGAATCAGCTTCAGCTTTATCATATTGAATCGAATTATCAGTTTGATTACTGATTTCAGAAGATGAGTTTGAACAGACAGGATATTGGTTTTTAAGATGATGATTTTTTATATGAGCAATGTGTTTATATAGAACAGAAAAAACCCTACGACAACTTTTGTTACAAGTAAAACGTTGAAGACCCGGATGTTTTTTCTTAAAATGGTCTGAGTAAAGTTTAATTGAAATAAATGATATTTTACAGTGTGCACACTCCATTTGTTTACTTATATCTAACAATAATTTATAAGAATAAGTATATAAATTTTTGGTATTATATATTTACTTTCTGTTGAGACTGCTCCAGAGCGCTTTGATACTCGCTGATGACTGATCAAACTTCGTTCTTACATTAAAAATGTAAATTTGGATGAAAGTCCAAACAGATGTGCTTTCTGCTGGATACTTTATATTCAGCGCCTGGTACAAATAAAAACATTGTTGAACAGCTTCAAGTGGGTCCTCAAAGCAATATCTCTTGTCGGTCAGTGTTACGTAGGCTTTGAGGCTGTCAAAACTGCCAACAAAGACAATTCGAGGTTGCAGTCCATAATTATATTCCAATGACTGTCTCTCGAAATCATCTGCCTTTCCCAGTGTCTACGAAAAAATAGAGATTGAAATAAATAAATTATGTAAATAAAAGGAGTCACTTAAATTTATTTATATTAATTTGATTTGGAGCAGCGGTGAAGGACATGAGGAATTTATTGTTTACTCCGTATTACTAAGACTTGAATATTAAGGAACGAACAAGATAGATAACCTGGGTTTTCCTTAATATTCAATTAATTCTTCTTATGTTTATATATATCGTCGGCTTAGAGTGTATTACGACTAACTCCACAAAAAGACAAATACTCTCTTTAGTTTTTATTTCTTCATATTTATTTTGGATATCTATACTCAAAAAAATAAAAAATGATGATATTGCAGAAAGTAAGTTTTTGTTAAGTTAAATTTTATTTTAAAAAGTAGGAGTGTAAAACTATGAATTAAAATACTTTAAATAAAAGGTATTCACCTCAAAATAAAGGATGAATTTTTCTTGAATTTCAAGCTTTGATGCCTTATAACTCTGTTTTCCTTGCCTGGCCTTAATTTTCGTCGAGGGAAATAAATACGGGAGTACTAAAAGGCTTACAGCCTTTTTATTTCCTTATAGAAAACAAAAATTAAAATTAAGAACATTTATAAAATATTAAGTAGTACCTCCGCTACAGCTTAAGCTTGCTGCAATCCACTTTTTGACTGTAGGATCCTTCAAAAGAGATCCTTTTTCTAAAATCTCATTACAGATTTCCCAATTCAAATCCAAAGTTATGGCCGGGAGTTATGGCCGGGTGCAAAATTTTCGAGTCTTCGAAAAACTGACGGAAGAAAATCAGATATGTGAATGATTAGTAAAATAATGAAAAAGAACGCATATGTAAATACAAACAAAATATGTAATACATTTAAAAAATTAAACATAAAATTAAACAATCTACATACAGCCCTGGCTGCGTCCGGGTAGACAAAAATTTCGAGAACAAATGAACAAAACATACATTTTAATTATGTCCTCGATTAATCGAATTCCGGATAATCGAGACTCGACTGTATTTTTGTTTTTATTTTGTCAGAACCAAATTTCATGATTGATTGATTTCTTTGAAAACTCAATTGATTTTTTTTAAATAAAACAGGTACCCAGAGTGTGTTTCTGCATCTTTTTGGCAAAACGAAAGACCGAATTTACCCAAACTTGACAAAAACACTCCCAATACCAAAGATTTTCTGAAAAGAATCATCCAAATATGTCAAGCAATTCTTGAAAATATATTGTGGTGGTCAAAGAGCCGTGGCATCGATGCCTTGTTGGTGGCATGTAGTTTGAACAGATCCAAACAGTACGTCGAAAAAGTTTTGAGCAAAGCTTTCACCACCTCTAAGACTATAATTATTATTCTAAATTGTCTGACACTTTTAAAATCGATTATTTCTACTTGTTTATAATCATATTTCCCATATATTTATTATTTATTTTTTAAAGTAGCCTAGATTACTCCCTGAGTTGTCCACTACATATATGAAAAGTCCCGTCATAACCTGTTCTGCCGTTTTGAAGGTTACCGCGGACAAGCAGACAGACAGACAAAAATTTGTTTAATGATGCAGTTATGTTTCTTAGCAATTAAACAACCACCTAAGCTCAAAAGCTTGAAATTATTTAAATATTAACGACAGACACTCCAATTTTATTTATATGTATAGATGTATAGAAGATGTATAGATGTATAGATACGTAAACACATATCGTCGGCTTAGAGTATAAAGCGGCTTACTCCACATTTTTTTACCATTATAGACCACTTCGAAAATCTATCAGCTCCTTGCAATTTCACTGAATTAAGCTATAACGAGTGCTCAAAAATATTTAATGTAATTTTGGTTTAATTTAAGTAATGCAAACACTTTTTTTGAAATATTTTTTTGTAAAAAATGCAAAATAGGAGTTAGCTGCTTCACACTCTAAGCCGACGATATCTCCCTTTTTAACTAACTTATTTTGAACTGTGATCAAATCACCAATAAAGGTAAAAAGGCATGCAACAGTATTTAAAATCTGCTTACCAACTTGAAGATATTATTATCATTTAGCGAAAATATTGGAAACTTCGCCAGGTACTCAGCAGTCTCTATTTTATTGTCCTGCAAAATTTCCCACCTTATTGCAAAACAGTTTTTCCACTTTTCTATTACGTCATCGAATGGCTCAATGTGCTCTTCTATAAATTTAAAGTCTTCGTAATTGTCTTCGAAAGTATTCACTGAAAAATCAGATAATTATTTTTATTTTTTATTACTTATAGTAAATTAGATATTTGGCCAAATATAATTCAGACTCAAGGATATTTGTAGAGAGTAAAAAGAGAAAAATAAAAAAAAAAAAATAAAGAACTCAGTCGTGGCTGGACACCTTCCAACTAATTGAACAAACCCGTTCTTACCTAATGTTGAGTTTAAATCCTTTTTTGAGCTCCTTGATCTCCTGGAGATGAGACCGGCGCTCGAAAGTAAATTTCTATAATTTGAGTATGTGTCATATAATTTGCCAGATGCTTTTTGGCCATTAATTGCAGGCGTGTAATACTCTTCTTTTGTCTCGCCAGTAAATACTTCGCTTATTACTGAAGCAATATACGCAAAATCATGGCGATTCAATCTGATTAAAAATGCATTTATTAAGTAATATTTAACTTTTTTCAATTTCAGATAAAAGCTCAGTCGACAAACTTAAAATATTTGTATTGATAAAACTACAAATATTCAAAAATGTTGTTTGTATACAGTAAACTTAAGTAGTGGTTTTTCACTCTTAGCCAAAAATATATTAGTTTGAATATATTTAAGGCGTAATATTTAACTTTTTACATTCATTTATCTACTGAGCTGACTTTATAACTCAGACATCTTTTAATAAAATCACTTACTCCAATTGTACGTTGTCTTGCAATAAAAACTGTATCATAAGCTTGCTAAGCTTAATTCTTTCTGAATTTTTCAGAGAGGCGTTCTGTTCAAATATCTTAAGCAGAATTACAAGATCTATGTGTTTATGTTTTATAAGCATCTATATTCGAAAAAAATTTAAGAAAACGGATTATGCAAATCTAATAAGTAGGTATATACAGTAGTATCTACCATATAAAAAGATATATATCAAGTCTTCGAAGAGATCTCTTATCAGGCCCAAATGTAACCTATGTATGTATATGTCAAAGCATTCTACGATTAACGAAAAGCCCATATTTGCAAAAAGTTATGCAAAGAATTGAACTTAAAAACTTTAGAAAAAAGGCCAGAGAATACGACTGCTTAACATACATTATGTACATAATATAGTTATTATACTATATGTATGTACAATGTACAAAGTTCCTTCAGAAATATTTGCACAGATTGAATGGTTAAACGAGCAAATCTAAGAATCAAAAATTTTATTTGAAAATTGAGGAACATTTATGTATGCCAAACAAAATTATGACAAAATATAGTGAGTGACGTACATACATGGTGTCATATACATACGTAATTCCATCTTACAAATATGTGTAGGTTTATGTGTACAGGGGACAATATGATATGGGAGATATTTGTTAATTTAAACACCAGTAAGAACAACATAGTTGATAAAAATCAACTCTGAAAAATTTCCAATTATGTATCATGCATTTTGTAAACGACCAATAATTCAAATATAGTAATTATAATAAAAATGTTTTTACCTCAACATTGATTGTTTTTAAAACATGTGTTTGGACCCCGCCAAATCCTGAAGAATTATTATTTAAAGACGTCTCTTCGCTAGGAATAGTACTAATGATCTTGTTCGTGGGTGCATGAACAGAGTCTACTAACTCTACTGACTCTATCGACTCTTCTACAGACGTCGAATGCCTATTTCTTCGTTTTCAAGTATTATAATTGAGCTTCCTTGTGATTCTTCGTATTTAAAAGAAGCGTATATAATGTGATATTAACAACTTAACTTAAATGGTTACAGCAGATTTAAAATTATAAAGGCACCCCAAACCGAAGCGAATCAATTTAAGCGACGATAAAACGTTTGCCTGTCAAATATTAACAGTACGCTTACAGTCAAGTTAATTTCAAGCTATTTGAAAAAAATAATCAAAATCCGAGTCAGGACAAAAATGAAATATCTATAAAAACTAAAAAAAAAAAACATTTCTAAAAACAAACTAAAATGTATTCTTGGTATAGGTATTAAAATCACTTAAATAGTAGCACCGGTTTGGGAGTGCCTCAAATCTTATATATGTTTACCTATTGTTTCGTTTTCTTCGTCTAGCACTCCTAATGTCCATCCAGGTGATGATTTATACTGGTTTATGTAGTCCATAACATCATCTTCATGGATAAAAGAGGAAGTTTTACCATCGAAGTATTTATATTTCCATGGATATTAAAATGATTTTTTACTGAAATCATGGAAGAAATAAATAAAAATATTGCAATAAACATGAACAAAAGGAAGTCAAGTATTGTACCAATGGAAAGCGACATGTTAACAAGTTAGCATGTCAAAAAAGCAAGGAGATACTCTCTTTATAATGCATTAATCGAAAAGTTCAGATTTGCACCTTATGCTCAACATTTTTTTTTATTTTTTTTGTTATTTATAATATATTAATGTTTTTTCTTCTAATGAAACATGTAATTTTTTTTTTTATATTATACTGATTTCTTACAAAAATGGTTGCAAGCAAATAGTTTCAATTTGGTTTCAAGAACTTAGACTCGTAGGTATATTAGAAATGTGAATTATTTAAGGTCACAAAAGTTTCACATCAACTTCTTTTTAAAAATCGGAGTTGAATATTCAGTCAATTCGACGAATGATAACCTGTACCAAAATGGGTTAAGAATTAAAAAAATACCTACCGGCTTTTTCTAACTCACTAGAAGTTATTTCCGTACTTGATGATCCTTTGATTTTTATTATCGAAGATAATCCCCGGTGTGCAGCTGTTATAAAAAGTAGCATTTTTATTGACTGAAATAGATATGTGGAAAGAAGTTTTCTTAACCTTTAGTAGGTATCTGTAATAATTATTTCTATCATTGCATACAAAATTAAACGGCTATATAAGAAATCATGGCTTGAAAGCATCCAAATGATGTGCCTGTTACATTAAAGAAATTTTTAAACAGACCTGAAAATAACCGATATAGAAAAAAGCGCTCTCGTTCTTTTGTTGAAACTATTTGTTACGTTATGAAGTATTTACACATACATATGAATACAAATAAAGGGTAATAACAAAAAACCTACATCGTCGGCTTAGAGGGAAAAGCAGCTAACTCCTATTTTGCATTTTTTATAAAAAATTATTTAAAAGTGTTTGCATTGTTTGAATAAAACCAAAATTATATAATTGAAAAGATTTTTTGTATTTTTTTTGCAATTTTTGAAGTGGTCTATAATGATTAAAAAAAACTGTGGAGTTAGCCGCTTTTCACTCAAAGCTACTCTAAGTTCACAAAACCAAATATTTTAACCAATTATATTGAAACCTTAAGCTAAAACACAAAACGCCTAGGTGTGATACTGTAGAGAAAAGCTGAAAAGCTTTTGTATCGGGTTGTTATACAAATCTTCTTTATTGACCTACAGCATCCATGAAAATATATATGTTACTCAATTTTCTGACGAATTATGATAGGATTATAATAGTAACAACCATTGATAAAAGTTCTCCTGTAGTTTTTTCAAGAACTTACAATAAAAAAAACTAATGTAAGCAAATCCATGATAATTGGTTAATTTAATTTGAAATTGCTATATTTCATAATTTTGTTTACTTTATTCACAGGGCGTTAACTACGAGTTTAAAGTTCGTTCGTAAACTGTACGTCACTGCTATTGAAGCTAAACTGCTTATTTGGCTTTGGCGATTGGCAAAGGCTTTTTACATTTAAGGAAATCTCTGAAAGTGTACACCGAAAGGTGAAATTCGTTTTGAAATCTGAAGGTGAAACTGAAATGCTTTTTGCCAATTGCCAAAGCCAAGGTATAGTGGACATATACTCTACGGAAATCTGAAAGTGATACTCAATACTAAATTGTTTATTTGGCAATAATTGCCAAAGCCAATAACTAAATAATTGAAATATCAAACCTTTGCTATGAATCTAATCATTCTTTTTATTTTATTAACAGAAATAGCGTAAAGTACAGTATTAAAGTTCGTCTCGTAAACTGTACCTAACTAAAATGCTTATTTGGCTTTGGCAATTGGCAAAAGCCTTTAAAATATAAGAACAAGACTAAAAATGTTAACCGAAAGGTGAAATTATTCGTATTGTTAACTGTATTGAAATCTGAAAGTGAAACTGGAATGCTTTTTGCCAGTTGCCAAAGCCAAAGAAGTGGATATAAACTCTACTGAAATCTGAAAGTGATACTAAATACGGAAATGTTAATTTGCCAATAATAACCATAGCCAAAATAGTGGCTTCATATCTTCCCAACTAGAAGAGATCACGATCCCTCTATTTGTTTTCAATTGAAAATCCGCTTTTTGTTAACTAAATTTCTTAAGCCCATTGATTAATGAATGTTTTATATAAAAATAATTACTTATATTGAACAAAACAAACCTTTGCGACGATATCTTGTAATTTTTTTTCACTTTTTTCATAGGAATGGCGTATACTTTTTAAAATTGTTGTCTCTTACTTTACTGTGCGTCTATAACCATTATAATCTGAAACTGTAATGAAATTGTTGAAATGCTTTGCCGACAGCCAACTAAGAAATTAAAGTTCGTCTCGTAAACTTTACCTAACTGAAATTGAAACTAAAATGCTTATTTGGCTTTGGCAATTGGCAAAGGCCTTTAAAATATAAGAAAATCACTGAAAATGTTAACCGAAAGGTGAAATTATTCGTATTGTAAACTGTATTGAAATCTGAAAGTGAAACTGGAATGCTTTTTGCCAATTGCCAAAGCCAAAGAAGTGGATAAAAACTCACTGAAAATGTGATGTGAAATTATTCGTATCGTTAAGTAGCTATATTGAAATCTGAAAGTGAAACTGGGATGCTTTTTGCCAATTGCCAAAGCCAAAGAAGTGGATATAAACTATACTGAAATCTAAAAGTGAAACTGGGATGCTTTTTGCCAATTGCCAAAGCCAAAGAAGTGGATAAAAACTCTACTGAAATCTGAAAGTGATACTAAATACGGAAATGTTAATTTGCCAATAATAACCATAGCCAAAATAGTGGCTTCATATCTTCCCAACTAGAAGAGATCACGATCCCTCTATTTGTTTTCAATTGAAAATCCGCTTTTTGTTAACTAAATTTCTTAAGCCCATTGATTAATGAATGTTTTATATAAAAATAATTACTTATATTGAACAAAACAAACCTTTGCGACGATATCTTGTAATTTTTTTTCACTTTTTTCATAGGAATGGCGTATACTTTTTAAAATTGTTGTCTCTTACTTTACTGTGCTGTGCGTCTATCACTATTAAAATCTGAAACTGTACTGAAATTGTTGAAATGCTTTGCCGACAGCCAACTAAGAAATTAAAGTTCGTCTCGTAAACTTTACCTAACTGAAATTGAAACTAAAATGCTTATTTGGCTTTGGCAATATTGGCAAAGGCCTTTAAAATATAAGAAAATCACTGAAAATGTTAACCGAAAGGTGGAATTATTCGTATTGTTGACTGTATTGAAATCTAAAAGTGAAACTGGGATGCTTTTTGCCAATTGCCAAAGCCAAAGAAGTGGATAAAAACTCTACTGAAATCTGAAAGTGATACTAAATACGGAAATATTAATTTGCCAATAATAACCATAGCCAAAATAGTGGCTTCATATCTTCCCAACTAGAAGAGATCACGATCCCTCTATTTGTTTCAATTGAAAATCCGCTTTTTGTTAACTAAATTTCTTAAGCCCATTGATTAATGAATGTTTTATATAAAAATAATTACTTATATTGAACAAAACAAACCTTTGCAATGATATCTTGTAATTTTTTTTCACTTTTTTCATAGGAATGGCGTATACTTTTTAAAATTGTTGTCTCTTACTGTGCGTCTATAACTATTATAATCTGAAACTGTACTGAAATTGTTGAAATGCTTTGCCGACAGCCAACTAAGAAATTAAAGTTCGTCTCGTAAACTTTACCTAACTGAAATTGAAACTAAAATGCTTATTTGGCTTTGGCAATTGGCAAAGGCCTTTAAAATATAAGAAAATCACTGAAAATGTTAACCGAAAGGTGAAATTATTCGTATTGTAAACTGTATTGAAATCTGAAAGTGAAACTGGAATGCTTTTTGCCAATTGCCAAAGCCAAAGAAGTGGATAAAAACTCACTGAAAATGTGATGTGAAATTATTCGTATCGTTAAGTAGCTATATTGAAATCTGAAAGTGAAACTGGGATGCTTTTTGCCAATTGCCAAAGCCAAAGAAGTGGATATAAACTATACTGAAATCTAAAAGTGAAACTGGGATGCTTTTTGCCAATTGCCAAAGCCAAAGAAGTGGATAAAAACTCTACTGAAATCTGAAAGTGATACTAAATACGGAAATGTTAATTTGCCAATAATAACCATAGCCAAAATAGTGGCTTCATATCTTCCCAACTAGAAGAGATCACGATCCCTCTATTTGTTTTCAATTGAAAATCCGCTTTTTGTTAACTAAATTTCTTAAGCCCATTGATTAATGAATGTTTTATATAAAAATAATTACTTATATTGAACAAAACAAACCTTTGCGACGATATCTTGTAATTTTTTTTCACTTTTTTCATAGGAATGGCGTATACTTTTTAAAATTGTTGTCTCTTACTTTACTGTGCTGTGCGTCTATCACTTTTAAAATCTGAAACTGTACTGAAATTGTTGAAATGCTTTGCCGACAGCCAACTAAGAAATTAAAGTTCGTCTCGTAAACTTTACCTAACTGAAATTGAAACTAAAATGCTTATTTGGCTTTGGTAATTGGCAAAGGCCTTTAAAATATAAGAAAATCACTGAAAATGTTAACCGAAAGGTGGAATTATTCGTATTGTTGACTGTATTGAAATCTGAAAGTGAAACTGGAATGCTATTTGCCAGTTGCCAAAGCCAAAGAAGTGGATAAAAACTCTACTGAAATCTGAAAGTGATACTAAATACGGAAATGTTAATTTGCCAATAATAACCATAGCCAAAATAGTGGCTTCATATCTTCCCAACTAGAAGAGATCACGATCCCTCTATTTGTTTTCAATTGAAAATCCGCTTTTTGTTAACTAAATTTCTTGGGCCCATTGATTAATGAATGTTTTATATAAAAATAATTACTTATATTGAACAAACAAACCTTTGCAATGATATCTTGTAATTTTTTTCACTTTATTCACAGGAATGCGTAAACTAAGAGATTATAGTTCATCTCGTAAACTTTACCTAACTGAAATTGAAACTAAAATGCTTACTTGGCTTTGGCAATTGGCAAAGGCCTTTAAAATATAAGAAAATCACTGAAAATGTTAATCGAAAGGTGGAATTATTCGTATTGTTAACTGTATTGAAATCTGAAAGTGAATCTGGAATGCTTTTTGCAAGTTGCCAAAGCCAAAGAAGTGGATAAAAACTCTACTGAAATCTGAAAGTGATACTGAATACTGAAATTTTAATTTGCCAATAATACCCATAGGCAAATAGTGGGTATGAATCTTCCCAACTGGAAGATTTTTTTCAATTGAAAATCCGCTTGAAGTTAAATAAATTTCTTAGGTACATCGATTAATAGATGTTTTATATAAGAAAATAATAACTTTAATTGAACAAACAAACCTTTGATATGTTATCTTATAATTTTGTTCCCTTTATTCACAGGAATGGCGTAGGTATATTATAATTATTGTCGTCTCGTAAACTCTGCCAGCCCACTGAAATCTGTATGAGATTCTACTGAAATGCTTACTTGCTGATTGCCAATGCGATGACGCACGTTTATCAGGGAAGCGCCAAAATTGGGAATTAAGTTTCTTAAGGCTATGATATCTAACTATTTTTTTCACTGTACGAAGTACGAAGGTACTAAGGAATTAAAATTTGTCTCGGAAACTTTACTGAAAGTGAAACTAAAATCCCTATTTCGCTTTGGCACATGGCAAATGCTTTTTTTAGTAGAGGAGTAGAGAAAAAAGTATATATATATATATATCTACACGATTAGGAAATGGATATTTTTTTCACATTTTCGCAACTAGGCAAATAGATAAGTGAATATTTTATATAAAAATAATTACTTAAATTGAACAAACAAACCTTTGCAGATATCTTGTAGTTTTTTCACTTTTTTCACAGGAATGGCGTATTCTTTTTAAAATTGTTGTCTCTTACTTTACTGTGCTGTGCGTCTATCACTATTAAAATCTGAAACTGTACTGAAATTGTAGAAATGCTTTGCCGATAGCCAATGCGATGACGCACGTTTCTCAGCGAAGCGTGGAAATTGGGAACTAAATATCTTAAGGCTACTAACGCACTGGTGTTGAAATATATATGCTCTTTTAGTTTGAAAAGAAAATATTTATTTGTGTTTCTTTTGTTCTCCTTAGGAATTAAATTCCTGTCTGAATTGTTATTTATTTTTAGTGAAAGGCGCATTTATTTATTTTATGAGTGAAAGAAGATTTCACTGAAAATCTATCGATGCGCCACTTTCAAAATAGTTACCGGCGTGGGCATGACAGATTTTTTAAGGATCGAGTTAGAGATGCATATAGTATAATTGCTTGCGATAGGGAAGTGTTTATTGGTCTGAAGGTATTTTTTTCTGTATAAGTGGCCTGTCTACATTGTTATTTAACTGAAAGGCGTTGCCATGATCCTCGCGTCTACATTATACTATGTTCCCACCAACCAGAAATCTGAGGTTTTAACAGAAAGTTTTTTTTGATTTAGAGTTCGTGGAGTGGAATGTTATTAAGATTTTGATGAAATCTAGAGCCTTCATTGTGATTTCTCGGAAATTTCCATAAAATCTTGTTCCATCGACTTGAGATATCAAAAGTTTTACATTATGCAGACAAAATCTTTTCAGTTCAATACACCATTATTCTCTATCTCACGCAATAAATTAAGCTCTATACATCTCCCACTCGTGCAGTAAAAAATCCGTGATGCGGATGCCAAGAATTATTATTAAAAATGGCGTATCGGTGGATTTTGGGTGGAATCATCTTTCTCTTTCCTTTGCACCTAAATTCTACCTATCTCACTGGATGAGCCTTTCAGTAAAAAGACAATGTTGAAAGGCACTAAAATTTCAATAAGATAACTTAAGCTCAAGTAGCAACAGCCTAAAAAACCAATTAATATGCCCTTCAGAAATCAGAACTATTCACACAAAAAAGTATCAAAAAATTTATTTGCACTATTAAATATATATATTGAAGCAAATTGAAATTATTTTAAAATTGCAATAAAAGGCATTCACAAATTAAATCAATCAAATAGCTATTAGGTTTAACACAAATGTAAATCCATTTCACCTAAAAGCAAATCGACTTCACCCAAACGAAAATACATTCAACCCACACGCAAATACATTTAACCCAAACGCAAATAGAATCAACCCACAGGCAGTAAAAAATTTAGCTGTTTGTTAGCCAAATAGCAAATATGTTTAACCTAAACGCAAATCGATTTCACCCAAACGCAAATAGATTTAGCTCAAACGCTTAAGCATTTAGCATAAACGCGAATGGATTTAACCCAAACGCAAATAGAACTAACCCACAAATTGTATTATTTGTGGATTAATTCTATTTGCGTTTGGGTTAAATGTTTAAGCGTTTAAGCTGAATGTATTTCCGTTTGGGTAAATCGATTTGCGTTTAGGTGAAACTGATTTGCGTTTAGGTAAAACTTACTTGCTATTTGGTTAATTTTGAGTATTTTCTTAGATTTGTTTCTGTTTAAATTCTTTCACTGAGGTACTTTAAGCAGCTTTCCCTGCAACTATTAGCTGCTCCACAGACACTTGGTAAGTTTTCTCAATTAAATGAAAAAGTTGCCTTATGTGTGATAAGCTTTAACAGCACAAAAAGAGTAACTAAAATCTTGAATCTACAAATGACGTACAAACTACCAGAATTTCTTCCATTTTCATATTTTGTATAACTTTATGATGTACAATCTTCCAACATTTTGTCATAAGAAATTTATATAAGTTCATAACTGACGTTTCATTTGACCATAAATTCTCTCCCCAACCAACGCGGAACTACAACGAATCTTTCACTTGTCAGAATTCGTTAGCAAAAAAACAACAAAAGCGAAAAATTCGTTGTTGATCCAATTGTTTTGCTTTTGTTTGGGGGAGCCTCATTACTGGCACGTGTAAATGTTGTGCTTACACCATTTTGTAAATATGTTCAACAAAAGCAAGAATTATTGAACTTACTCATTCTTTTCAATATCTTCTAATAATATGCCCTTAGTTGTTACATACATATTTTGTTAGTTTTACAATAATCGTGTTCTATGACACAAATTAAGTATAAAATGAACATTGAACCTTATGCAAGAGGAAAACGCAAACACCCGACTCATGAGCCTCATTTGATGTTGTTTCAATGAAGATAATCTAGTTCAAGCTGTATTTAAATATATGCTTCGTCACCAGCTATGCTCGCCCACCCTTTGTTGACATTAATTAATTCCTTAAAAATCATTTACAACTAGGAGAAATTTCTCAACTCAAATTAGAAAATAGTTTGGTGAACCTAAGGTGTACGCTAGGCCTTACGCTCATTGATTGATTAAGGCACAAAAACAAAACAACAAGCATGAGAACAGTATAAGAATATAACAAGCCAATTTATTGTTTAAACTGAAAAACGCTATTAAAATCTTCTAAAACTTTTATTCTTTCTTCATCTTTTAATTGAAGAATTGAAAATTTAAACACATCAGAATTCAAGGTGAACAAAAATAATCAGTAATAAAAAAGAATAACGTATTTTCCTAGGTAGTTGGCAGGTAAAATCTGTTTGTGGAAAACGAAAATATTACTGAAACGAAAAACGAAAGTGTGGTCTCGGCCTTATGGCAAAATGCATGCGTTGAATTTGTTTGCAATGCACAACGCATGTATATGAACACAGCACCTGGACGATTCTTCAAAGCAAGGAGTGCGAAGGAGAAAGCACATATTTCTTATTCTTTACACTCGTAGCTTCGGAAACACTTATGACTCATCCAATGCTTATCTTTTGTTTGGTATTTGTTGCATGCGTCAAATAAAATGGCAGTGTTACCTGCGTAGATTTTAGTCTAATAAAATGTAGTACGATGTTCAAGTAAGAACGAAATTCTCTGGCCTTTTCATAATATTTTCTTTACTTTTACATGTTAATAAACGATTAAATTTATAATTGCAGAAGCAGAATTTTTCCAAGAATTTTTTTAATTACGGAGGTACGAGACTAAAAATAATGGGAAACAGCTTATAAAAAAACTTGAAACTACAAGGCCACTGAATACAATTTGTCAAAGCAAATTGGGTATTTGTTCTGATAGGTTAAAAGTACCTTTATCATAAATGCAAACATAAAATGTTTGAGATTTATAAATGCAAAATAGCAAATATTAGCTACACAGATGTTAAAATTAGGTAGTTATGTTCATCTTGATTTTCTTTTTAAGTCAAGTTAAAAGTTTCTTAAACATTATAATAGTACTGAAAATGTAATTAGTTTTAGTAAAAATAATAATTCATACAAATATAATACACAAAAGGAAAGTCAATATAATTACAGCTTGAAATCACCGCATGTAAAATTCACCACGCAGCTTTGAAAAAACTTTTTGTTAATGCATAGGTAACACTACCATTGAATTGACGCCAAATAATATCAGTGATGGTATGTGTAAAGAAAAATGCCCGACCGACGTCAGGATTTTTAAGTTGAGGGTTTTATATTCTCTTGAAAAAAATGGAATACACATTGCTTGATGGGACCTACTAATTATTACAAAATATTTTGTTTAGAAAATCTTTTTATTTACCATACAGCCAGTACAGTCAGTACATACTTGTTAGTTTTATTTTAATTATTAGCTTAAACAACCTATAGGCACCTGTGCAGGAAACTTTATTTAAAAAAAAGATACTGAAACTAGATACTAAAACTATTTTCTCATTAAACTCCTACTGAACATGCATAAGACAGTATAATTTCTACTCAAATATTTTATTCGTTCTTAATTCTTTATTAATCTTAATCTTAATTAAGTTGCTGTAGGTAAAAGATTGGGATTTTTCTTATATGGCTTGGGATTTTTGTTTGTTTTTCTGTGCCATCACTGGTGTCGACAAAAGAATTGGGATCTTTTTCAATGCGTTGCTTTGTTATGGCAACGCATGACATTAACATAGGAGTTTGTTTTATTTTGGCGGATGAATGATTTTTTCTTAACAAAATAATTCTGCTAATGCGATTGTGCCTTCTACAAGCCTGCCGGCCACCGAGTATCGGAGATAAATAATTGAATATTGAATCGGGGAGTGAAAGAGCAGTACAATCACCATTGCAGCAAAATTAAGGAAAATTGTTCCTTTTTTAACGTAATTAAAGGAATTCAATCATGAATAATCTTTTTTAGATTATTATGGAAAAATACATTAGGTACTGTCCGCGCATGAGTTTGTGTTTTTTGTTTAGTAAAATGGTGATTGTACTGTTCTTTCACTCACCGATTCAATTATACCTAGGTATTTTGGTTTATTTGTTAGGAAATCTTTTCAGCTCAACTTTTCATTACGGATGGTATAGCACCAATTTGCAAGCGGATACTTTTATGCGGTAGAGGAAGATTTATCAAAATAATTAATGTCATAATCTTAATGTGAGGGAACATTTGATTATATTTTTTTCGGGTGACTGCATTGCGGTAGTACGCCTAGAGTGTTGATTTTTTTTAAAGTGGGTTGAATGAAATAGCTTAAATATTATGGCGACTCTTCTTGGAGAAATATATGTATACCTATATAATGTAAAATTTGTATGACAAGAACTGAATTTATTAAAAATATAAGTAAAAGATTCCTCACATTCAATTTATGATATTTTTTATAACTTTGAAGTTTGAACCAAACATCTACCCAATAGAAGTATCCGTCTGTGAAAATGTCTGCTACCGTAATGGAAATTTGGATACAACACAACAACTCATACTGGCGCAAAACACTTCACGAATATTCCAGACTGCTCTTTTTCGGATACACAATCCGCAATAGTGAAGTGATGTCTGGCCCTAGACCATTACCATCTATGGTCAATTCAACTTGGAGCTTCCCAGTCTCGGGCAATTCCAACTTTCAAGTCGTCCAAATCCATCGTTGTGACCATTGGTGTACGTGGGCATGTCGCCACTGTGAATAATGCAGTCGCCACTGCGTAAACGACCATCTCGGTCGGCGACTCCAGCTCGGAGGGTTGTCTATGAATCTGGGAGTAGGTATGCACAGCAGAATAAATTGACGGCATGTTTTGAGGGGTGTGAAAAAACCGACTATATGCACTCTGCAAGAGGAATAAGTTTAGAAAAATATTTATCGCAGAAATAATAAAGGTATTTGCTTACCTGCTAAGCCAACAATGGTATAATTGTTGGGTAAAGAACTGCTTAGACGGCTCAATTTTACAAGACGGTACCTACCTAGAATGAAATTTCACACGCGAATACTTTTGTTCGGTAGATTTATCGTTAAAAAAGTAATGAATATCTGATCTTTAAGGTGAGGAAACTTTTATTTTTATTTTGGGGTGACTTTCCATTATTTGTAGCACGCCTAGAGTTAGAGTGCTGATTTTTTTTAGAGTTAAGCTAAGGGTCTCGGCTCAATAGAATAACTGGGCTAATATTACGTGAGGAAACACTGTTAAAAGCGATACACAAATTTGTTTGTAATTTTTTCGTATATTAGATATACCTTGCCCGTGTCCACTTCGCGGGTTCCAAGGAGTTGAGCGCCATTTCTGTTCTATTTGGAATTCGAAAAAAGGTATCTAGAGCTTGCTTTGAACTCATAAACAAAAAATATACAAACATGCTTAGGTATTAAAAACCATTTAATAAACATAAGTAAATAAATTATTTTATTAAACGCCTGTGAAATTGTGATTTTCATTTAAAACATGGAACAGTCTTTTAAGTGCAATTTAAATTGCACGGTTCTGGAAATTTTTACAATGGTTTGAGTAGAAATACGAATCTATTTTGTTGCAAACGAATAAATCGACGATTTATTTGCCCCAAAAGTATGGTTTGTCTGCCATAAACATGGAAGAAAATTCTTAAATCAAAATGAAAAAATATGTAACCTGCAATCGGTCATTCGTTTGCTACAAACTACTGTCTTTTTCGCCATGAAAACAGCAATCGCAATTTTTTTATCAGTTTGGTGCAAAAGAATTGAATTTGTACAATAAACTTTAAATTCTTTGCTGCAAACTCCATTTTGAAAGCGTACTTCACAATCGATTCATTCGTTTGCTATAAACAACGACATGTGCTGACAAACAACATGGAGTTTGAATTAGAAAATACTTACGTTTGCCGCAATGAACTCCTGCAAATTGAGCTGCAAACGAATCGATTGTTCGACGATATGTTTGGTGTGATGGAACTTATCTTTGTCCCCACTGTATTACAGTTACCACGAATGAAATACTTTTGTAGTGATTGTAATAACTTTTCAGCAAATGTATTACAATTAGTGCAAATGAATTCCGTTAGCCACAACCGAATAAAAAAATATTAATTCTCTGAGTGTGCTTATTGTTATGACATTTGAATTGGAATGCAGAATATCCAAGCGTTAAGAACGAAACATTAAAAAATACCACAAAATTCTATTGGTTATTATTATTACTGTGGTTGAAAATAAAACTTTAAAGGGCTTTAATTGATTTTAAAACGTTATCAACAGGAAAGTAATAAAAGAAAATGTTTTCAATTCAATTTGTTTCCATTTGCTACTTAAAACTGCAACAAAAAGGTCATTATGGCTTGTAACATTCTACAAAATGATAATATGGTCATGACAAAAAGGAACAAACGTGGGTGGAGAAAGAGCTGTTTCTAGTGAGAGTCTCACACTTCTGAATGCTTTTACTGCAGACTTATAGGCTTCCATATGATTTCAAAACAGAATTATTTGCTGAAAACTGATGTGACTGGTGCTGGTCGTCATAGATAAATCTAGCTTCAAAAATTAAAAATTCCAGATTTTTAATTTGACATAAAATATAATCAAATTCTAATTCACTTGGGATTTTCTATTTTTCAAGCTAAAGTCATTACGGTCATAAATTTATTTTTTATTTACAACAGGACACCAACACCTAATGATAGCCTTTCATTTTGTTTAAAAACATAAAAATATAAAAACAACAAAAGAATAACTGAACTAAAAAAAAAATATATTTAATGTTATCCACATTTTAATGGCCAATGTAACTTTTGTAAAGGACGACAATTTGTTTTGTCAACAATGAAGGCAACTACATAACAATGGAACAATGAAAACAGTTATCTTCAAACAAATCAGTTTGTATCCATGTACTAGTAGTATAGGTGTAGGTACGTGCATACTTGTAACATTTATTTTTTAACAAGAGCTCAATAGGGACATAAATCAAATTAAAAGATTAACTATCAAAGCGGCTGACGTGCTCGTATGGCACAGCAAAAATAATTGTAATAAAAAAAGATGAATATGTAGGATTATTAAAAAAAATTTACGTAATTTTCAAAGAAGTCAAAGTCCAGTCAAATTATAACGTTTAGGCTCGAAAATTTAGATAAGGATTGGTAATAAGGAAGAAGCAGAAATTGTGTGGGCATACGTAAAAAAAGGACATTAAGATGTCAATCAATCAAAATAAGAACCAAATAAGATGTCCATTCGTTTAGAAAATAAAAATGTTACGAAAGATTAACAAAATGTTCCCATGCTAAGGAATGCTTTACCCTAAGCTGCCTTTATAAACACAAATATGTATAAATGTACTATGTGAATGTCAGCCCTAGACCAAAGAAGAGAGAAGAGACAAACTATTGCCCACATTGGGATGAGATGAAAAGGGGGTCTAACTCCCCTGCCCTTAATAAGAGGGGTATTTTATAAAAGTGACTGAAATATAAAAATTATTCTTAAAATCCACAAAAATACTTTTTGTAGTTTTTGGTCAAACTAGGAACCTAGTACTTTTTATTTATTTACTTATTTAATTTCAATATTAAGCTACCTACTTAAATGAAAAATTTTCAAATTTTTTTTTTTTCAATGCAAAATAAAAAATGTACTTTTTATAAATACATAAACAAAAAATGTCTTTCAGAACTATAGTTCGGCTTTCAGCATTCAATACTCTTTTAAAATTTGAAGTTAAGCACTAGAAACTTGACATGGCTGTACGACTCCTGGTTTTTAAGTAAATTGGAAATTACAAAAACTATTAGGTAGGTATTAAAGATTTCCAAAAAAGTAGAAATCCTTCCTTCAAAAAGTGACAATACTGAAATTTCAACCGAATGTGCTTCTATTCAAAACCTATCTTTTAAGACATCAACCTTTATTATTGGCATCTGGACGCGTTTCCGCAACTTTTTGTTTGTTCGAAATATTTAAGATTATAAAAAAAGAGGAGGTTCCACCCGTTAAAAAAAACATAAAAAAAATGTATTGAAAAGTGGCAATACTGAAATTTTACCTGAAGGTGCGTCTACTAAAAAAAATAAAGTTCCCCTATCACAAAAAGCGCAGGGAATTTGGTTTCCTGACGGTTTCAAGAGGTCTAATTTCAGAAAACCCCAGAAAAAAAGTCTAAGAGGATTGAACCACATGATCTTGGTGGCAAGTTCACGCCATTTCCGGATTTCTAACCTCATATCGTTCATGCAAAATATCATTTGTGGCATCAGCTGTATGAAACGTAGTGTAGTTGTAGTAAAGTCTTATCATTTGCACGTATTGCTTAATCGTATAACTTACCATGCTTGCCATAAAGAATATTAAACAACAGATTTGATCAAGGCCTTGACCTGGGGGGTCATTCCGTATTTCGATTATCGCCAGACGATATCGTTTAGACGATAGTCTTGCTTTCCGTAACTTTGAAAATGACTATCGTCTTGGCGATCTCGTTTTGGCGATGAATTATTTGCTCTACGTAAGTCAATAATCGTCAAAACGCTATCGTCAAAACGATAGAGCGTAGACGATAGCTAAAGAGGTATCGTCTTGTAATTATTTGAGTGTTTTAAAAGTTATAAATGCTTTTTCGTTGATTTTTAAACATTGTTCTTTCAATAATATGAAAACAAAACAATTATTGAATATTTACGGCATATACATAAATATGTATATCAGTTCATGGTTTGAGTTTTCAGAAAAAAATCTTACCAGCTAATCATACTTGCCCAATAATCGAATTAACAAAAAGTATCTGCCCAGTGATCAAAATTCGACCATTTATACCAAAATAATCGTTTATCCATACAGGCGCCTATGTCAACAGGGCTCTCATCGCGTAAGACGATGATCGTCTGACGGTGTCTTTTTCACGTTTAGTTAAACGCGATAGATAAGGAGTGCCTACTCTTTTTGGTTTTGAGAAAAAAAAAGTTAATAAGAAGCAAAAAAGCATATCTTTGCTGTATTTTATTCAATAATAAATAATTTTGATGCACATCATTCATTTTTTGACAATTTTGCACTTTTTAAATAACCGAAGAATTGGAAATCGTAGAGGATGAGAGAAGAGGCTATATCAACCGTTAGAAACCCGCACCGTGATTAAAGGCATTGTCTTTTTTGTATTTTCATATTTGTTCTCAACACTGGGCTGCTTGTAGGCCAAACTCGTATTTTTAAAGGGACATTCTGATGACCAGCTGCTTTCAGGCCTTATTTATTTAATGTTGCGCAACGTAAAGAATCAATTTATCCACGAACACAAACTTTAACGGACGATATTGCAATTAAATTTTTAAAATAACCTGACATTTCAAATAAAACTACAAGGATTTTTTGTTTTGACAGCAAAATTTAATTTTCAAATTCATTTCATTCATTCAAAAAAATAAACGATAGAAGAGACGATAGTGATTGAGTTACGTGAAGCAAATTATAGACGATATCGTTAAAGATAATCGTTTTGACGATTATCGTTTTAAAAATTACGGAATGACCCCCCTGGTTTTGCCCAATTACTGACCAATAAGATGACTTTTTTCGAATATCCCACATATGAGGTACCAAACTGTGATCCAATGTCCAAATAGCCAAAAAACGTGTCAAAAATGAGAAAATCGATGTTTTATTTTCATTACTTTGGATTAACTTATGGGATATGTTAGAATACGATCCAGAATTTTGGTTGGTTGCAGACTTTCTCAGGATCAACTCTCCCCGTACACAAAATTCTTTTGAAGCCTAACCCGTCCGCCGCCACCTCAAGGCCATCGCTGGAAAAAGATACTCCGGGCTTTATTATCTAATTGAAGACCTATCCAAAAAAAATGGTTGTTGTTACTACTATCATAGAAAAAATAGCCAGAAGTAATGTACTTAAAAAAAAAAAAAAAAATGACCAACAAATATTCATAATTAAAGAAAAATGTCAATCAAGCGATCAAAAATCGGAAAAGTTGAGTTCCTTAAATTCATTGCCTACATTGGGGACTATCGTGGGTAAAATTTCCCTTGAATTTCTCCCATCTTCTAAAATTGGAAATGCTAACAATTTTCCACTGTTCCTTGCAGGCTTAAATTTTGTCGATTAAAATGGTAGCCCAGTGGCCATGGAATATTTATTTTCGATGCCAGTAAATTCCGAGAGGAACAGTGACCACAATTCACGTTCCGAGCTTTCGCGATGGGAAACATTCCGTGAGAAATTTTATTCACAATAGTCGCCAATATTTTGACTATATAAACACTACATAAACTACAAAAGGAAATTATTTTTCTTTATTCATTTTATTATTCATTTTTCATTTCCTTAAACACAGATTCCCCATAGCTGAAGTATTTTTGGCGCGCGCCAAACGATAAACATTTTGACGATTATCATTTTTAAAATTACGGAATGACCCCCAGCTTTCACATATATTTACTGGATATTTTAATGAATTCGGTTCCACCACCCAAAAAGCATTTGGCATACCTTCTATCGTCAAACTAAATGGATTCTGCGTTTTTTTTGCCAGAAGATGGCTACCAAAATGGTGGCTCAATCCTGCTTCAGGGAAGTCTTGAAGTTTAATTAATTTTTCAGAGAGAGATCAGCCCCAAATGTATCACTTTGAAAACGGAAAATAAAAAAGTTAAAATAAACAGACAAAACTGGAATAAAGAAGACAAATGTAAAACTTATACGTGTTATATTTTCAAAATCCTCCAAATAAACTTGAGTGAATTTTTCCAGGGAAAATCACTAATTTGCCATCGGAAAAAAACTGGCGATACCTACGTTTTTCCTAGGAATTTTTTTCCCTATAGGAATTTTTTCCCTTTTTTCGAAAATTGTTTACGATTGGAGAGTATCACACGGGGGAAAATTTATTTGCGATAAGGCTGATCACAACAAAAACATAAATGTTAAAAAGGAGCCAAGTTCTTATGTGTACAAGAAACCTGTGCGTAAAAAGTCAGCCAAAAAAAGTAATGAGATCTAAAATACATGCCAAGTTTTAAGTTCATGAAGTTTATTATCAAATATCTTAAGTAGAATAATATCGAAACAATTCCAAATCATGACAGAAATTTGGTAATTAACGATTGTGGGTGGATGCCACGCTCCCTGAATGGAAAGTTCAAATTTTTAAATTTTTTTCTTACTAAATACTTCAAGCCCTACCAACCTACCAATTTTCATCGTTCTACAACAATTGAAAGTGCTCCATATAATGTATACGAATTTTTAAGAATGTGGGTGGATGCCACGCCCCCTGAATAGAAAATTGCAGATTTTCGATTTTTTCCTTTGTATGCACCACAAGGCCTACCGTTGTGCGAAATTTCAAGTTTCTACGATGTCGGGAAGTGCTCCATAATTTTGATGATCTGTCAGTGAGTCAGTGAGTCAGTCGTCAGTTACGGTTTTTGCGATTTTTGAAGTCCTATATCTCGGGAATTACTGATGTTAAAGAGTTGAAATTTGGTGAGCCACCTGTGTTTGATCAGCTCAGCAAATACAACGAATTTCAAGTTTCTGACTTGATTGGTACTAAAGTTAGAGGGGGGTTGAAAATCGCCTGAGTTTGTTCCTGTAAAAAGGGTGTAGTGCCGCGAACTTGGCTGGGCACTACCGTGCCCTTTGATTTAGTACCTTATATATTAAACACGAAATTCACCCACCTCCATGGCCACTATTGACATTAACATAGTCAATTGCCACTAAATAATAGACCTACAGTTTTCATACTCCTGAAAATGTTCAAAAATTAGCGTTAAACTTTATACATCCTGTTTTCATGTATTTTATTTTGGAACAGTCTGTGTTGGACGTTGGTACTAAGGCATTATATGGCAGGTTTTGAATTCGTACTAAAAATAAAATACACGACTGGGTCGCACGCACATTCTAAATTCAAGTTGCTTGGAACTTAATAATTACTTAAATATAAAAGTAATTATAGAAATAAAATGAAAAAAAAGGTATTTAAATCGTCCTTTTTACTGTCTCTGGTCTATAACTGGGCTCTGTACCTTTGGCACCTCATATATGGGAAATTTGGGAAAAAATAATGCCATCTAATTGGTCAGTATTTGGTCAGAAAAGGTCAACGAGTCCTAGAAATTGGTCAGCCCTAGATAACTTGTAATCAAGGCTTAAGGTTTCTCAAGGTCACGCGTGATTTTTGGCACCTCATTTGTGGGAAATATGCAAAAAATTTTTACCATCTGAAAGATCTTTAGATCGTGATAATAGGTCAACAATTTTCAGGAAAAAGTTGGTCAGCCAAAGATTTTTTCTATGAATTTTCAAAGTTCGTTTAAACTTTTGGCAGGTCATGAACGATTTTGGCACCTCATTTGGGTAATTTTACACAGAAAATTATGCTATATAATAGGTAATAAGATCGTCATAAAAGGTCGGTTAGTTTCAGTAATTGGTCAGCCATCTTTTCTGAATTTTTATCCTTATGCCAAAAATCGTTCCTGACCTTGGAAAAAAAAACTTCAAAAGTCGTAAAAAGAATCTATAGCTGGACCAACTAGTCTTATTGAAGAGAACAAAATTCCCTAATTTTTTCAGATTTTTATTTTCATCCCCTATAGTCGCTCTAGGGGTTAGTAAAATGTCCCTCTTTTTTTTTGCGTACGGGGAAATTCGCGTAAAATCTGCCAAAAATATCAGAGCGTGTTGGTGGGAAGTAGCCAAAAAAAAAATCCAATAGAAAGTGGGTAATATCTCCCTCCGCTTGGACGGGAGGGGCAATTTAATAAAATAATTGCATAAAATACTCGTAGAAAAAAATTAATTGAAAAACAACGGCAATGCTTACAGTAATGTTTTGTAGCTTTTGGGGAAGCCAGAAGTCCATTTTATAGTTTATTTTCAGCTTAATGATTAATCTAATCTTCTTGGATATAGTTTACAGTGGTTTTTTGCTAAAAAAAAATCCATGTAAGTTGCACTGAAACAAATTGCGTATGACAAAGCCCTCACTATGTCACTGATAAGTCCATAAGTGAGTAAGCCGGACAAAAAGCCAATTTATAGGATTGAATGCCATAAAAAGCTATTTTGAAGCAATAATTCAACCAGTCCAATGTCCAATCCTTAATTCTAAGTCCAGTAATTCCACTTGGCTGATTTATTTCAGTATTATATAGAATTTGTATTATAAAACCGTACTGCATTCTTTGTTTTATTAGGTATTGTATGCACAAACTTTCAAAGTTGGGTTGCATAAACTGTGCTTGTGGTGGCATAAGGGTCAAATTTCAAGTTGAATTTGCATGTTGTAGATTTTCGCTCAAGTCCGAAATCTTATTTCAATATCATTGAGGCCAACTCAACGCTTAGGGAATTAAAGGGAATCAGATTTATAACAAACTGACCGCTGACCCATAAGTTATATTTGGCCAAACTAACATTTTAATCAGTCTAAATTTTGTGTTTAACTTTGTATTAATTATTATTTAAGTGAGTAGTTTTTCTGTAGGCTTTACAAAAATAAACAAATAATTTTTGCTTAATTATTTGAAGTAAATTGAAAAATTATCCCTCTTATAGCATTTTCATAGCTCCAACTTAAAAGTTTCATCAAAAAGTTTTTTTTCACAAAATCATTGAATTTCCACGGTTCCCCCACATTAAAATGTTATGTGGTTTGGAGTCCGGTATACACAAAGCAAGAAAGAGTATTATTTTCTAATCCCCATCCACTATAATATCAGAGAAAAACCCTTGTTACCGTTTCAGATGGCCTTGCTATCCTTCCAAAAAGGATTTCGTTTAATATTAGGGAAAGCAATTTCAGTAAAGACAGCAAACATATCTATGATAAAAAAAAATAAATAAATATTTATTCATATGAGCATGCTTAGATGATGATTAAGGTTTATGTAGTTAAAAAAAAAATAAACATTTAATGCTATGATAATAAATATGAGAATAATAATAATAATTGTTGTTAAAACGGTTCATTCTGCTTGACTGTTTTTTTTTATTTGCTTCTTTATTTAGTTTTTTTTTTAACGAATTTCACCCTATACACTTGCAATCAAATTTAAAGGTTCATTATTTCTTGTGAATTTTGTTTTTGCTGGAATAGAATTATGAAATGCTAAATTTGAGTGTTTTCAGTTTATTTTTTCTTCTCTATGTCAAAGTAAATGTCACCATTTCAAAGCCCAAGGGGAAAACCCCACTGTCAATTTCTCTTCTTCTTCATGTGGGTGTTGCAATTGATGTATGTATGTATATAAATTGTAAATAAACACATACATATACTGAACATATTATTTAAGAACATAGAGTGTAAGACTCTTAGTTTAAGTTAGTTGTTAGTTAATCATCAATAAAGACTGTTGAGTAATATAAACCAATCCGAGTATTTTTATAATCGATATTAGGTATTACCTGTCAGTAATATTTTTTTAAATGCATCCTAAGACAATGAATTGAATGATAGTGAAGTTTTGTATGTAAATAACAATTCTTTGCTAAAATAAAATAAAATAAAACAAATTAAAATAAAATAAAATAAAATTAAATTAAATTAAATTAAATTAAATTAAATTAAATTAAATTACATTAAATTAAATTAAATTAGATAAAATTAAATACAATTAAATAAAATTAAATAAAATTAAATTAAATTAAACAAAATTAAATTAAATACGACTGGGTCGCATGTACTTGCCCTTTTGTTTAAAAGGCATTAGAGTTTTAAAAATTACAAATATATACCTACATATAATATGTATGTACATATGTATAAAATTATAGATACTTGTGAGAGCAAATATGAATTAATGCAAACAAAAATTTTAAGCCGTGGGACTAGTTTAAGCAAAATTCGTATTCATACAAAATTGTAACAAAATTTTGATTTAACAAAATTAGTATTGCCCTCACCCTGGTGTTGAAAATCAACTATTTAAGTTTTATAAATAAATTAATTTAAATAAATTGGGTGGCGCAACAGCTCGTGGAGAACCAGGGCCTACTGACTTACAACTCTCAACCATTCCTGTGTGCGTTTTGTTGGCAGGAATGGAGGGGACCTACAGTTTTTTGCCGAGTGCGAACGGCTAAATGAGAAGCACTTATTTTTGACAAGTATACTCTTGAAGGATTTGTCAGTTCCTCGCAAGAGGCAGTACCTCGGATAAAACATTTCTGTTTTTAGGTGGCATGGCGGGGAATCGAACCCACACCTTCGGCATGATAGTCGAACGCTCTAACCATCATGCCACGAGGTACTACTATTTAAGTTTAAATAGTTTTAAATAAACATAGCGAGCGCCAGTATAAAATGGTCTTAAACTTAAGTGTAAATGTAAATTTCTGATTCAACATACCTCCATGAATATGGCTTTCCAACCATATAAAATTTATCGAAATCGGTTGAATACTTTATGGTACCACATCATTTTAATTGGTTGAGAAGATAAATCACTAGCCTCTGTTCATTATACGATCTGTCGTTTCAGTACCTACCTAGAATTCATTTTTGTTTTTAAGATGGAACTTAAAGTCCAAATCATGCAGTAAAATAGAGCATAAAACCGCTTTCCCTTCTGGCAAATATCTTTTCAGATGCACGAGAGTGTATGTATACCTGTTTCAAGTTAATTTTAATGTAATTATGAGGATTTTTAATGGTTTTAATTCGATACTGAATTTACGTTATCTAAAAAATAGAGAAATAATAATTGTTGTGTTAATTCAAATAAGTCAAAATTTCCTAATTTGGTATACCTTTATGTAAAACAGTAATAATGATAGACCTTTATCAAAATCTGTCTCTGACTCACTCAGAATACTTTAATGTTTTAAACAGTTAGTTCAAGTATTATTTCTGTTTATCAAATTCAACATAATTTGTTTTTGTAATTCATTTTTTGTTCACGCCTGACTATTTCATAAATGACATATTATCAGTTGGTTTGAGAAAAAAAAACTAATAAATCAGGTACTGATTTAGATTCGTAGGATCTGAATTGAATTGAAGGAACTCGAACCACATTATGTAGTTTAGAAAATAATATGCATCTAGTGTAAGTGCTGGACACGATACCAAACCAAACTCCAGCCTATATACTTGGTGGTAACACACACAAGTTTTTTGTTGTTCATTCAAAATTATTCAATATAAATTGATGCATAATGCGCAGCATTCACTGCACTTGTGTGGATTTCCATTTACACAAAAACCCAACTCAAACGATATCTACTTTTTTAAGAATCGTCCCACGGTATCGTTAAAATCGAAGAATTTCAGTATCATCTCAGTAACGGTTTCGGTCTCTTTTAACTCAAATCCGTCTCAGAATCGGTATCGACTCATCTGGTTTCGGTCTCATCTCAGTAATACTTCGATTAGTCACATTTCCTTATTTCAATGTAAACAAAAATCAAAATCTTACTCCGACATTGGGAAACAAGTTTTAAGCTTAAAATTGGATCCATATCAGCAGAATAGTAAAAGACCAAATCTAGAAAAAGGGTTATTTTGGTAGTAGGTACCTACTGCTTATCAAAATAATGGCATGAACAAACCTTACAAGATTCAAAAATCAATGGAACCGTTTCCAAGAAACCAAGATATGCGAGCAAATTGTGACAGGCTAAAATGAACCTACTCTGAAAGTTTCATCCAAATCTAGCAAGAGAAAAAGGCATACAAAAATGGGCGTGCCACTGCGTGGTATTACTGAAACACCTTCCTAAGCCTTGCCCTTGACAAAAAGAAATAACAAACTGGGAAAAGTTCATCCAAATTGATCGAGTTTTTCCAAAAAACTAATTCGAACGTACGAACTTTAACTAGGTTCGAACGTACATGCGCTTATGTTCAAGAAGCTTAGAATTTAAAAAATGTATTTATAAAAACATGGATAGTATGAGAGAAAAAATGCTTAAAAGCCTGTAAATCATTCTTTAAATTGCTAAAACAACTCTTTTAATAGCTTAAACTGAAGAAAAGGAAAATTGTTTGATTTCTTCAACAAAAATATATGAATTTATGGAAACAAAATTTTAAAAACATTTCTTAACGAAAATTTTAAGTTTTTATTAATGGGTTGAGTACGATTTACCGATTTTTAAATTTTCGATTTAAAAACATCCGAAATTCGATTGGTTAAAATACGGACTGATCCAAAGTAGCCTATTGAATAGACCTATTAAAAAGGAACAATTACGTGCAAGGGTTTTTATTATTGAATATGTTTGTTTGGCCCATAAGCATGCTTAAAACCGAAAATGCTACTAAATTCACCCATGCGTTTCTGAGAGAATGGTCACACTGACCACTTTTCAGTATTTTTGGTATAACTCGAAAGCTAAGCCGAGTTTGACAATTTTGCTTTTAATACTTTTTGTTCAAAATTAAATTTTCTATCGAAGTGGATAGTTTGGAAAATTTCTTAAAAAAATTTAAGCAGGAAAAGTAAACAAAAACCAACATACAAAAATCGAAAAATCAAAGATTTTAAAATTTTTTTCTAAATTGCGCATAATTTTTTTCGGAGCAAAGATACGCTCAAGACATGCATGAACAAAGTAAACTAGAGTCTTACGGCTTTAATATGACATGTTAAAAAGCCATATTATAAGAAAATTGACAGATATATATTCATTCAAACTTTACCATTTCTTATAATTTTTCGCAGTTTTTGCCCGAAAGCCTATTTTTTGGTACTTTATGACAAATTTAACGTTCCTAGCACCTAGTACCAAATCTTATGTTAATCGGACCATGTCGTTCCGTCTGTAGGCCTGAAAGCATTTAAAAACAGCCAACAAACGCAATTGCGAACTTACATCCTTTTTATAATTTTTTTATAGTTCTAATGGCATAGTATAGCAAAAATTTGATTTCGAACATTTTTACGAAAGTTAAATTTGCCATATTGTACCGAAAAATGGACTTTTGGGCCAAAGCTGCAAAAAATTATAAGAAATGATAAGGTTTGAATGGGAATATATCTGTCAATTTTGAATAAATATTAATTTTTGAACATGCCATATTAAGGCTTTCAGTCTCTACTTTATTTTGTCCCTACATGTCTTGACCCTATCTTTGCTTCAAAAAAAGTTATGCACAATTTATTAAAAAATTTAGATATCCTTGATTTTTTGATTTTGTTAAGGTTGGTTTTTGTTAACTTTTCCTGCTTAAATTTTTTCGTAAAATTTTTTGAACTATCCATTTCGATAGAAAATTTAATTTTGAACAGAAAGTATCATAAGTAAAATTGTCAAATTCGGCTTAGTTTTCAAGTTACACCAAAAATATTGAAAAGTGGCCAGTGTGACCATTCTCTGAGAAACGCATGGGTGAATTTAGTAGCATTTTCGGTTTTAAGCATGCTTATGGGCCAGAAAAACGTATTCAATAAAAAAAACCCTTGCACGTAATTGTTCCTTTATACCCCTCATTTTTCGGTTATTCAATAGGCTAAAGGTCGACAGTGGCAAAGTGAAGATGTTCACATGCATGCAGCGCGGCGCCGCAAAAAAACATAATATTTTAAAAATTTTTAAATTCAAAAATCAGATTCTTAGAAAATGTTGATATGCTATAAAATATATACAAAAATTATTTTAATTCAACTAGCCAATGCAATAATTCAAAATCAAAAAAAGCTTTCTTTGAGGGGTAGATACCTATAGTTGCTAGACCGTTCTTATTTTATCATGCAAAAGATTCAATGAAAATCTTTGGAGACGTTGTGGAGAAAAAATGGAGTTTTCTTCAATGGTTTATTAACATTTGTTATATGAATAAAATAATTTTTTTTTAAATATTCAAAGAAGTAATAAGATGCCAAGTTTTAAAAACATCGACTGGGTCGATTTAAAAGTACATACATATACCTACCTATTAAGTACAAAAAAAAAGTTTCAAAGAATCCAGAAAATACTTTTTTTGAAAATTTTTGGAACACAATACCATTAGACCTTTTTGGGAGCTTATGCATGAACAATTATTAAAATCGGAAACGCCGTTTTCAAGAAAATCGAAAATTTTAAAAATTCCTCAGAAAGTAATCTATTGAATTTCTCATAAGAAAAGTTGTGGGAACGTTTTTGAAGTGTTAAAAAATCGTATGCTAGATAACCGTTCGGCTTGATCATTCAGATAGACAGATAGATAAAATAGTGATACAAAATTTGATCAAAATCACGAGATAAATATTTTTCTTGAATATAAATATGTTGCTTGCCATATCGTCCGTCCGTCGCGTTGGTTCAAAGGTAAAACTAACTACCGAGCAAAGAATACTATTACAGGAAATAAGTTTGAAACATACTTTTTGAAGCTGAAAATTAACCTTCCACAAATTTTAAAATAAAGTTCCAGGGCATACCTTTCAAAGTCTCTATAAATACCGCGAAAAATGAGACTTTTTGAATTAAACTATGCATTTCGTTCTATTTACTTTAACATTTTTTTTCTATATTAAGTGAGTTTTAACTTTGGACCGAAGAACGCGACGTGCAAGTAGAAATAAGGATATTATTTTTCAGGCGAAACAATTATAAATTTCAGCTTTTATGAATTTCTGTGGAATATTTTTTCTTGAGATTTTTTTCCCGTACTTTTTTGGTGGTCACTTTTTTAAGAGTTTTTGTCAGTTTTCAGCTCTATATCATTCTTAATTTGACAATTTGTGACCTACATTCTAAAATGGTCCTTATTTTAAAAATATGTACCTCAGTGGCCCTTGTTAAAGCTGATTCCGGGAATATTTGAAAAAAAAAAAAAAAATAGTTGTAAAACGCATTACCCGATGCAAATTAACAAGAATTCGCCAATTTAAATGGAATGCATAAAATTCTTCCTTCCTAGACCTTAACTTAATAAACTGACGCAGAAATTAACATATACGCATGCACAAACACACGAAAAAGCAGAGTGATGAACGATTTTTCCGCTAGAATACTTTTTAGCGGGAAATCAACACGATTTGACAAATTTCTTCCACATCGTTGAGACACATTATTGCTAGGATTCATGTTTTTCATAAATATAACTAACAATACCATAAAACACTCAGGCGTATGCTCACTTTTTATTTGTCTGATTTTTCAACTCTTTTTTCGTGCTCATGCAACACTGTTGCTTGTTCATCTTACTTTATTTTTGAGTCAATTGTAATTTCATAATTTTTTTGATATGAAACAGCTCGCTGTTGCTTGATTAAGTAACAGTTTGTGAATTATTTTCAAGGATATCTACACATAGAAAAACTATAAACAAGCACAGGGTATGGTGAAACCTACTGATGAATCCACTGTTATAACTGGGCGAAGTGCATTCAATACAAGTTTTTCTTATACAATTTCATCTGCTTCAAATATTTATTTGTGTTCGACCAGCTTTTCACTTTTGTAAATTTTTAAGTTTCACATTAATTTTAATAAGAATACCTACAAATTGACCACCTTATATTTTGAAAAATATTCAGTTTCTTAAAATTACCAGCGAGTGAATGTTATTTAAAATACATTAAAATGACTCTACTACTTTGTATTATGTCTTTATTTTCTAATTTAGTTCAATTTTATTTTAAACGCAAAACAAATACCTATAAAACATAACTACTCTTCATAACAACCTCATATTCCTTTAATAAGGCATAATTAAGGTATAATAACTCTAGGATTTGTCTTTCAATTACTCTTAGGACGTATAGCTGCAGGATGTTGCGTGACGTCGCTCAATAGGCAACGACTAGACTATAAAAAAAGACAGAAGCTTAATCTTAAATGTGCCTGCCCGCATAGATCCATCATCTCAGAGCAGTCCTTAATTACAAACTAAGTGGTATTGCCATTTTCCTCCTCAAACATCCACTTCCAATACTCGAATTCCCCATTCAATTTCAATTCGAGGCCTTATCCGTTATTCTATACTCAAGAACAACACTTTAATTATCAAGTAAAATAATTGACAGGCGGAAGTCAATTACGTGAAGAAGCGAAAAGGCTCAATATAATATAAATACATACGTACATCCATGGGAACAAAAAAAAAACAACAATTCATCCTTCATTCCCATCACACCATTATCCACGCGGGATGAAATAACTCAATGATAAACGGAATTCAGGACGAAATTTATTTTTGGGAGAGAACAAACATTAAGTTCAATCATAGGGTAGAGATGGCTGCTTTAGGCAACAGAGCACTTCTCATTCCAAGGGTTATGTTTATCAAAGTAAAGTTGGCATCTCAAATTTTTGTTTAATGTGTTTTAAGGAAATTCTTTGTATGTATTATAGGGGTTCTTCCCAAAGGGAAAATTGAAATTTGTTTTATAGCCTTTTAAGAATATAACCATGACGATTTTAAAGAAAATATTATTTTTCTTGATAATAATGGTTCAATAGGATTTTAAGCATTTTTGAAATATTTTGCGACGGCTAAGGGTTGATGGATGATGGGTTCAACCTGTTGATTTGTTTTGGTAATACGGATATTATTTCGCCTTACCCTTGGCTATAGTGAACTTTAATGCTTCTTTTGTTTTTGTTTTACATTTTAAATATTTGGCATTTAAGTTATTTGTGAGGTGTGTTTTCTGAAAATTCCTAATTTGTTAAATTTTCCCAAAAGAAATAAATAGTTGAAACACATCATTCCAAAGATTTAGTTACCTATTTCGAGGTTTCTGCTTTGTATTATAGACTCTAGAATGAAATTACCCGAAGCATCAACTCACTTTAATAAATTACCTACTTCAGCTTTTTTTTTGTTAAATGAAACTGTAGATGCAAAAATATATTGTGTAATTAGCTGAATTACCCCCTAATGTAAGATGATATCGTGGAATATTGCATGATATGGCTTTTAGAGGTACATATAAACGGTAAGGTCAATATAAGAGAACATTTTCAAAATTGGAGTGGAGGACCTTCAAGTACCAAAGAGAAGTTCGGAATGGGATTGTGGTAACTATAAATAATAAGATTGAATTTGTTTCTACAGTAGAGAGCCATTGGCAACAAGTCGAAGTAGAGTATAGTTTGGCACTACTAATTAATCTGGCAGCGAAAGAGTGTTGCCATTAGAGCACTTGAAAGAACAGCCACAGTCATGAATGATTTCTCGTCAATGTATGCGTCTCCAGTCCCAAGAACTTTTTTTTGATAACCTTAATATTTAGCTACTCTGGACTCAACAGCTGAGATCAGTAAAAGGGCCGATGATCGTGGATGAACGCTTTATGGCCAACAGCAACTTTCACATACCGGGAGCGTCATCGGCGTATTTTGAGATTTGACACCTCGGGTCATTAAATTTTATAATTAACGAAAAAACAAAAGTCTCCTGATAATGAAAAAAGTCATAGGTTCAAATTATTTAACACAATTTAAATATTTACACTTTTGCCGATGCTTAAATTGGTTTACACATCGTTTCAAGTCGGAATTAAGGATTTAGGGTTGGCTAAACGCAAGACCATGCGTAGGAATTGTACAAGATGGTGTGAGTTCCATACTTTTTATGGTTATAAAGCCCATTAAAAACGATAAGGAACTATTGATTTTGATCGGACTTGTAACTTAAAATTGCTTTTTATGCCCTTTAGTCCTACAAATTGGCGTTTCGTTCGGCTTAGGTACTCACTTGAACTCATCAGTGAAATAGTGAGGGCTTTGTCATACGCAATTTGTGTTAAGTTCAGTTTTCAATTTACATGAATTTTTCAACTTATTACTATAAAACACAATTGATGATGAAGAAGACAAAAAAAGTGGATCTCATAATTATGTCTGTCTGTTCAGCCACAGCCTAAACGACTGGATCGATTTACTTAAAACTTGGTACATATTCGTAGTAGTTTTTGGTGATTTTGCCCAGTGCCGGATTTAAGGCAGGGCCGCCGGGGCTACAGCTCTGGCCTCCACAAAACAGGTACCTCCACAATGGAAAAAAAAATAAAACAAATAATAACCAAATGCAAGTCTTAAGAACAAGAATATAAAAAAGGGTTACGGAGAGGTTGTGATGTATTAATAATTATAATGCGTTTGTTAAGTGCTGCTTGAATGCATTCAATTATTTATGAGACTGAAATATTAAAATCAAAAGTTAATAACATTTGTTAATTCAAATTTGAAATAATTTCCTTCAATTTACTACTGCTTTTATCTCTTACTTTTTGAGTGCGTGTAGTACGTAATACATACTCGCAGCTTCTCTACTTTTCGCATTTTCCATGTGCACTTTTCTTAACCCCCATAGTCCTTTTTTTTGTTTCTGGTAATGTTTCCTATTGCTCGATTGTCAACTCAATGACTTACTTATTTTCTAATTGGTTATGGGTTCTTCAAGTGCAAATTTTCTTGAGTCTTTTTCTAAAACTGATTATCAGAATCAAGAGCAAACAGAATTTTGTGGTCTCAAAAATGACATTGGTCTTTGGCCTGACAGCGTAACAAATGAAATGATGATAAAAGTTCCACAGAACTTCTAAATTGCGATGCAGCATCGCGAAAATGTTTCAACTTTTTCAGAAATATTCAAAGAATTTGCCTACACACCACAATAAGAGACCTTCAATTCTGAATTTAATTTTTGCCAACTACGGGGAAAATATATTGTTAAGCGTGTTAGTTAATGTCCACTCAAAACATCAATCTCAGTGAAAAGGCATGCAGCTGATCGTCTACGAATATGAATTTCAAAGACTCATTTAAAATCAGTAGGTAATGACTTAAGTGTAGCAGGAAAAAGTCACAGGACGCATCGATCAAGAACTATCGAGACAAAATCTTCAGAATTATAGCTAGTACCTAATATCAAATTCATTGCTGAATGCAGATGCTATAGATAGCTATCATTGAAACTCATCATTGAAATTTTTAATGATTGATTCTGAGACGATTAAGAGGCGAAATCAGTTATCTTTATTTTCTCTAGTCAAAAAAATTTTTCATTTTGGCCCAGCCTTCAATATAAAATAAGTTTCACTATTTCAAGGATTGAACTCCCTTACCAATGATCATTGAAATATTCAGACTTTTTATGAAGAGGAATGGACATTATTGAAATTTTTTTGTGACTAGGAATATTAATTAACTGATTTTTTCCTTAACACCTCAAAATCGAAGAACAAAATTTTCAATGAAAGCTATAACTGGGCCCTAATTGGTTCACCGAGAAACGGAAATTTTCTGGATATTGAAACACTCGACTGAAAAAATTGATCATTTTAATTGGAAAATAATGGGGCCAAGGGGCCTCCACTCCTTTGTTGCCCCAGGGCCTCCAGACCTCTAAATTCGGCCCTGATTCTGTTGTTTTCGTTTTATTTATATACCTAACCAAAAACAACCGGTGTACCTACCATACAATTTTTTTTAGCAATTTTTTTTTTCTCAAAAATTACTCCTTAACTTTTCTTAAAGAAATAAAAAAAAAAAAAAAAATGGTACCACCCAAACAACCCTTTTTATTTTCGATTTTTTTCAAAACGGTATTTTTTTTAGAGGCATAGAACTTTGAAATGGAATAAAACAGAAATGATTTACGAAATTTACTTTTTTCGAATGATAATCTTCTGACATTTTAATTTAAATATATATGATGCGTCGGTGTCCATACGCTCCACGTGTCCTATCCATCTCAGCCGCTGTATTTTCAGCTTTTTGATCAGGTTGACGTAGCTGAAAGATCCGTAAAGCTCGTTGTTAAATCTTCTCCTCCATACTCCATCGATACACACTGGACCGAAGATTACCCGAAGAATTTTCCTTTCAAAGCATCCAAGCAGATTTTCATCCGTTTTTGACAGGGTCCATGCTTCTGCCCCATAAAGCAGGACCGGGATGATTTGATTAGGGTCTTATATAAGGTCTCCTTAATTCTTTGAGGGAGGGCCTTACTAGTCAAATGCCTTCTCAGCCCGAAGAAATAGCGGTTGGCAAGAGTAATTCTGCGTTTGATCTCTGCACTGATATCATTTTGCGATGTAATAGTGGAGCCCAGGTAGAAAAAGTCCTTGACGTATCCTATTCTGGAGGTCCAAATTTCGATGACTTTTTCCTACATGTGTGGCCGTATATCGGCAATAATGTTGTCCTCCAAGTGGTCAATACCTTCGGGCCTTTCGGCGAAGACTTCACATATCCCAGAAAATAGCCAATCGGCGTTAAATCGCACCATCTTGGAGGCCAATTCACGGGTCCGTAATGCGGTTACCATAAACGTTTCCTTCAATAAATCAATTGCGGGGCGAGCTGTGTGACATGTAGCGCCGTCTTGTTGAAACCACAGCTCCTGTACATCATGGTTGTTCAATTGATGAGCGAAAAAGTCAGTAATCATGGCTCTATAGCGGTCACCATTGACTATATCGTTTTGGCCAACATCGTTATCAAAGAAGTACGGACCAATTATTCCACCAACCCATAAAGACCACCAAACAGTCATTTTTTGTGGATGTAACGGTGTCTTAACATGCACTTGAGGATTATCATCACTCCAAATACGGCAGTTTTGTTTATTGCCGTATCCATTCAACCAAAAGTGAGCTTCATCGCTAAATAAAATTAGCTTATGAAAATTGGGATCAACGGAAATCTTGTTTTGGGCCCATTTTTCACAATTTTGAAACGTTGTTTTGGCGTCAGTCTATTCATGTTTCATGTTGAAATGCCAAACCAAACTAAAAATAAATCACTTGACAACTGACAAAATGGCTGCCAGTGAAAATAGTGTTGCCAACTTTAAGTTCTATACCTCTAAAAAAAAACACCCTTAATTTCTGATTCTTAGAAATAGTTGTTTCTTACCAAAATTTAAAAATAACATGCCCAAAGTTTTTTTTCTTTTGACAGTCAATATTTTAAAAACTACATGAACTACATGAGTTTTTCAAAACTCTTTAGAATATTTTGAGAATAAACTTACTTTTATGAAAACATTTTTATAAGACTTTTCTGTGTGCTAAAATAAGAGCCATCTACTACCAAAAATTATATAAGAAAAATACACTTAGCAACTATTGATAGTACCTCTCATAGAATTAGATTAATTTCTTGCATACAAATTTTAAATCAGGTTAAATAATATTGCATATCAAAATTTTTATACAATTTTTTTTTAATTAAAAAAAGAAACAGCTTTTTTTTATGATACGCTCCATGTTGGCTGACCAACCGAAATGAGATATTACAATACAGCAAGGGAACTCAACAAGACGGTTTGAAACTACGACGTTTTCGTCTTTGTTGTCCAAGATCGACTTCATAACCTTACATAAATAAATAAATAAATTATAAATTGGGTGGCGCAACAGCTCGTGGAGAACCAGGGCCAGCCAAGTGACTTACAACTCTACCATTCCTGTGTGCGTGTTGTTGGCAGGAATGGAGGGGACCTACAGTTTTTTGCCGAGTCCGAACGGCTAAATGAGAAGCACTTTTTCATGACAAGTATACTCATGGAGGATTTGTCAGTTCCTCGCAAGAGGCAGTACCTCGAATAAAACATTTCTGTTTTTAGGTGGCACGGCTGGGAATCGAACCCACACCTTCGGCATGACAGTCCTACGCACTAACCATCATGCCACGAGGTACTACATAACCTTTCACAGATTTTCAAACTTGGCTCTGTCTTCCCAGCGCTTCTTCTTCTCCTCCTCAACTTCTGGCAATTCCAAACCCTCATTAGTCACTGACACCAAGTGTTTACGCTTGTATTCATCCAAATTTTGGATAACGAATTCATCGATTGGTTCATTCATGTAGACGACCTCGAAACCGCGTTTCTTGGCCATATTCAGCAAAGGCAGAATTGATTTGATATTTCAAAAACAGATGGACAATTTTTTTTTTTTTTATTTCACTTATCGCATTTAATGCGTTTAAATATTTGTCGCTCATAAATTCCATGTCCTTATATACAATATTTTTAAGAGGCTTGAACATAAGAGCAAGTATGTGTGACCCAGGTGTGCATTTAATTTTCTCTAGGAGTTTGTTTTAACATTTCTTTGTTCAGCACATGTATATCATAAAACAAAATAAGACGGGCACTCTTCCTGTCAATTTCTCTTACAAATGCTTAATTTGCCATGGATGTGGATGAAGGTACAATAAAAGTCTGCCGCAACAATTCCACTTTCACCCTACAATGTCCCTACAAGCATTTTTCTCATTTTTCGTCTTAACTTACATACAAACTTATTAGGAAAGTAAAGAGAACTGAAGATAAATTAATTTGGATTGAGATAGGTAGAATTTAGAAAAAGGCTAGATTTTTTTTTTTGTTTTAAATCATTTAAGCAAGGCATCTGCTTTTAAATTGCACAATCATCCAATTTGTGTCGTAACAGACTTTTTCTCATTAGTTTGATTGATTGAACAAAAGTAATAGTTTTGTCAAGTGGAAAAGATTTAATCAATTAAATAATTTCGTTTTTACTCTTTTTTGTTGCAATTGATTTTTTTCTAAGAGATACTTAATTAAAGAAAGTCATTTCGAAAAGAAGGAAAATTTAATGGGATATTCAATTTCTCTGTCTTAATAAACCTCTTAACAAAGACAAATTAGAAGAAATGAATGTAAAATTGAATATTTCATAAATCTATCTACATAATAATGTAGATGTAGATACATAATTCTATGTATTGCAAAGGTAATCAATACTATGTATAGATACCAAATAACCATTATAATTAATAAATATATCTACATTTGAAAAAATAAGCATAGTTCGTTTTTAATTTTAATCTGAATAAAAGGTACGTTAAAAATGTTTTTGAGAAAACAAATATTTTCCTTAACGGGTTCTTAACTTTTGCATGGAAGGTACCGTTATTTTTTCATTAAAGTACATTTTTTTATAGAACCCTAAAAAAATCTTAAGTACTTCCTTGTTTATACCTAGTCCTGCTTTAAGTTCTAATAGAAATCTTAAAGCAGGCGTTGCTCGAAACACCCATTTGAAATAAATCCGTTGACTAATTTTTCTAAAAATAGTGTGTTAATAAGAAATGAATAAATGTCAGTTTGGTCTGGTTTCAATTTTTGTTCTGTTGACATGGGGAGCGTTTAAGAAAATAGCCCTACATAAGTGCGGAAAAAACCTGGTGACATTTTCTTGTTGCTAGAAACACTAGGAATCACGAAAATTTTCGTGATTGGTTTGCTGAATCATCAAGCGTCCACGCGTCATCGCTTTGCCCGTACTACCTTAATAAAAGCAGTGTGTGAACAAATTTGGCGAAATCCCCTTCGGAAGCAAAAGTAATGTCCAGAGAATTGGATAAATCTATCCACCAGATCCATTTTTAGGGTGGTTAGGGATGATCTTCACATGAAGCCCTGTCAATGCTCAACGGGTCATTTGTTAACTCCTCGCCTAGCAAAAAAAAAATAGGCTGGAAAGAAGCAAATGACTCTTAAGAAAGCACGCGGGAAATGGGCATGAGAATATCTTGTTTTCTGGTGAGAAGATTTTGAAGAAGTTTTTAACAAGCAAAATGATAAAATTAATGCGAAATCAATACATCAAGCCAAAACAATTTCTCCAAGGGTTCAACGTGGCCACCATCCGGCTTCAGTAATGGTTTGGTAGGGAGTTTCTCAAAAAGGTGTAACAACCCTTCATTTTTGTGAAAAAGGGGTGAAAACGGGTGCCAAGGTCTACAAGGAAGATGTTTTATAGGATGTGTTGAAGAGTTTAACCAATGCACTTTTCAATGGAGCCAAAACTTCTCAGGAGAGGCTTAGAAACAATATCCTAGGTTTTAGAGCGGCAGAAGATTGGCGCTTCACAAGTCCAGATTTGAATCCTTTGGATTATTGTTTATAGTCAGAATTGAAGAGCATGGTCTGCAGGACTCCCAACAAAAATTTGGAAAGCCTCAAAAAAGCAAGCAAAAACTATCCAAAGCTGCGGAAAAAAATGCACTGCAGACAGTGCGTGGCACTATAGCTCAGGAGCCAGCATGATTAAGAACCTATATTAAAGTTGGAGGGTGGGAGGAGTAATTTCGAATAATTTTATTTTTTTATTTAACCTATACCTATATAATAGCCAAATAAATGAAATAATTCTGAATTCGAAATACCAAACCATTTCTATTTTATGTCGTTTGTATCAGCACTTATGACAGGGCTAGGTAAAAAGAATCGATCATGCCGTTGACGAAATATTTGATTTTCAAAAAAAAATATTTTGAAACAGTTCTTAAAAATACATATGTTTTGAAATATTTTTCCAAAAAAAATATTTTGAAACAATTTTTTAATATACAAAAAAATATTTTTTTGAATTTTGGTACACAATAGGTATGTACCTACTAAGTAATGGAGTCTAGTTAGCTTGAACACATACGAAACCTTCTGTTCAATTTACTGGATCAAACAAATTATTCTTTTTTTTTTGTTCAATCCTTTGAACAAGCGTGACGATTCCTAAGAAGCGGAACCGACGTTGAAAGCAATTTGAAACAGGAAAACACAGATAGTTTAAGTTTTATTGTTTGGGAAACCTTATTAAATATAGGGAGAAAACCCAAAATCTTTTCAAAATTGGTGAACAATGGTCAATTCTAAAGCAAAATGGACCGTTATCGCTTTGTCCCGAAATAATAGAAAAAAAGAATGAACAGGTCACGTGTCCCGCAATTTCAGGGATAATAATTAGCCGAAACGAATGCCAACCGATTGACCAAATAAAACCAATAAGTTTCTCAAATATTAAAACGAAATAATCAAAAATACTACAAATATCACTCTACTTATCCTTTTTTTTAACAACTGCCAAGAATTCCTCCTTATTCCTTCCTTCTTTCCTCTTCTGCTACCAAGTTCCTCTTTATCCTCCTTTTTTTCACAATTTATTAAATCCTTTCTTTTCTTTTACTTATTACGATCCTTCGATATAACACCAAAATTAAATTCTTCACCTTTTGACACTTTATATTTCTCGCTTTTCTATCTCTCAAAAATTCAAACTCTCTATCATGGTCTTCAGTAAAGAAGTGCCTTTCAGATTTTTCGAAGTCTGTCCGGCATCCTCTTTTACTAAGCACCCCCGTGTTTTCAGCCAATCGGAAGCCGCGGACTTCGATCACGTCAATTTCAGCCACACACAGCTAACGAGCTGAATTGTGCTGTCGTTGACGAAATCCAGCGGTCTTACTTATTCACACACAGCACCCTGGCATTATGCACCGTCATCGCCGATCGCTGGTTTCACTCCCAGGAGCGGCGAAACCAATGAACGCATTCAGCCAATTTCCCCCTATTTTATATTTTTTTTTGAGAGAAAGCCAAACAGAAACACAAAATGTCAACAACCGAAGAATTCAATTTCGCATTGATAAATACATTTGTCCCCTCCAGTTACCGCGTACACAACAAAATGAAGGGAACTTTGCAGCAGTGAAACAATTAAGGAGCAGTGACTAAATATTTTGAAGGAAAAGTTGGCAATTATTTTCTTAAACGCGATTTACAAAAAAAGACTACTTCGGTGGACTTTCGTTAGATTTTGAGGATAAGGGATAAGCCGATAACGTTCCATTTTTAACAAGAATAAAGTTTTACGAATAATAAGTATATGTTGGGCACTCGGCCATTCTCAAAACGAGTAACGTCTTAGCTTCGGGGACCAAGCGTCTTTCGAGCCTTGTTTGGTATAGGATTTTTTTGAGCAGACAATTCCATCTGTCAATGCTTGTTCAATGTGACTGGTGGCTAACTGTCACCCGTGCTTTTAATCGGTTTTAAGCAGACCGCCCGTCTGTCAATTGGTTCAATAGGATTCGGGGACAAACTGTCGCCCACACTTCTTCGTACTAGAGCAGACCGCCCGTCTGTTAAATAGTGAGTGGAAACTCATCCACTTTATAAACATATCATCAATCCTGTTTTCTGCAACATACCGAGAGAGAGAACCAATGGCTGATGGACCATGGCTGCCCTTCTCCCTCTCAGCATGTTGAAAGAAACACCTGTAGGGAAGAAAAGAAATGGAAAGGCAGGAAAAGGATTTGGGTAACGGAAAGAACAAATTTTGTCACGGAAAATTTTTCCGTGACATTATCTCAAGTTATTCAAACTTCTTCTTGAGTGCATCTTAAATTTATTATAAGGTCTTTGTCTATATTTCTTAATACTTTCATTTAATTTTATTTTTTTTTTTTTATTTTTCATCTTTCCCGATAGGATTCATGACTTCATGATAGCAAAATAAAATATTTATCTACATTCATCTCCCTCACTTCTTCATGAGCATACCTCGCGTTCGGCAGGCTAAACGATAGGCTATCCATAATCCAAAAAATTTTCAGATACCTTGAGTTGTTTTTGCATCAGCTGAAATCAGCTGTTTTTTTACAAGGGTTTACAACAACACAAACAAATCCGGATCGCTTAAGATACGCAGCCGAACGCGCCCATAGACATGTCAAAAATTAACCACCGACTAAAATTTTAACGAGCAGGTTAAATTTTGAAGTCTATATTCACCTCAGTAATGTCAAAATTTAGCCATGCGATTAAATTTAACCAGAATTTTAAAGCAATTGGCACACGGCCTAAGTGTCAAAATTTGAATTAACTTTCATTTTTAAGTCTATTTTGTACTACATTTTAACATCTAACAAAATAACACACTTCCTTCTATAAAAAAAATTACTTGAAAATGGAAGAAGAACTTAAGCACACAAAAAACAATAAAAACTTCATGGGATTGCCCTTATAAACAAAAAAACGGCTTATGAAGCTTACATTTAGTTGGCTACAAAAACGAAACTAAAACTATGTACTCAAATAAAATTTGTTTGAAATTTTTTCAAGTTAAAGATCTATTTTGAATCGAACTTCAAGTTGCAAGTATCTGAATTATCTACAGAAGGTGCAAAGAGATCTTAAATTGAATCCAAAATATTTTTGGAAATACATAAATAGGTAGTAAAAGAAAGTCCTGTCCTTATCCGTCTGTCCTCAAGTCAAATAGATTTTCAAGTCATGACCCTCGGGTTTTAGCAGAACTACTTTCTGACTTTTTGCAAAGCACCTTCAACTGTGATACTAACAACTGTGATTCCTTAAACTGTGATAAATTTGACGAAATTTGAAATCTTTCTCTTAATTGACTGATATTAACTCCAACATTGATATTGACAACATTGCGAAGTTTATAACTAATCTAGACGATAGTTGTGTACCAGGACCTAATGAAATACCTTCAACTATTTAAAAAAAACTGTAAAGATCACTTGTCGTGGCCTTTGTTTTGTCTATTTAACTTGTCCATGCCTTCATGTGAATTTTCATCTGTTTGGAAAAATTCTTTCATAATTCCTCTTCATAAGAAATGTAAAAAAGACGAAGTTAAAAATTATAGGCCTATTGCAAGATTTTCGGTAATTCCAAAACTTTTTGCTGCTATAGGTAATATGTGAAACTCTCACATCGAGTTTTGCTTTTTAAATTAAGAAAGCTGGGGCTTAGTGCATATTCAGTACTTTTCAAAGGTTGTGCATCAAATATTTTTAAAGTAAATTCTGGTATACCACAGGGCAGCCACCTAGGCCCCATTTTATTTATTAATGACTTACCATCTGTATTGAAGCACTTACACTGTCTCATTTATGTCGACGATGTCACAATCTTTGAAATTGTTTTTAATATTTGCGATTTTAAGGAGTTTGTAATGTGACCTTAACTCGTTTTTTGAATGGTGTGTTCGTAATTCGTTGCTTCTTAATATTGATAAATGTAAAACTATCAGTTTTTTTGTGAAAACAACCTGTAAGTTCTTTCGACTATTTGTTAAATGCTGTATCATTATCTCGTGAAAGCGATATATCTGTTCTTGGTGTCTCATTTGATCGCAAACTAGAATTAATCCAACAAATCAACTCTATAACTTATAAAGCCAATTCCATTCTTGGCTGGATGAAGAGAGAGTCAAGAACATTTTCAGATCCTTTTGACACAAAACAGCTTTTTATAACTTTTGTTCGACCAATTCTTGAATATGCTTGTCAGGTTTGGTCTCCCTATTACCACTGTCATAAAGCAAGATTTGAACAGGTTCAAAAAAGATTCCTGTGGTTTGCGCTTAGAGGGTGAGGTTGCAAAAATCCTTATTATCCCACTTTACAGAAACAGACTTAAACTTATTGACATGCCTAGTCTTGAGGAAAGACGTTCTTAAATTTGAGCTTTTGAATTGGATTTTGAAGGGCACGAAAGGTCACGAAGGGATACTTTACTCATAAAAAAACTAGTTTCAGTTATCCGAAGGTCGTTTAAACTGATATGTTACCTGTTTTTAATATTTACCTAATTTACTTTAATCTTATCATCGACCTTTAAACATCATGAAAAGAGCATTAAACTAAACATCATAAAGCACTCTTCTTAACTTGCCTGTCTTAGATCAAAAGTAAATAAATAATTCATTGTATCCAACATACATATAGGTATGTGCATAATTTGCTGCTACTAGTACCTACTTACTCCTAAAGGCTTAACATATCACTTTCTCTCTAATGTGGATTCAAGTTCACTATATTTCCCGAAGAACAACAGAAAACCGCATTAACATGGCACGTTTACATTTTACTTGATGATGCTGGCTTTTAGTGAGTCCAAAACGTACAAAAATCCTGTGGTGAAACATATTTTTTCAATTACTATAACAATCTTGACAATGTCACCATTTTGTATAAACTTTAGGGAAATGGGTGGGTGAAGGGTGTTAGATTCGAAAATGTACCCACATAATGTTTCACCCTAAATCACCGCAGTTCATCGTGTTGAAGAAGTTAATTTATTGTAAGACCGAAAGAGTGCCATGGAGTTGACATGAAGTCCTTCGGGAAAATAGGGGTGGCCACCAGCTGCCATACAAGGGTCTTCGGTTAGTTTTCATTTCTAAAAAAATCGATCAAAACTTTTTTTTAAGAAAAAAAAAGCACCATAAAAATGGACATGTTTCACAACCAATGTCTTGCTAGAGAAACGTCAGAGACTGGACCCCCAACCGACAAAAAAGTTTGACGAAATGGCCTCCAGGGAAATTCAAACCTTTCTTTTTCCTTCTCTATTAGTAATGAAACAAAAATCGATCCTTGGAAAATTGCAACTGCTGGTAAACGAACATCATCTTCGTAAATGCAATTAATCGATTCCAAACGAATTGAATCGATTTGAAAAAAAAAAACTTGTTACAACAGTCATTGTGCTCACTGGGGTACTAGAGCATTTCGGAACGGTTGTTGTGGGAGATGAATTTTTACTGAAGCAGAGGTTATTATGGACGATGACGTGGAGGACGACAACGTCAAGATAAATGCTTGAAAACCAGATGTGACATGGTTGGGAGAGCATAAAAAAAAGAGAGAAGCCGATGTTGTCCTTTTGTATTTACTTTTTTCTTTTGTGAAGATTGGAATTTAGATATACTTGAAAGTTAGGGTTTTCAACTATCTTCTAACAACAAAATGAACTCTCTTAAATAAAAAATCTCAAATAGCATAAAAGACGTTCTTAGTCTTCACGGAGTATCCAAAGAAATTTCTTTAGAAAATATTAAGTGGATTCTTCTGTGAGTGTTTGTTAGTTCCCAGGATGTAACTTTTGGTCAAACAGTAAAATCGAAAAACTTGAAGTACCTAGGCCCACTTAATGTTTTTTTTGGAGATGCCAAAGGTGAATAGAAAAAATAAATTGTCCTGGGAAAATAATAAATGTTTCATTTGGTAAGTTTGATCAAAGTCAACTTGTTAAAGTTTTTTTACCCTTAAATTAAATACTTCAAAACTAATTTTAAATTCTTTAGAACTTTCTATGATTTTTTTTTGCTATAAAAGAACAAAATATTTTATTGACGCACCTTCGAGTAAAATTCCAGTGTTGCCACTTTTCGGGAAAAAACTTCTTTTATGCAAAATGGTGGAATTTACACTTTTTGGTAATTATTAAAATTTTGAATATGAAAAAAATTGCGAAAACGCCTCATTATATCAAACGCGTGTTGGGAAAATAATAAGTGATGTCTGAAAGATATGTGAAGTTGCGGAAACGCCCCTATGCCAAGGAAAATGTCTTAGAAGATAGATGTCTTAAAAAAGTGCAGAGAAATAACTCCACGGGAAATAACTTCACATGGGAATTAACTTCACCTCTAGTGGGAAATAATTTCGCTCTTTTTTGGTGAAGTTACTTCCCACTGAAGGTGAGTAATAATTTCATCTGAAAATTGTGTGAAGCTATTTCCCACCTAGATATGATAAAAATTACACTTATGTAAAATTGCGTTTCTTGAAATCCAGATTCTTTAAATGCAAAAGAAACTTTGCATACACCCAGTCTTGCATCTACCCCAAATCCTATAGTGTGCCCAAGCAAGGGGGTTGCATGCATACCTAACTGTTTAATAGCAGTAATGTGAATGTAAGGCAAAGCATTACGGTAATTTAATTTGGGGTAGTTGCGAGGCTGGGTGTGTGCAAAGTTTCTTTTGCATTTAAGGAATCTGAATTTAGAAACGCACATTAAAGTGAAATTTATTCCCACAAAAAAGTGAAATTATATGCATCTCAGCTTCATGATTTCATAAAAGTGAAATTAATTCCCACTAGTGTGTGTTGAAGTTTTTTGTGAAGTTATTTCCCAGCGAAGTTATTTTCCTGCACCTCTTAAAAACTAGATGATGTGTAGACGCACCTTCAGGTAGATTTCAGTGTTGCCACTTTTTGAGAAAATACTTTTTTTTATATCAACGGATAGGACCCTCACATTCTTTTTGTTTTAATTTTGAACATGAAAAAAAGTTACGGAATTGCCGCCAGATGCCAAACTCGTGTTGAAGAAATGAAGGTTGATGACCTTAAACATAGGTGTTGAACAGAAACACCTTCAGGTAAATATCAGTGTAGCCACTTTTCGAGAACATACTTTTTCTTGATGTCAAAGGGTGGGCCTTCAGTCAATGGGCCTTGCGAATAAAAAAAAAAAAGCTTTTACTATTTTTGGACCAAGCTAAAGCTAGCTAGTCATAACTATTACTAGTAGCTAAAGCTAGACTGTTCTAGTTTGTGAATAAAAAAAAAGATAACGCTAAATAGCTTTAGCTAGAAAATTCTAGCTTAAGCTTAAGCTTTCGTTTGTTTATTCACATGTTTTGGTTAGAAGCAACCTTAAATTATTATTTTTGGGACCGAAAAGCAACGCAATGAGATTTTTAAAGATCCACGTCTTAGCTTAAGCTATTTGTTTGCTCACAAGACTCATTGTTTTTATGTAAAGGGTCCAGGAATCTTGAATCTCTTTATGTTAGGGGTCCAGGAATCTTGATATTTTTGTAGCCTTAACTATAATATTCTATCCAGAGCTATTATTAATCACACAATTCATGGCCTAAGCTTGAAAAACAAACTAAAACTACGTAAATCTAGCTTTAACTATTTAAAACTAGCTATTACTAGAAGACATCTTTTAGCTTATAGCTAAAGCTTGTTTTTAATAACACAAAACCTAGCTATGACTAAAAAATCTAAGTTTTAGCTTTAGCTTTTTTTTTATTCACGAGACTCAATGCCTTAAGAGTATCTACTTCAGTAGACGCACCTTTGGATAAAATGTCAGTGTTGCCAATTTTCGGGAATATACTTTTTTTTTATGCCAAAGGGTGGGACCTCAAATTTGTTGGTAATAATTACCTAATATTTTGAATGTGAAAAAAGTTGCGAAAACGCTTCCATGTGCCAGATGCGTGTTGGAAAAATAACGGTTGATGACTTAAAAAATAAGTGTTGAGCAGAAACACCTTGAATCATTTATTTACCCTTAATTAATAAGGAGGTGCGGCATCTTTCGTGTACCAGCGTCAATCAAGACGCCATAGCAATAAATGAATCTTTAACAAATAGAATAATTCTTTCAAGAAGAGCAACTGATACTTTTGGCTACCGCATACGTACGAAAATCAGAGCATGGAACGTTCGATCCTTGTACAGCGATGGTAGATACGCAGCAGGTTAAGCGTGAAATGCTTCGCCTAAAGATCAGTATCCTGGGTATAAGCGAAACTAAGTGGAGAGGAAGAGCTGAATACAGATCAGATACTGGACAGACGAGAATGCTGTATTACGGGGAAGATGAAAGAGAGGGTGGCCAAAGACTGCATGGTGTCGGAATTATGTTGAACGAAGAAACGAGGCGTAGTTGATCTCGGGCGCCCATTTCTGCGAGATTAATGACAGCAAGGTTTCGTTCAAAAATTCGTAAAGTCACAATTATTCAGTGCTACGCCCCCACAAATGAAGCGACCGAGGAAGACAAAACCGCGTTCTACACTCATCTTAACTTGGTTTACAGTAGTGTTCCGAAAGCCGACATCATAGTCGTTATGGGAGACGGAATGAAAATGGTGACTTGCTTGTCGAATTTTGTTACGCGAATCGTCTTGTGATAGGTGGGACTGTATTTAAGCATAAGACGTGCAGCAAAATTACCTGGGTGCATCCAGATGGTCAAACCGAAAACCAAATTGATCATATCATGATTCAGCAGCGATGGAGGAAGTCTATGTGTGATGTCCGGAGCATAAAAAATGCCGATGTGGGAAGCAACCACCATTTGGTTCTGATGAGTCTCAAACTACGAACCGCTGCCGTACAAAAACCAGCGCAGGATGCAGAAAGGAGCTCAAAATTCATTACTAATGCTTTAAATGACCCCAACATGTGTCGAAACTATGTCACCACCCTTAACGACAGAGTCTCGTCATTAAACGGATTGATGAGATGTGGGGTGAAATTGAAAGTGGATCCGAAACTGTACCCAAGCGAACGAGACGTAGAGACTCTTGGATATCCCAAGACACCTGGGATAAGATCGAACTTCGCAAATCGTTGAAAATCCAAATAAATGCGGAAGCAGATGTTCAACGAAAGGCTGACTTGCGATGAGAGTACCACATTGCACATAAGATGGTCTATCACTGTGTGAGACGTGACAAGAGGGTGAGGTAAGATGGACTCGCAGATAATGCGGAAATCGCTGCCAGAAGAGGAGATATCCGGGAATTGTATCAAATAGCCAAAGATGTTATCGGAAAAAAAAGCAACACCAATCATCCTGTAATGGATGTGGATGGCACACTTTTGGTATCAATTGAGGATCGGCTTCGTAGATGGAAAGACCATTTTGGTGCCCTGCTAAATGAGGATTCAGTTGAGCAGAGTGCTGAAGTGCCCCAACTTAACGAGATGCGCAGGTCTTATAGGGGTATTGACATCGAACCCCCGTCAGAATCGGAAATCCATACAGCAATAAATCTCCTCAAAAAACACAAAGCAGCTGGACTGGACGGAATACCAGCTGAATTCCTGAAAGCCGATCTCGTAACAGCGGCTAGTATTTTACATCCGTTTATACAAAGCATTTGGGAAAACCAAAGCTATCCCAGGGATTGGAAGGATGGTGTGATTGTTAAGTTGCCAAAGAAAGGTTGTTACGGTAAAATTTACCGCAACAATGACCAACCTTCGAATCCTTTGTTCCCTTTTTAATTTTCCGTTGCGGCTGCAAAATACTAGTGAAGTTGAGGGCAACCATGGTATCATCAACCAGTGGTGTACTTCGCTAGAATTTCGCAAAAGTAACAAAACAGGTGTACGAGTAATTTTTGATAATTTTCGAATGGAACGGGCGGTTCCAAAATCCATAGACGTATTTACCATGCCAGCGGATGAGCTGAAGAAGTAACGAGTCAGGTGGACTCTTACTTGTTTCCAAACAACACAACAACAACACAGCATCAATAACTTAAAATTATCTAAACTTAACTAAACTTAACTTAATAACTTATTGTAGACATTTTGGGTAGTTAACGCATTATTTTTAATCTTAAAAATCGTTTATTAATTTCTAATTACAAAAGGTCTATCGGAATTCAAACTAAATAAGAATAGATTTTCGTGGTTTTTAAAATGTTTCACTCTCTCGTCTCGAAATAATTGATTTTTGAATAGTTGATTTACGCTTCGAATCACCCGCGAGTATTTTTGTATTAACTAGGAGAATGCCTAGCGAAGGCCTTTTCTCAGTTTTAATTCTTTTCATTTTTCTCAAAAGTTTAGTTTGGGATAGGTCTGAACTCGGCCATTAAGTTTCGGCAAGTTTTGGAAAGACATCCAACAACTTGTTGAACTTGTGTTTGTGAGAGAGTAAGATTCAGCAAGTTTTGGACAGACATCCAACAACTGGTTGAACTTAGGTGTGTGTGAGTTTCGTTGAGATTCAACAACGGTGGTTTTCTGGGGAGCGAAAAAGCCTTCCAGGAAGCCGATGTCCCGTGACCGATGATCACGAAAACGTATGGCTGAATGTATGAATGTGTGAGTGATTGGAATGGCTGAAGGAAGAATTGGGTTGATAGCTGGGAAGTTCACTCTTGAGAGAGCTAACCAAGCGAATAGAAGTTATTTGAGGATACGAGAAAAATTTAAAGAAGAGTTAAAATCGAGGAAAAGTTTTGAATTTAAAAGTAAAGCTAAGTTCGAAATTTTCGTTGTGGAAAAAGTTAAGAAAAGGATTAAGAGGTGATTCGAGGTGTAAAGAAGCTAGGAACGAGTTTCGAGGAGATAGAGGAAAAGAAGAAATCCTAAAGGGAAAATTACCAGGACAAAAAAAAAAAGATAAGTAGAGTGGTAATTTTTGTGATAGTTTTTTTATTGGAATAAGGAATTGCGACAGACCTTATTCGGTTTTAGTTTAATTGTTCGTTTAATCTTTTTATTTCGATTTATCCTTATTAATTTTGGGACGCGGTATTTCTTTTTTTTACTGTGCGTTAACGGCCCATTTTGCTTTTTTTAATTTTCTTTGTTTTTGGCTCAACGGTTCCCCGTGAGCAGTTATAAAATTCTCATTGTTCATTTCTTTATTCGAAAAAATTTTGGGTTTTTATCCTGGTTTATCCAAGGTTTCCCAAATAAAAATAATTTAAAGTCCCCATCTGGGAATATACAAATCGTGTTTCATTTCATTTTTCGCTTTATTTTCATTTCATAATTAGATTTGGAATTTTGCTAATTTAGCCCAACTAAAATTCCTGGCGCCCATTATTTATTACAAGTACCCCACTGTACTTGTAATAAAATATATTTCGTCTATTTTGATTGATAGAATCAATCATCTTTTATCGTCGTCAATTCTTTTTTTCTTCACTGAATCCAGCCCAGCTGAGCAGCCGTGGTGGTAGCTTTCAACAACAAGCTACTGTTGCACTTTTTCGTGTCTCTTTTTTGCGTCTTTTCTTTCGTTGTCTTTTTCGGTTGGTTTGACATTTCTGTCAAAAGAACCAGAAGTCATAAGTCGTAACTCATTTGTTTAATCGTGTTGCGCATTTGTAAAATTTGTTTAATTAATTTATTCGCGATCGTTTAGTTGGTTTGTTTTCTTGATAAACCAATTATATTTGTATAAAAGGGTGTTGAATACCCACCCCCATCCACGAGAAGGAAAAAGTGTAACAAATTGGCACCCGAACGTGGGGCTTCTGTGTGGAAAAAAATTGAATTTATCCGTGTTGGAAGTGTTTTTTTCCCTTGTGCAATCAGGGAAGTGTGTTTGTTATTAGTGTCTTTTTAATCTTTTATTGAGTTCGATTTACTTTTAATTTGTCTTATTTTCCCTAGGTAATTTGCCGAAAAAGCTTTGAAATCTTAAAGAAGTGGCCCTACATACATACATACATACTTACGCAGACCCATTGTTGTTTTGCTTGAGGAAAATTCGATACCCAGAAATAAAAAGGAGAAATACATATTTACATAGGTACATAAGGTTTTTGTACATAAGTGCATCTTGTTTACTGTGAGTATAATTTATTTGATTCCAATTACAATTGAATCGTATTTTATATTTCACATTTATATACATACATATTTTCATACTTTTTCGAGAACAAAATAGAGTAGTTTTTTTTTATTGCAATTTTCCCGTTTGTTTATGTTTCTTCTGTGCGAAGTAGAACATAAAGGTCGTGTATTGGGTTTTTAATTTTTTCTTTCAAAAAATTTTGCGAATCGGTTTAATTAATAATTCTTTTTATTAAATAATTTTCGGTGAGATTTAATTATTTTGATAATCCCTTCGTTGTTTTAATTGATACAAATTTTCGGAAAAGTGTTAACGACACTTTTACTTGCTTTTTAGTTGTTTCGAATTGATGTTTGAGATTTACTTTTTTCTTGTTTTTCGAGTGGAATAGGGATTCGGATTTTTAAGAAATAAGTGGTCAATAGTTTAGTTGAGTTGTTTTCAAAATTTTTAGAAAATATTTTTGATTTGTTGGAAAGTTTTTCTGCAGTAATAACAAAGTGAATTGGTACTGTGGAACAAACTTTTCTTGTATATTGTACTATAGTTTATTTTTTTTAATTCTAATATTTCTGGTAGTCATTTTATATAAAAGTAGGGTTACCAACGTTGTAGGAATAACTTATATTTTGGGTTTTCAAATATTTTAGCGAGTGAAAAAATTATTTTAAAAACTTTTACAAAATGAATATAGGAAGGTTATCCCAAGATGAGTTAGCTTATGAGATGAGGGTTAGAGGTTTGAAGGTTGACACCGTAGAGGTTATGAGGAAGGCTTTAAGATCCTCAAGATTACTAGTTAGACAGGATTCGTTAGAAAATAGTAGGGTTTATCCGTTTAGTTTTGAGGAGGATCGTGATGCCGTTAAGGCAAAAATCGATGAAATTAAAATATTGCTCAAGGATCCACCGCAGAATCCAAAATCTTCCGAGTTTATCAAAATTAATTCAAAGATAGAATGGAGTATAGGGCGGTTAGGTAGAACTCCATGTAAAGTAGAACAACAGGAAGATGAGATTAGTGCTCTTAAGAATGAACTTTTAATTTTGTTAGGTGATCTCAATGGTGAGAATGAAGACAGTGACTTGGAAGAAGAGCCACCCAAAAAGACTCCAACGAAAGGACAACTGAAAGTTCAAACCGAACAAATAGTACGAAATAGTCCGGCAAAACCTACTGGTTCCAAGGAAGTTGTTCATACGGCTAGACAAACTTCCTCGGGATCTGAACAAAATGCAGAGAGTGCTAGAGTTATAGATGTTAGGATACCAGAGCAAGGTATAGAGCGGGTAGTGCTCCAAGAAAGATGTTTTGAGCGGTTAGGTAAATGGGGTGTCAAGTTTACTGGTGAGTCGGAAAACTCATCAGTAAATTCTTTCTTAGAACGGGTTGAGGAACTTCGAATAGCGAACAATGTTCCAGAAAGCCATCTTTTTAAATCAGCGACTGAACTTTTGTCAGGTAGGGCACTCATGTGGTTTAGGACTGTTAGAGAGGATATAGGTAATTGGCAGGAATTTGTTAAAGAACTTAAAGCCGAGTTCTTACCCGCGAACTACGATGATCTTCTTTTAGAAGAAATCAATCGTCGAACGCAAGGTAAGGATGAGTCTTTTGGAAGTTATCTTAGTATTATGAGGACATTGTTTAGGCGGTTATCAGAACCATTAACTGAGGGAAGAAAATTAACAATTCTTAAAAAGAACGTCGATCCATTCTTCCAAAAGCAAATTGCGTTTGCTAAACCAAGTTCAGTTAAGGAACTTGCGGTGCTTGGAAGGGAAATGGATACTCTTAAAGCAAACGTGGATACATTTACTCCGCCTTCTAGAGGGAAGAATCTCTTAGAACCAGAATGTGGTTACCGTCCGAGCACGGCTTCACAGCCAAGAGTTGCGGTGGCTACCCCAGCTCCAGAAAACCCTCCTCCACCTCGTCGCATTATAAAATGTTTTAATTGTAATCGTGAAGGTCATTTTGCTAGTTCTTGTTCTGCTCCTAGGCGTTGTTTTGGCTGTGGTATGGTAGGGGTTTCTCGCAATAATTGTCAACGTTGTTCGGGAAATGGGAACCGGACTCTCGGGCCAGCAGGACGAGAGGTCCGCAGAGTTTAATAGGGTCGCCTGCTGGCGATCAGCTGGTTAATCAGGTTCAATTAGGCTTCACATTAGCAGTTAATGGTAGGGACACTAGGCCATATTTAGATGTCAAGATTTATGGAGTTAGGGTTTTAGGTTTATTGGATTCGGGTGCTTCACGAACCATTATAGGAGGGGATGGGTGTAGGTTTTTAAAAGAGTTAGGACTTAAAATAGAAAAATCTAAAATTGGGTCTGTCGCACTAGCCGATGGGGCAGGAGTAGGAGTTGCAGGATGTGTAACTCTGCCCATCGAAGTTGAAGGAAAAGCTATCCTTTTGGAGTGCTTGTTAATTCCAAGCCTCCCACATCGTTTGATCTTGGGTGCAGATTTTTGGGCACTCTCGGGCATAGTCCCAGATTTGAGTTCAGGTGTGTGGAACTTTTCAGATCAAGAGCGTTTAACAGCCATAGCAGAAGATGTAGGTGTTATTAGGGAAATTTTAGACTTAGATGAAAATGAGAAGAAAAGTTTAGAATCCGTTTTAGTAGAACTATTTAATAGCATGAGTGAGGGCTTAGGGTGTACGAATTTAGTAGAGCATAAGATTAGGACGTCCGCAGAACCAATCAAACAGAGATATTATCCGGTGTCGCCGGCCATCCAAGAACATATAGATAAAGAGCTTCAGGAAATGTTAGAGTCAGGAGTAATCGAAAAATCGAAAAGCCCATGGGCCTCTCCGATTTTATTAGTCAAAAAGAAGGATGGAAAATATAGGTTCTGCGTTGACTATAGAAAGCTTAATGAGGTTACGGACAGAGATGCATACCCTCTCCCTTTTATAACAGCAATTTTGGACAAACTTCGGAATGCGAAGTATTTGTCCTCCTTAGATATCAAATCCGCCTATTGGCAAATTCCAATGGAGGAAGAATCGAAAAGGTTCACAGCCTTCACCGTGCCGGGTAGAGGACTGTACCAATTTCGGAGGATGCCGTTTGGTTTGCATAACTCGCCGGCTACGTGGCAAAGGTTTATTGATGAGGTTTTAGGTCCTGACCTAGAACCATACGTCTTTGTGTACCTTGACGACATTATCATCGTCACCGATTCTTTCGATAAACATTTAGACATTTTAAAAGAAGTTTTCAAAAGGTTGAGGGAAGCAGGTCTTAAAGTAGGTAGGGAAAAGTGTAATTTTTGTAGGCCCTCTTTAAAGTTTTTGGGGTATGTAGTTGACAGAAATGGACTTCACGTCGATCCGGAAAAAGTTCAAAGCATGTTGGAAATTCCGGCCCCCAAAAACGTTAAAGAAGTTAGAAGTTTCGTAGGGACGATTTCTTGGTACAGAAGGTTTGTACCAAATTTCGCCATATTAGTTAGGCCCCTTACTGATCTGTTGAAGAAAAGTAAGAAGTTTTTATGGACCCAAGAGTGTGAGGATAGCTTCAGGAAAGCCAAAGAATGTTTGGTTACGGCACCGATTTTGACATGTCCGGATTTTTCTAGACCGTTTGTAGTTCAGACAGACGCGTCAGACTACGGAATCGGGGCCGTACTATCTCAAAATTTTGAAGAGGGGGAAAAAGCAGTATGCTATATTAGTAGGTCATTAAATAGGAGCGAAAGGAATTATTCAACCACTGAAAAGGAATGCTTGGCCGTACTTTGGGCAATTGAAAAGTTACGTCCGTATGTTGAAGGAGTTCGATTTACGGTCGTGACTGATCATTACTCTTTGGTGTGGTTAAGCAACCTTAAAGATCCGCAGGGTAGATTGGCCAGATGGGCCATTAGACTCCAACAATTTGACTTCAAGATAATCCATAGAAAGGGGAAAGAACATGTAGTTCCTGACATGTTATCGCGGGGAGTTCCGGTAGTAGCTGGAATTTCGGAAGCGGAATCGGACCCTTGGGTAATCAAAATGTTGTCTTTTGTAGAGAAGAATCCTTTAGCGTACCCGTCCTGGAGAATAGAGGATGGGCGACTTTTTAAACACGTAAAGTTAGGTCATTTAGTAGTTCACAATGATAAAGCAGAATGGAAGCTAGTAGTAGGAAAAAAGGATAGGTTAGGAATTTTAGGTGAATGCCATGATAGCCCACTAGCTGGACACATGGGCGTTCGAAAAACTTTTGCTAGGGTCTGTGAAAAGTATTATTGGCCCAAGATGAGGGGCGATATTACTAAATATGTTAGGAACTGCAAAACATGCCAACAAGTGAAGCCTATAAACGATAAACCAGCTGGTCTTATGACGGAAAGGGTAGGGACTTCTAAGCCATGGGAAATGATTTGTGTAGACTTGGTTGGACCACTTCCCAAATCTACGAAGGGTTTTATGTACATTTTGACTGTTGTCGATTATTTTACAAAGTTTCCTCTTTTATTTGCTCTACGGTCTGCTACTGCTAAGGCAGTTTGTAAGGAATTAGAAGACAACGTATTTTTGCTGTTTGGGGTTCCAAAATGTATCGTGTGTGACAATGGTCCACAGTTTCGAAGTAGGGAATTAAAATTGCTTTGCGAATCGTACGCATCAAGAATTAGGTTTACAGCGCATTACCACCCGCAAGCAAACCCGGCGGAGCGCATAAATCAAATCATCAAAACGACTCTTCGAGCATACGTCTCTGAAAATCATAGAAGTTGGGATTCGCAGTTGGCGAAGGTAGCCTGTGCAATCAGAACTTCGCAACATGAGGTTTTAGGTATGTCACCGTACTTTGCTAATTTTGGTAGGAATATGGCAACTAGTGGCCATGATATAGGGTACAGAGGTAGTAGTAGTGATAGTAATCAACAAGCAACGGATTTAGGTGCTCAATTTAATAAGCTACAGGAAGACATAGCTAAGAAATTAGAGTCGGCAAGTAGCAAGACCGCAAAAATTTATAATCTCAGACGGAGAGACACACAGTATCAACCTGGCGATCTGGTGTGGAGAAGAAATTTTACGCTGTCCGATGCAGCAACATATTACGCATCAAAGTTGGCTACAAAATTTGTGGGGCCTTTTAAGGTTAGCAAGCGTGTGTCACCATGGACATACTTGCTAATGGATGAAAAGGGGAAAGATCGAGGGACATGGCATGTAAAAGATTTGAAACCTTATGTTGATAACTAAGTCAAAAGTCCCTTAATCTTTTTTCTTCAAATTCTTGTAATTTTTTTTAATAGCTATTTTGTTTTTTTTAAGACTTTTTTTTAAATAACTCTTTTAATACTTTTATAATACATGCCATTCTTTTTTTTTCTTTTTATATAGATTTTTTTTTACTAATTGATGATGAAAGTCCTTGTGTTGTGTTGTTCACCTTTCCTTACCTTTATCCTGTTTAGGCCTTAAGAAATGGTTTACTTTTCTTTGAAAGGTAAACACATTTCTTGGGAGGAAAGGGTGGGATTTGTTACGGTAAAATTTACCGCAACAATGACCAACCTTCGAATCCTTTGTTCCCTTTTTAATTTTCCGTTGCGGCTGCAAAATACTAGTGAAGTTGAGGGCAACCATGGTATCATCAACCAGTGGTGTACTTCGCTAGAATTTCGCAAAAGTAACAAAACAGGTGTACGAGTAATTTTTGATAATTTTCGAATGGAACGGGCGGTTCCAAAATCCATAGACGTATTTACCATGCCAGCGGATGAGCTGAAGAAGTAACGAGTCAGGTGGACTCTTACTTGTTTCCAAACAACACAACAACAACACAGCATCAATAACTTAAAATTATCTAAACTTAACTAAACTTAACTTAATAACTTATTGTAGACATTTTGGGTAGTTAACGCATTATTTTTAATCTTAAAAATCGTTTATTAATTTCTAATTACAAAAGGTCTATCGGAATTCAAACTAAATAAGAATAGATTTTCGTGGTTTTTAAAATGTTTCACTCTCTCGTCTCGAAATAATTGATTTTTGAATAGTTGATTTACGCTTCGAATCACCCGCGAGTATTTTTGTATTACTTAGAGAATGCCTAGCGAAGGCCTTTTCTCAGTTTTAATTCTTTTCATTTTTCTCAAAAGTTTAGTTTGGGATAGGTCTGAACTCGGCCATTAAGTTTCGGCAAGTTTTGGAAAGACATCCAACAACTTGTTGAACTTGTGTTTGTGAGAGAGTAAGATTCAGCAAGTTTTGGACAGACATCCAACAACTGGTTGAACTTAGGTGTGTGTGAGTTTCGTTGAGATTCAACAACGGTGGTTTTCTGGGGAGCGAAAAAGCCTTCCAGGAAGCCGATGTCCCGTGACCGATGATCACGAAAACGTATGGCTGAATGTATGAATGTGTGAGTGATTGGAATGGCTGAAGGAAGAATTGGGTTGATAGCTGGGAAGTTCACTCTTGAGAGAGCTAACCAAGCGAATAGAAGTTATTTGAGGATACGAGAAAAATTTAAAGAAGAGTTAAAATCGAGGAAAAGTTTTGAATTTAAAAGTAAAGCTAAGTTCGAAATTTTCGTTGTGGAAAAAGTTAAGAAAAGGATTAAGAGGTGATTCGAGGTGTAAAGAAGCTAGGAACGAGTTTCGAGGAGATAGAGGAAAAGAAGAAATCCTAAAGGGAAAATTACCAGGACAAAAAAAAAAAGATAAGTAGAGTGGTAATTTTTGTGATAGTTTTTTTATTGGAATAAGGAATTGCGACAGACCTTATTCGGTTTTAGTTTAATTGTTCGTTTAATCTTTTTATTTCGATTTATCCTTATTAATTTTGGGACGCGGTATTTCTTTTTTTTACTGTGCGTTAACGGCCCATTTTGCTTTTTTTAATTTTCTTTGTTTTTGGCTCAACGGTTCCCCGTGAGCAGTTATAAAATTCTCATTGTTCATTTCTTTATTCGAAAAAATTTTGGGTTTTTATCCTGGTTTATCCAAGGTTTCCCAAATAAAAATAATTTAAAGTCCCCATCTGGGAATATACAAATCGTGTTTCATTTCATTTTTCGCTTTATTTTCATTTCATAATTAGATTTGGAATTTTGCTAATTTAGCCCAACTAAAATTCCTGGCGCCCATTATTTATTACAAGTACCCCACTGTACTTGTAATAAAATATATTTCGTCTATTTTGATTGATAGAATCAATCATCTTTTATCGTCGTCAATTCTTTTTTTCTTCACTGAATCCAGCCCAGCTGAGCAGCCGTGGTGGTAGCTTTCAACAACAAGCTACTGTTGCACTTTTTCGTGTCTCTTTTTTGCGTCTTTTCTTTCGTTGTCTTTTTCGGTTGGTTTGACATTTCTGTCAAAAGAACCAGAAGTCATAAGTCGTAACTCATTTGTTTAATCGTGTTGCGCATTTGTAAAATTTGTTTAATTAATTTATTCGCGATCGTTTAGTTGGTTTGTTTTCTTGATAAACCAATTATATTTGTATAAAAGGGTGTTGAATACCCACCCCCATCCACGAGAAGGAAAAAGTGTAACAAGGTGACTTAAAGAATTGCAACAATTGGCGTGGTATCACCGTTTTGTCCGTTTTCCCAAAACGAATGGCAACCATCATTCTCGAGCGAATAAAGCATAGAATCGAGTCAACACTCAAGAGGCATCAAGCTGGCTTCCGCAGTGGTCGATCGTGTGTCGACCATATCAACACCCTGCGTATCGTCATCGAGCAGTCGATGGAATTTCAATCACCGCTTTACCTCATGTTCGTGGATTTTGAGAAGGCCTTTGATCGAGTTAACCGACAATGTATATGGAGATCTTTGCTTGGTAGAGGAATTCCACCAAAAATTGTTGCCATTATTAAAGAGTCCTACAACAACGCAAGGTGTTTTGTTTTGCACAATGGGCAGCTATCCGACTCCTTCGTAGTGCAACAGGGTTTGAGACAAGTGGATGTTCTATCGCCAATTCTCTTCCTGCTGGCGATGGACGACGTATTGACGGCCAGTGTTGGTACAGCTGAGTGAAATGGCATTCAATGGAGACCGTTCGAAAGGCTCAGTCATTTAGACTATGCCGATGACATATGTCTACTGGCAAATAACATCAGTGGGCTGAACGGGATGTGCCAAACACTGCAAGTGAAGGGAGAGTCGAGTGGTCTAAGAATAAACAGCAAAAAGACAAAAATAATGCTCACAGGCCGCTCCAAACAGCAGCGTATTATTCTATAGGAGACACCAGTTGAAGTAGTGGAAGAATTCAACTACCTTGGCAGTATTGTTTCTGCAAACGGTGGTACGGATCTGGACGTTAAAAGTAGAATGAATAAAGCTCGTGCTGCCTTCGGTACCCTGTCCCCAATTTGGAAATCCAGTCAAATCTCCTTACGCACTAAGTTGAGATTCTTCGAATCCAATGTCAAATCCGTGCTGTTATATGCTTGTGAAACCTGGAAAGTCACGTCTACTATTTCGAAGAAAATGCAGGCTTTTGTGAATCGCTGTCTTCGCCACATCCTAAAGATTCGCTGGCCACAAATAATATCAAATGAGGAATTGTGGCGCAGGACAAGTCAAGAGCGGCTGGACGTCGACATAAGAAAGCGTAAATGGCGTTGGATTGGTCACACACTGAGGAAACCAATCGATGAAATTGCAAAGCAGTCCTTTGAATGGAATCCTCAGGGTGCACGGCGAGTTGGAAGACCAAGAACAACATGGAAATCAACTGTCTTAGCAGAAGCAGAATCCCAGAGAAAGACGTGGCCACAGCTAAAGTACCATGCAGCAGACCGTGAAGGATGGAGACGTTTTGTTGACGCCCTATGCCCCAGCCGGGGTTACAGGACACGATGCTGATGATGAATTAATAAACTGTAGGCCCAAAAATGGAAAATGATTTCTCCTTAATGCGAAAATGCCTTGAAAATTTTAGTAAGAAAACATTTTTGGCTTTAATTCCAAATAGCTTTCTATGGCCTTTAGTCGTACAAATTGGCGTTTCGTCTGGTTTACTCGCACTTGAACTCATCAGTGACATAATGAGGGCCTTGTCATACGCTATTTGCATTAAGTTCAGTTTAGCTTACATGGATTTCTTAGCAAAAAACTACACTGTAAACTATATCCAACAAGATTAGAATTCCTAATCATAAAGCTGGCAATGCTTTTGCCGTGAGCTAGGCATAATTTCTATATAAGATGGTTTTATAATACAAATTCTATATACTACTGAAATAAATCAGCCAAGTAGAAGACTTAGCATTAAGGATTGAACTTGTTGAATTATTGATTCAAAATAGCTTTTTATGGCCTTTAGTGCTACAAATTTCGGTTTGAAAAAATAGAAAATATTTTATTTTTAAAGCCAAATAATTTAATGGATAATTCGAGACTTGGTCTTATTTCGTTGCGCTTTATTTCACGTCACCACCGTTTATATCAGTAACCATACATACCTTACCCAAAATCCTTACCATAATGTTTAACAAAACGTTTCAAACTAATAGATACACAGCTACATCCTTAATATTTTTCTTGGAAAAATATTAAAAGAGATTTAGAAAATTGTCCATAACTTGAGTAATTATTCTTTCATTATCTTCATTAATTAGATACCAAATTCGAAAGATTATTAGGGTACGATATAATTAAAACATAAATGACAAGAAATTATAATAAAGGCAGCAAGTTGTGGGTAAGAGATGGCAAAATCTTCTTAAAATCTGAAAATAAGGAAAAGTAATGCGCTATAAAATTGCGAGAAAAGGCCTGCTTTAGCATAACAGGAGGGACAAAAGCTAGATTTGTGTGAAGTCTTATATTTAAATTTTCACTATAGCTCTCTCTCTTTTGCTATCATCTTTTTTGTTGACAAATTAAAAAAAAATAAAACTTTTTAATTTTTATGTTTTGTTTCATATCGTCATCGTCAGTTCAAATACCCCAAGAACCACAGCAAAATAAGTAAGTTATATTGGTAATGCAATTTATTACTGAACTGCTTTTCTTTATGGAATATGTTCAGGGGTGTCCTCCTAATGAGTGTTAGGCGTCATATATGAAAACGCGTTTTATCAAATATTTCTTGAACGCTAACATTTTTTGAGAAAAATTGTGAATTTTTTTCAAGTTGATTGTTTTCAAAAATATATTGACTGTACAATTTAATTTCTTAAAAACTTCTCACAATTTAAATTGAGCTGTTTTGAAGAGAACTTAAAATGTCCTTAATAGTTAAAGAAATAGTTTCGTAGTTATCTGAAAGAATGCAAGGACTAATGTCGGAGGAAACGAATTTTGTTATCAAAAATTTCTTTGGTTCTTATGTTAATATTTAAGCATGAATCAGCCCTACTTTGCTCAGGCAAAAGCCATGAAAAATTTATTAAAAGAATTCGAGTTTCTAAGTTTCTTTTCGGTTAGTTTTTTTTTTCTAACGATATAAACTTCAATAGGAAATTTTATAGTTGAATTCAATCTCATAATACATTTTTTGTTAGTACTGAGAAGTGACTGGAGTCAGTTTATGCTCAAAAACTACATTCTCGATTTTAGTATCATTTTTTTAGTTTTATAATATTTTGGAACTAAAACTATCATCATATTAAGTAATAAAAGCCCTTGAACGTACGTATTTCTTCTTTACAAAAACTTATATTCACTTAGGCCTATAAAAAGCGAAAAGAAAAATTTTTATCTCATAATTAAGAAAAAAATATAAGCACTTTACGTAAAACTACAACTTTACAGACACGGACATAAAACATGAATGTTTAAAGCCCATTTACATAAATAACAGCAAACTTAAGAATATTTTCATACAACTAAAGAAAAGATAGCCTGTGTTTGACATTTATACCCAAAAGGGTAATAAAGTAATGAGGGATGGGTCCATTGATAAGTTTTTTTTTATCAGTGTGGTCCTTGGTCCTTACACAAGACAAATTTCTCCCCAATCTGGGGATTTATTTTTATAGGAGAGATGAATCATTGTGGAGATATAAAAAAAAAATATTATATGGAAATAAGAATATTATGAAGGCATGTTCAGTTTCATATATGAGCACAGACAAATATAGAGCGACGAAGACATAAGGAAGTGTTATTTTTTGTATATGTATTGCTACCTTCATATTTTTATTTTTGTTACTTTTGCCAATAGACGGAGAGCTAGCGACCGATTTACTCACCTCATTTTAGCAAGGCTAAAACTTTGGTCATAGAAAGATTGAAGCCCAACAGTTATAAAAATGCCCGTCTTACACTCCGGTACCCTCCATGAGGCCTTAAGATTAAGGCTTGAAGTTGTAAAAAAAAAGTGCCCATTCACCTCATTTTAGCAAGGCTCATCTTTTAATATATCGTTCATTGATTCAATATATACGCGAAAATAACAATGTAAGACGTTTTAGCCCTCCATGACATGCTGTAAGACGCTCGTGTATATGTAAAAAAAATGACCCCATTCACCTCATTTTAGCAAGGCTGGTATTTACACATAATTAAGATGACATAAAAACAAACACACATTTCAAGTGTAAGACGTTTTTTCGGTCAATAACCCTCCGTAAGACGCTGAAAACTAAATTTCGTTTAAGTCAAGATAGCCCAGTAAAAATAGATTTTTTCAAACAAAAAAATTTGTAACAGGCCGATTTTTGGTACACACGTTGGGATTGGCGTTAATTATAACCTGTCAAAAGTCCTCAAACATCCAATGCCCGCTAGTCCCGTTAGGAGGGTCAAAGGTCACGAAAATGGGTTTTTGATAAATATATCGAAAACGGTAAGTTTTAGAAGAAAAAATTGTTCTACAAACATGTAGCTGAGGTAATTTCCAACAAAAAACATTAATGCCAAATTGTTCTTAGCATTAACCGTTACAAAGTTACAGTACTTCAAAGATTCACAGTATTCCAAAAGAATGCTTTTTGTTACACACCACCAGAATGGTCGAGCGCTTTGTGCGTTTTTATTTATTGCGGTATCCCCAGGAGGCCTTTTCCACAACGTTTGATGGTGTGTATTAAAATTCAATTTTATTAAAAAAAAATTGAACTAAATTTATTTAATCGTCATTTAATATTTGGTGATCCGTGGTTCCTTGTGGCATTGAATGTATTTGTTCCATGTCATCATTCAATTCTTCTTCTTGTACATCAATTTTGATAGAGTTTGTACATGACATTGACCACAATCAAGAAAGCAATGAAGTCATGCTTTTCGACAACCACAACTTGTACGGCAGTTACAAAATATTGTACAAAGGAGTTCATCTGGAGCTGGTTGAAGCAAAGTTGTTTTGAGTCTAAAATATTATTTGTTAATGTCCAACCCCAGTCTTCTGGCTTCATACCTTTGTGCCCAAGCCAAGTTTGAACTTGAAGGTATACAGTATATAATGCTATTTAGAAGCACCAAAAGTTGCATTGTCAATCTGATAAATGTTGAATACCTTAGAGTATCGATGGAATCCACTTCTGCTGGTGCTTTGTAAAATGCAAGGAGTAGGTATATTTAAGACGTTTTCGGAAATAATATTATGATAACAATTATTGGGTTTGGCAAATATTTCTCCATATTTCATTAGATATTCACTTTTTTCAAATAGTTTGAAGAATTTTAGTTTGGCTATAATGTTTAAAGCCGAAGTTGAATCTTGTAAATTAATGCAAACATAGATTTTTTACTTGACATTTTGGGTAGGTATATGAATAAGCTTTGCGACGAATATACCTTTGTTTCAACTAAACCATTTCCAGGTTTTTTGAAATATATTTTCTTGTCAGGAAGAGCTCTTGCTATCAGTATTGCCAGCAAGTTAACATCTTCGCCAACAACAATAGCAGTGCGCGTTTTGGATTGCTCCTTAGCTGTTTCGATAATCAAAACGTCGGCATCGTCCAGCCTCGTAGAAATATTCGTTGCCTCAAATTTCTTCGAAATCATAGCAATTAAACTACTTTTGTTGTTTGCATTCACAAGAAATTGTTGTTGAGAAAGTGGAACCATCATTGATGCATCAAATAAAATATCCACTGATAATGGAGCTGATCTACACCAACGACGCTGCTCAGTGATCCTTGTAACCATCGAAAACAACCATAACTTTTTTTCCAGAACGTTTTTGAACATAACTAATGTAGCTATTGCAAACCGGCTCCAAGCAAGACGATGCAGCATAAATCCTCCATCTATGATGTATGTATATCACATTGTTATAATCAATGTCATCTTCAACTTGCTGTAAAAAATCATACAATGCAGATTTTTTATATTATTTTAATGAAAAACTAATTTAAAAATACACATTCATTAATCAAACGTTGTGGAAAAGGCCTCCTGGGGATACCGCAATAAATAGAAACGCACAAAGCGCTCGACCATTCTGGTGGTGTGTAACAAAAAGCATTCTTTTGGAATACTGTGAATCTTTGAAGTACTGTAACTTTGTAACGGTTAATGCTAAGAACAATTTGACATATATGTATGTTTTTTTGTTGGAAATTACCTCAGCTACATGTTTGTAGAACAATTTTTTCTTCTAAAACTTACCGTTTTCGATATATTTATAAAAAACCCATTTTCGTGACCTTTGACCCTCCTAACGGGACTAGCGGGCATTGGATGTTTGAGGACTTTTGACAGGTTATAAGTAACGCCAATCCCAACGTGTGTACCAAAAATCGGCCTGTTACAAATTTTTTTCCTTGAAAAAATCTATTTTTACTGGGCTATCTTGACTTAAACGAAATTTAGTTTTCAGCGTCTTACGGAGGGTTATTGACCGAAAAAACGTCTTACACTTGAAATGTGTGTTTGTTTTTATGTCATCTTAATTATGTGTAAATACCAGCCTTGCTAAAATGAGGTGAATGGGGTCATTTTTTTTACATATACACGAGCGTCTTACAGCATGTCATGGAGGGCTAAAACGTCTTACATTGTTATTTTCGCGTATATATTGAATCAATGAACGATATATTAAAAGATGAGCCTTGCTAAAATGAGGTGAATGGGCACTTTTTTTTTACAACTTCAAGCCTTAATCCTAAGGCCTCATGGAGGGTACCGGAGTGTAAGACGGGCATTTTTATAACTGTTGGGCCTCAATCTTTCTATGACCAAAGTTTTAGCCTTGCTAAAATGAGGTGAGTAAATCGGTCGCTAGCTCTTGGTCTACAAAGCATGCGATTAAAGAGTCAACAAACTATTCCCTGATCCCTACCAAGTAAAATCACCCTCTATATACCTCTATGTATATCCTTAGAAAATCATTACAACTTTAGCTGCCCGATTTCTTTCCAATATCAACATTGAAAGCTCGAGTCGAGACTATGTTAAATTCAATTCCTTTGAAATATAAATGAACATAAGTATCAAATATGAAAGGAAGAAAGTATTACCATAGGTAGTTTTTTACTGTTTGTTATGGCTGTTCCAGAATAAAAACTTTACCACGCAAACGAACGGACGTCAAACTTTTTTCCAACTCCAAGGGAAGGGAACTTAAATTTGCATCCTAAAAAGTTGAAAAGAGCATGAGGAACCAATAAACGTAAATCAATGGACGAATTTTCAATTTTGATGATGAGGGTGAGTAAAAAAGTCAAGAAAACAAAAAACAGAAGTTATTTTTGTTTGTACAAAATCAAATGCGAAGGAACTTTTGAATAGTCACTTAGCACGAGTTCTTTTGCAGATTTGAATCTAAATTTAAGTCACCAGTTTGCAATCTATTTTTTCTTCTTGTAATTTATTTATTTTTCTGCTCATAGTATTTGCATTTTAGTACCTAGCTTAGATAAGATTTGATTAGATTTTATTTATCTTACAATAATTACAAAACAGTTCTCATAAAGCATGGCTTTTCTGCCGTTTGCCTGGTTGACAAAACATGATGATGTTTCTTTAAATAAAATAAAGGGATTTATTTTTAATAAACTTTTCATCAAAACAAATTAATTAATTACTCTTCATTCTTTATACGATCAAAAGCTCTCACTAACGATTAGCTCCCTATAGTTCAAGGCCAGTTTACAGTATTAGTATTTCATTGACGCTGTACTCATCCCCAAAATAATTATTCTCCTCCAGGTAGCCTGTTGGGCTGCTTAAAAATCCTCCCTCTGCACTCCACATCAACTGAAGAGATAAGCTGATAAAGCAATGTTTTCTAGTTATCAAAGTCAAATTCATTTACTTGTTGATTGAGGTCAAACTCACAGCCCTTCGCTAGTTCCAAAAAGGAATAATGGATCCTAAAACCAACTTGTTTTAGAACCTCTGACCGGAAGAGCGGCTATCTTGGGAAGCCGGTGATTTTGCATCTTCATAACTTTCAGTTTTCAGAACATAATCTATTTGCAATTTAAGCGTTTGAATATTTGTATAGAGGCAATAAGCCCGTTTCTATCATAACCATGTAATTGGGCATATTGGATGACAGTCGAAAAAATCACTTGGTATAGTAACGTAGTAGCTTCTCCCCAGTGTCGTATTGTTTCGCACCCCAGACATGTGATTCTGAGACCGATTGGATTAATTTAAATGTGCTGCTATGAGCAATGTTTTTGTTATAAAAACATTTATTCCACGATGCGCTGCTGGCACTCTTTGCCTTTACCAGTTTTTCTTTCAAGTGTCTTTTCATATTCAAATTTCTTGTGAAGCAAACTCCCAGGTATTTAAACTCAATAACTAAGTACATATCTAGCATCTATATTTGAGCAATTCCTTTCGCCATTCATGAAAATTATAACTTTTGACTTTTCCAGATTGACTATCAAGTTCCAAAGTCTACTCTACAGTATTAAGAAAATCGATTTCGTATTCGATGCCACTGGGTAAGCTTTCAACTAGGTCATCAATGAATGAAACAAACAGGACTGGACTCATTGTACAGCCTTGTCTGACTCCGGATTCTGTTCTTAACCACTCAGATACCTCTTCACCATTCAGAACTAGCCCCATTGTGTCCATTTAATGGTTCTGTATGATGTTTCCAGGCTTCTTTGACATTCCAAGCACATATCTTATAAAAAAAAGCTTGCTCATCGTATCAAATGCGGACTTAGTCTACAAAAGACTTGTACAACTCCTTCCCTTTGATAACAAATGCATCCGAAATGCTTTTCGAAATGAAAATGTGGTCAATCGCTGAATTACTTGGTCTACACCCAGCTTGAAACTCCCTCAATAGCTTTTTATCTTCGATCCAACTGCTAAGCGGTCTTTGCAGGATTAAAGTGAAGATTTTGTAAGAAGTTTTAAGAAAATATATTCCCCCCTAATTGAACAAAAGTAATAAACTTCCCTCTTATGAATTGGAAAAATTATGTATTCCCTGAATTCCTGAGGAATCACTCCAATACATCAAAACATTGTTGTATGTAAGTGTTAAACTGCTTTTCATCTCCGTTGTGCCATTATTATAAAACTCAGCTGATATTCCATTCGACCCTGCTGCTTTCCCATCTTAAAGCTTTGCCAACGCTGATACTACTTCTTGCTGAGCTATTTCAGCATCCAAAATATCGTTATCGGTAAATCTGTGAGATGCATACTGGAAATGACCTCCTTCTGCAGTAGGATTCAACAAGTTCTTAAAGTGTTCCGCCAGAATGTTGGGACCAAAGTTACAGTTAATAATAATTCCACACTAGGTTCCAAAATTCTTTCGAGCTTGGGCAATGGGTATTTCCATTTACTCAAAGACTTGTACACTATTTGCTTGCGAAATGAGTTCTTATATGCTCTCAGCCAGCCAAATGATAACTCCCTGTCTACATCAAACCAAGGAGCAACATAGTCCACTCGAACGTTCCTGCTAGTATTGGTGACCGGGTGGTAAAATACTTTGATGACTTCATCTTGCTGGCTTAGGTTAAGATGCGGTTGCGTTTGAAGAGAGCTTCTAAGCTGTGTTTGCTATTCAGTCACTCTTGATTTAAAGTTTAGGCAAAACTCTCATAATCCTGGTTTTTTTCGGATTCCATCGTTCAAATTCACAACTAACCCAGCGGCTCCATTTGGCGTGGCGAGCAGATCACGGAACTGTCAAACAAAAATTCTATGTATCTTTTTTAGCTCAGATATATCAGAGCATAGAAAGTGTGTTTCTTTTTTCCATCGGAGCTAGCTCAGAGCTTGCTCAATTAGCTCAGGATTAAATGACCGAGCAAATCGAGTGAAACGCTAAGCGAAGCCAACCTCACTTATTTTTTTTAATGATACATAATTTAAAATAAATTCTCTGGACAGTCCCTGGACAGTCGCTCTTCAACTATAAAAAAAATGCAAGAAATTTCACGCAGTTTACCAACAGCACCTATGAAATGACAGCTCAGTAGGTACTTAAGTGTGTTTCATAATTAAATCTGAGGAATTTGATCCTAATCTGCTCGGAGCTCTGCTCTGATCGCTCAGCCTCTGCTCAGAGCTTTGTTCAAAGCCCAAAAAGAAAAACGCCAATTGGCAACACTTGAGGCAATAAACTGCCTCACTCATTGCTATTGCCTTTAATAATGCAAATGGAGATGCTTTGTCTATGGCAATGGCAATATTGCCTAGAAGATGAGAGGCAATTATCGATTTCCATCGTCAAGGCAATAAATTGAGGAAAAATGGGGTTCCCCGTAATTGTGAATGGCTTCTTTATTGATATTTTCAATTAAATCGTAGAATATGAGAACGCATATGACAAAATATACCTAGTGGATTCAAATTAAATTTTATTGAAAACAGGGGATTTGAACAGCATTTGACTGCATTTGCAGTCAAAGATTTCTCTACACACATTTTATAGTTAAAATTGCCTGGCAATGAAAATGCCCACCCAAGCAATTAATTGCCATTCCTATTCCAATTGCAATTGCCTCAAAAATTGCCAATGGAGCCACAGCGTAAAGGGAAGAGATCCGAATATCGGACATGTTCAACTTTGAAATCAATGATGTTTTCATTCCGTTCTCCTTCAATGAGACTATAGTCTAGGTAAATCAGAGCTGCCCTGTTTACTAACAAATGTAAGTTCACCATCCGCGTCTGATAACCTTACTTCATTTTAAAATCTTAACCTATAGGAGTCACAAAAGTCAATAAGTTTTAAACCTCTTTTGAACGTCGCTCAATACCAGCAATAATTTTTTTTTTTTCATCTTAGGTAAACTTAAAACCTAAGTTTTAGTATTCATATTTTAAGTACCTATATGACCAATTGGCTCTACTTTTTTCAATTTACGACGTATTTTATTTTGCATTAAAAAAAAATTAAACGGCTAAAACCTGATGGTTTGCACTTTCTCCTTGTGTGAATAAGAGTCTTTTCGCCAAACTGAGCTGAGTTGTTTTTTTTTATTTATTTTTTTTTTTTTTTATTTTCAACAATATAATAATAATAATAATAATAAAATTTATTGCACAGTAGAAATAAATAACCATATCTTTTAATAAGCAATTAGCTTTGGCTACAAGATCTTAGCACCTCTAGTGGGGCTGTTAGTGAGACCAACCTTTCATTTTGACCTGACAGGTTGAGCTTTAGTACACTAATTGGTGGAATATGTCGACCAAGTTTCGTGTCAATGCTGTTGGAACTTGATAATATTTTACTTGTTACATTAAAAATTCAGTCATCATTTATAAAAAAAGCTATAACTTTTTTTAAGGTGATGGTTGTATCGAGCTAATTTTGATTACGTAAGATTGGTAATTAAAAAATACCCTTAAGACATGTGTCATATGCTTATTTTAATATAAATATTAAAGTTTGTTAATCTTTCATGTCCCCCCTCCCCAGCATTTTGAAAGTGGATTTTTAAAAACACAAAAGTAGGTTTTCAATCAACTTTGAATGTTATATAGTATAGATTGTGAAATTCTGCGTCCACACCATCTTTAAATTTGACTATAATAAAAATATTTTTCTAACTTCTCTTGGCTTTTCAAATTTTCTTTCCCAAAACGACTTTTTTCACCCCCTTCGGACAAGGGGAGGGGTGGGAGAAAAACAATTATGTGGTCCTATGGTTTCAAGGGTCCTGAATCCAACGGGAGTTCTTGGGTCATCGTCTGCCCCTTGGTTTTCGTTTTATTAGCAACATTTCGGGGCTGTGGCAATCCTCTTCTTGTCTTTCTGATAATGTTGCCACCTTTGCAACCCTTCTTAAAAGTAAAGTTAGGACATGCACTATTAGTGTACTAAAGCTCAACCCGTCTAGTCGAAATTAAAGGTTTGCCCTCACATCGTGCACTAACGCCCCTACCTACTACTTATTATGTGGGATACTCACAGTACAAGTTGTTAGCAATTCATACAGTGACCTTATAACAAGTTTTTAATATTACCAAATGAGGATACAACCATCTGTAGTAACTATTGATTAAAAACTTTTTATGGTTAGACCAATTTTTGAAACTCATTGACCTTTTTTAACCAATTACTGACCTATTAGATGGCATACCGTTTATATGAATATCCCACATATGAAGTGCTATGATCCCGGAACCAAAATCCAATTGAGAAAATACTTATCCGAACCACCCTTTCTATATTTAAATGTCTTTCATTTTCATTGTCTTTTTCCTGGCATATTAATTGGGATACAATTCGTTACAAGGAGTAACTTTAAGAATCTTTGAACAAAAACAATCCAATTATAACATCCACTTTAATGATAGTCTCATTATCATTTACATTTTAATATAGAACCAAACCTTTTTAATTGAGATTCATTTGAAGTGGTTAACGTAAAATTTCATTAATGAAAAGAAGATTTAAAAAAGACGGTAATTTTATTCGCTTTTCGGGCAGTTTGATTGGATCGTTTTTGCTAAAAATACTAATAAAAATGCTTTCCTTGATTAGTAGGTACAATCGGATTCAGGATATGGGGCATTTCACGTGAAGCGCACAACGAAAAATAGGTCGGGTCTTGAAATTCGTTCAATTTTGGGTCACTTGTACTTCTTTTGATACTTAACATAAATGCGGAAGGATTTTGAATTTTGAGGCCTGGTGCTGGAGTTATGGCCTTGTAAGGTTTCGGCAAGCCATGTGGTAAAGTTTGAAAGAAAAATGTTTATAAATTAAATGAAGGAATAGGAAAATTATTTGAGTACTGAAGTAAATGGTAAATTAGATGTTCTTTTCATTAATGAAATCTAAACCGGAAATCGATTTTTTTTTAGATAGGAAACCGGAAGTTAACATTTCAAATCAGATTTTAAGAAGCTTCGACCATTTTAATTTTTTTTGTAATGGTCTCAAAATTTAGCTTATACAATATAGAAACTACATGCCAAGTTTCAGAGTGGGATCTCAATACGTTTAGAAGATACATAATTTTTAGTGCGAGGCTCTCATTAAAAAAACTGATTTTTTGTATAGAAAACCGGAAATATAGGCCAGGAGCCGAGTTTTTTTTGTCTCAAATTTTCTACTGAACTGATTTTCTTGTTGCAATATGTTCGGAGGTGTCCTCCATACGTAAATCCAAGTTGGTGGACCGGGGTGGTGCAAGCGTCAGCCGCCATATTGGAAAACACGTTTTATTAAATATGTCGTGAACCGTACATCCGACGAATGAAGTAGTAATTTTTCGAAAGCTTATATTCTATTCTCTTATTTACTTTTTAAATCAAGTTGTTTTAGTGAAAACTTTTTGAGCAATTAAATTTTAAAGTCAAAACTTGTGAAATTTTTTGTTTTAATTTGATTTTTTTTCAAAATTTTTCCTTGTTTAGCATCACTTTTCTATTTAGTATTCAGTGCCCTCAATAATTCTAAGCCAAATACTGAAAACGAAATGTAAAAATGCTTCTTAGTTTCTGAGAAATTAAAAAAAACAAAAGATCAATTTATATTCAATGGTACTTTTTTTTGCCTCATAGACAAAAGAAAAGGTACCTTTTGTTTTTTTAATTTCTCAAAAACTAAGAACAATTTTTACATTTCGTTTTCAGTATTTGGCTTAGAATTAATGAGGGCACTGAATACTAAATAGAAAAGTGATGCTAAACAAGGAAAAATTTTGAAAAAAAATCAAATTAAAACAAAAAATTTCACAAGTTTTGACTTTAAAATTTAATTGCTCAAAAAGTTTTCACTAAAACAACTTGATTTAAAAAGTAAATAAGAGAATAGAATATAAGCTTTCGAAAAATTACTACTTCATTCGTCGGATGTACGGTTCACGACATATTTAATAAAACGTGTTTTCCAATATGGCGGCTGACGCTTGCACCACCCCGGTCCGCCAACTTGGATTTACGTATGGAGGACACCTCCGAACATATTGCAACAAGAAAATCAGTTCAGTAGAAAATTTTAGACAAAAAAAACTCGGCTCCTGGCCTATATTTCCGGTTTTCTATACAAAAAATCAGTTTTTTTAATGAGAGCCTCGCACTAAAAATTATGTATCTTCTAAACGTATTGAGATCCCACTCTGAAACTTGGCATGTAGTTTCTATATTGTATAAGCTAAATTTTGAGACCATTACAAAAAAAATTAAAATGGTCGAAGCTTCTTAAAATCTGATTTGAAATGTTAACTTCCGGTTTCCTACCTAAAAAAAAATCTATTTCCGGTTTAGATTTCATTAATGAAAAGAACATCTAATTTACCATTTACTTCAGTACTCAAATAATTTTCCTATTCCTTCATTTAATTTATAAACATTTTTCTTTCAAACTTTACCACATGGCTTGCCGAAACCTTACAAGGCCATAACTCCAGCACCAGGCCTCAAAATTCAAAATCCTTCCGTATTTATGTTAAGTATCAAAAGAAGTACAAGTGACCCAAAATTGAACGAATTTCAAGACCCGACCTTTTTTTCGTTGTCCGCTTCACGTGAAATGCCCCATATATCAATAAATAAATAAAATAATATATAATAATGAATGTGCCTACACACTTCCTGTGGACTTCGGGTCAGTTTTGTGTTATATGTGTAGTTGTACCCTTCTTTAGACCTTGATAACATGGTTGTACTGTACATTTACCTTCAGCGGACAAAATTTTCCTATATTTCTTCTCTGGCATTGCAAATTGAAAATAATTTCGTGAAAATAATTTTTTGGCCCAAAGTCGTGCTGTAGTAACTTGAACATAGACCGACCCGAGCTAAGTTAGCGCTTTGCGCAAGCTTCATCACTAGCGCCCCTCAATTGCGGTTATTGGTGGAAAAAGTCAAATTCTCATTACCCAAGCTGAAGCTTTGATATGCAGTTTTTTTGACAAAGTATCCCTTAAGAGACAAACGAGGTATCCCCAAGATGCGAACAAAATGTACACTTGGCAAAGATTTTGTGTGATATCAAAAGAAACGTCACACCACCCCCAAACCATGACTCATAGGTGAACTTTGACCTAAGATTCGGAAAACAATAAAATATGATTCATAAGGGAATTTTATACTTGATCCCACCTTGAATCTTATTTTTCGGATCTTTTAAAATAAGACTCATTATCACGATCGAGTCAGATTTGTTGCGATACGTAAAATATGGTTCGATTCCGAATTTATCACGCGTGAACAATTGAAGATACATCCATTGACGATCTGTTCAAATAAGAATGAAAAAAACATTTTGCAACTGCAATGTTCCTGGAGCGACTTCAAATGAAAGTGACACAAGTGGGAGCTGACGTAAAATTAGAAAAGAAACAAAATATTTCCAACAGTGTTTAAATTAAATTTTAAAAATTGCAACTTCGTTGTTCCTTGAGCCAAAAAATTTGTTTCTTTTTAAATTATACAGGGTGTCCCGCACCTGAGTGGAAGTATTTTAGGGTTGGGTTCCTGGGTATATTCTAAGAAAAAAAAATTGACTTAAAATGCCAAAAAAAACATTAAAAATCAACGAAAATACATCTAATAATGTGCTATATTTTTTTTGAAAGTTAATACTCCATTCTTGCACTTGGTTCTTAAATCAAGTTGTTTAAGCGAATAGTTTTTGAGAAATTAAATTTCAAAGTCAAATTTGTTCAAAAAAATCGTGATTTTTTTTTCTTAAGTCGATATTTTTCAAAATTTTACGTAATTAAGTACTATTTTTGTGTCCAATATTCATTCATTGCCCTCATTATTTTGTAATCCATTACCGGAAACTAAATGTAAAAATCTTTCTTAGTTTTTGAGAAATTAAGAAAAAACAAAAGGTACTTTTCCCAAAAGAGCCCGAAAAAATTAATTTATTCATGAATTATCCAAAATTTAACCTTTTTTTCGGGATTTTTTGGTAAAAGTACCTTTCGTTTTTTCTTAATTTCTCAAAAACTAAGAGAGATTTTTACATTTGGTTTTCGGTAATGGACTAAAAATAAATGAGCGCAATGAATATTGAACACAAAAATAGCACTTAATAACGTAAAATTTTGAAAAATATCGACTTAAGAAAAAAAAATCTCATTTTTTTTAAACAAGTTTGACTTTGAAATTTAATTTCTCAAAAATTATTCGCTTGAACAACTTGATTTAAAAACTTAATGCAAGAATGGAGTATTAGCTTTCAAAAAAATTATAACATATTATTAGATGTATTTTCGTTGATTTTAAATGTTTTTTTGGCATTTTTAGTCAATTTTTCAGAAACTGCCCCCCCCCCCTGCCTCAGGGAGGGGAGATACAACTTTCCCCCATACAATTTTTTTCTTAGAATATACCCAGGAACCCAACCCTAAAATACTTCCACTCAGGTGCGGGACACCCTGTATATCAGCCATCACCTGTGTCAATTTTATTGAAATTAATCAAGAAAAATTGAAGTTGCAAAACGTTTAAGTTTTTTTGAAACACCCTGCTTTGAAATTATTTTTTTCTTCTTTAATTCTATCTCAACTATCACCTGAGTCAGTTTCATTGAATTTACTCAAGGCACAACTTCGTTGCACGATGTTGACATATTTTTGAAACACCTTGCAAATATCCATATGTCAATGAATTGCCCTACGATCGCCTTTTTCCGGAGTAGTTAGGGTTTTTAATGCCTCGACATCGTAGCCATCCTTCAATAAAATTTGACAATTAAAGGCTTGACATATGAGGCGATTTTAAATCCCCTCTTACTTCAGTACCAATAAAGTCAGAAACTTCAAACAGTATTTGCTGAGCTGTTCAAAAACTGGAGGCTCATAACTCCCTAGCATTAGTAATTTCCGAGATATAGAATTTAAAAAATCGCAAAAACTGTAACTGACTGACTGACTGACTCACTCACTAAAAGATCATCAAAGTTATGGAGCACTTTCCGACATCGTAGAAGCTTGAAACTTCGCACAACGGTAGGCCTTGTAGTGCATATAAAGGAAACAATCGAAAATCTTCCATTTTCTATTCATGGGGCGTGGCATCCACCCGCTTTCTTAAAAATGCTTATAAATTATATGGAGCACTTCCAGTTGTTGTAGAACGATGAAAATCGGTAGATGGGTAGGACCTGAAGTAGTAAGAAAGAAAAAAATCGAAAATTTGGAATTTTTCATTCAGGGGGCGTGGCATCCACCCACTTTCTCAGAATTGCTATTATTTACATGGAGCACTTTCAGTGCGTAAAAAGTCAGCCAAAAAAAGTAAAGAGATCAAAAATATATGCTAAGTCTTAAGTTCATCAAGTTTTTACGAAGTGTTCCACGTTACACTCTTTTCTTCTACTAATACTTCATCGCCAGTATATATTCAGCACCAGATAATATGCAGCACCAGTTAATATTCAGCACCAGATAATATTCAGCACCAGGTAATATTCAGCATCGTAGTACCTCGTGGCTCGATAGTTAGTGCGTAGGACTATCATGCCGAAGGTGTGGGTTCGATTCCCAGCCATGCCACCTAAAAACAGAAATGTTTTATTCGAGGTACTGCCTCTTGCGAGGAACTGACAAGTCCTTCAAGAGTATATTTGTCGTGAAAAAGTGCTTCTCATTCAGCCGTTCGGACTCGGCAAAAAACTGTAGGTCCCTCCATTCCTGCCAACACACACGCACACAGGAGTGGTAGTGAGTTGTTAGTCATTAGGCCCTGGTTCTGCACGAGCTGTTGCGCCACCCAATTTATTTATTTTATTTATAATATTCAGCACCAGCTAATATTCAGCACAAGATTACATTCAGCACCAGTTAATATTCAGCGAGAATTGTATATCATCAAAATACAATTCACATTCACCACAAGCATGTGACGTCACAGAAAAATAAACACAATAATTATTTGTCATTTATCCTCGGTATAGTTCCCACTCAGTCGTTCCCACTCAGTACAGCTACACTCGGGCCGGAGACGAGTCAAGTCGTTTCGGTCAATTAAGCTTTATGGTTTCACGGAACTTCTCCCCACCAGTGGTAAGGGGTTTCGTTTGCTGAATAGTGCCACCAAGGGCATTGTACTTGCTGATTAGTGCCACCAAAGGCGTTGTACTTGCTGACTAATGCCACCAAGGGCGTTGTACTTGCTGAATAGAGCCACCAAGGGCGTTGTACTTGCTGAATAAATGCCACCAGGGGCGTTGTTCCTGCTGATTAGTGCCACCAGGGGCGTTGTACCTGCTGATTAGCGTATATCACATCAATCGTTCCAGACGCAGTCTCACGTACCAGAAGGAAGTTTTTCCGATACAAGAACACCCCGAACTTGAAAGCAGAACAACCAGCACAAGTGAACAGTTCACAATCCGTGTTAACCAGAATACCAGTATACAAATACCGTCGTCAACCAGATTATAATAAACTTAATATAATTTGTTACCTATATATAAAATTGTTGTTTCAAGAAAGATTTTTGATAAAGTCCTAAGACCTTTTCCTCTGAAGTTTGGTGTTTTCTTCAGGACGACCCTGGCAAATGAAACCAAAAAATCCTACTAAGTTGCGGTCACTTTTTTTTAGTCACTGCGACAGAAAATCGCAAGTGCGTTGCGAGCCTTAGAGTAATATCGAAACAACTTCAAACTATGGCTGAAATTTTGTATTTAATGATAACTGATTCAAATTTGGTGGATTTTCTTGGCAAGTTTTATCTTAGGTAATTACTTACTTAATCACAAATTTAAAATGTATGAATCTTGACCAGTGAACCCACCAAATTTTAATCAGTAATCAGCAATATATCAAGGTTTAACAGTAAAGTTTACACTGTATGCCCATTTCATCGGAAGGATCATCCAATATAGGTATATTGGAGTTGAAATCCCTATCACACAATAAATTATATTGTGACTATACACATATAAAGGCACACTTCTTTTATTAAAGATATGAAAGGCGGTATATCAATGTTTTTATTTAGCCTGTTGTAGTATATACCCAATAAAAGCTTATCCACTTTCCCTATAAAATCTCAATGAAGAAATGTTTGATTTCACTATCCGAATTAAGTTTACTTAAGCTTACACTTTATACCATATTCTTGATAAACAAATCTGCAACACCACCACCCCCCATTCCCACAAAACCGTTAATAACGACGCGAAAAATCTTACATCCCAGTCCATGCTTCTATAAAGATAGTGACAGGATTCGACCCCTCAAAAAAATCACGAAACTCATCAATTTCAGGCATCAATAAGCTCTTTGCGTTTAAGAGGCGAACCCTAAGGTTATCTCTTTGAAAACTCAAGACTAACCATAGTACGCAATTTTTCTACTTACACATAATGATTTAAATTATTTTGATATTATATTAGAACAAGCTAAGACTGTAAATAATGCGAATGAAAAGCAGTGAAGCAGGAACGAAATTCAAAAAATCATGCAAAGTTATTCGAATTATATTTTAAAGTCTATTCTTCTCCCCGATTTATTCCCTTTTTGATTAAAAATCAGTAAATAATAAAAAAATATTTAAAAGTGAACAAAATTTAAGACTTGTTTTCTTTTATTGAAAAGAGAATGTAAGTACAGGGTGGTGGAAACATAAATACATACCTACTTCCTTGATTGGAAATGCATACCATTCATTAGGCTGTTGGAGAAATATGTTCTTAAATTATAAAAAGAACTGATTCCTTAAATACATATTGAAACAAAAGAAGTTATGTTGCTGCACCCTTATATAGACATAGTAGTCTAAAAAAACTATGACTTGAAATTAAATTTCCACTTTAAGACATAGATACACCGTCCAAACTAAGTATCAACCAACAAATGGTAATAAAAAGGCAATTCATAAGTTTAATCCTGTATTTTAAGGACCGAAAACTTTGTTTGGTAACTTATAATTAAGTTATGTTGACTAATTCATCATCGAAGTACATATATTTTAAACCATGTAACTTACATCTAAATAAGTCAAGACACCTTTTATTGAAATAAGAAAGGGTCATATTATCAGCAATTGCTGTGACTTAACTCTAATAGGTTGGATCTTGGATGAATAATGAGTTGCCATACCTCACACCAGGAACAGTATCTGACCCAATATAGAGCCCTGAGGAACACACAGATTTATAGAAAATCTTGTGAGGCCAAGGCATTAGTAATTTTAACAACTAGCCTGTGATTACTTAAATAAGATGCAAACAAACCCCTGCCCCACCTTTATTTAAAAACAGGGTATAATCAAACCATATCAAAACCTCTTTTTGATTTCAAATACCAATCAATGTACAGTTATATACCTAATTGCTAGGTTCTCTTTTGTTTGTCGTCCATAAAGTGGTGAAACCTTCCTCGAAATTAAGCACTTAAAAAACTAAAACACTCAAACTAAGGCTTAAGGTGTGAGTATGACTCCTCTCAGTTTAAATTTTCTTTTTTGTTTTAAGATTTCGTATGAACAAATTTTCCAAACGTTTTCTGTGACATGTGTGTGCCAAAGAAATCCGGTCTACCTCAGTCTCATTTTGACCGATTTATCAAATCAAAACACGATTCTGTGACCTAAAAACCAAAGACACACACACTTGCAGACTTCACATAGAGGTTCTGGTCGTGATTCGTATTCGTGCCGCACTCTCTGGCAAGCATACAAATTATACACAAATAATTTGCGTTCAGTGATTTTGTTCCTTTTTTGATGGCATCCTTCCTTCCTTTCATTTCAATAGTATATATTCTTTGGCAATAGCATCAGGTCCAAGAGGTCAGAAGGAGGACCTCGACTCACAAGCAGGAAAGCTGACCACCACTTATATTTCACTCAATGTCCTCTTTTCACATTGACAGGTGTCATTCGTTAGGTAATTAGTGTGACGTTCCAAGTAGAATTTCTAATCACAGATGCCATTGGTATAATTTATGGGTAGCGGAAAGGATATTGCATTTCTTTGGTTAAATCAAAATCAAACAGACAGACGTTGTTTTTTCATTGCGTGAATTAAACTAAATAAAAGTAAAATAAAAATATTTTCACAGCAAAAAGTCGAATAAGTTTATGTCGACTTGGTGGCGACTTTATTTTTCAAGTTTAAGGATATTGCCAATCCGGAAAGTTGGCAAAACTCTTTTTTTATTATAAAATAAAATTCGGAAAAGATATTTTATTTATGAATGTGAGTCTCTTCGACCGTGTGTTGGTTTTTTTTTTTTTCTTTTTATGTTCAATGATTTCTTTGGAATTTTTTTCTTTTAACAATGAAAGTACCTACAGCAAAAAAATACGATCTCTGGGTGCTTCCTCTAACTTTTGGGTTCAGTTTTGTTTTATAGCTCCATACATCCTCTTTGGTGATTCTGTTGAAAATCGCTTTGCGGAAGAGAACGCTTAATTGAAATCGATTTTCATTTTTTTTTTTGGTTTATGTGGTTGCTTTCGCGTTCCACGTATGTTACGTCGCATCGTCAGCACATAGTTTGGGGTTTAAGCTGTTGAGTCTTAATTAACTTTGGCTAAGTGTTTTTTTTGTATAGAAATTATTGCCACTGCATAGCTGTTGCGATTTAAAGAAATATAGAACTGCTCTTTTTGGGGGTATACAGCAATTTGTTGTTCACAATTTTCACTATTGTTCGATGTGTGATTATTTTTACTTGCGAACTTGCGATGCCGATGTACCTATATCAACTTGGTTGTATAGGTGTCCATTTTGAGGCAAGTTTTGGGTTTGCATAAAATTAGAAGTCGAGATCTTATAGTCAAATTGGAAAAGAATGACATTAAATTATAATGGACAGAATAAAGCACTGAAGTGAAGTGATTCTCTTCAAACTTCAAGCTCTTCATAAGTTCTTACATGATGATCTGGGAAAAATTTAAATAAAGTTTTTTGCACTAAAATAGCTTACTGCCTTTTAAGGAAAATAAAGTACATAAATACTCGTATGTACTTCCTACTACGAATAAAATAATAATATAAAATATTTATTTATATTTTTCTTTTATTGAAAAGTACGTACTTTAACATACTTCAAAACAAAGAATTTTTCTTGAAAAAGCTGATTCGTATAGTTTATTGAATTAAAGCGTCAATTCAAATAGTTATAACCAGGGAAAATATTTTATTGGCCTAAAAACTTACAAAAGGCAAATAAAATCCTTAAGAAGGCAAAAAAAAACATTTATTATATAAAGACAATACTTACATAACTTAACGTTCTTTTTATAATTCTAAGTTTACAGCTTTCTACAGTAAATTGTGTCTTGAAAGCGCTTTGAAGTACCTAACAGGCCTCTTTCCTTGAGTAGAAACGAGTGGAACCCATTTTAAACTCCATACATCTATTTACTTCAACGTTTCTGGGATGTTTGTAATTGACGTCACCATTCATTACAGCATTTTTTTGCTCGACAGTTGTAAGTCTGGTATTTGCATTCGAAACAGTAGTGAACTTGCTTAAAACCTAATTTGAAATTTCTTGGACGGAATTTATCAGGAAGGGGAAATGTTTTACTCTCTGGGAAGCACTCTCTTCTGCTGCCCAACACAAACAAATATTTGAAGAGTGGAACAGAAATTGAACAAATAAGTAACATTGGCTGACCGTTTTGGTCAATGTTTGGAACAAAGCCAATGTTATTGAATACAAAAAAATACGTACACAGATTCTCAAAACTTACTTTTTTTTGTACTTTAAGATTAATTTTGAAGACAAAAATGTGAGCTTTTCCGCATGTGAGAAATAACCCATATTTGGGATTGTTCATGTTTTTGGGTTGTAACAGAATAAACTTAGGAGTTATTCATCCAAGTTGGACTTTGGCTTACACAAGAAGACTGAACACTCAATTCGATATTCACGAGAAAAAAAATGTATTCTCAAAAATAGAAATCTAATAAAATCGTTTCTCCTTGTTTATCCACCATTATTATACTGTTATAAAATTTAAAAATACACCGATGCTGATGACCAAACTATACTGGCACTATCTCTAAGTGGGGCTCCCATTGCCACAGCGGGGTAAAATGATTTTTTTTGCACCGCGACTGTTTTGGACGTCACCACAAGTATTACCTAACAATTGACATGCATTTTCATGGTAGTTTCGAATATTTAAATAATTTAATGAAATATTAAAAAATTGAACAACATGTGGCGATGACAGAAGCAAAATATTGGATCTAGTGGAGGCTGTCAATTTTACTGGATGTTCCAGTAGGGTGAATTGGAACTAACTAAAAACTAAACTATTGGTATAAAAAGAGCTGCAAGAGAATGAAAAGCCAAGGTTTTCTGAAATCAACGATTTTCGGATTTATCTCTTACCTATCAGCATTGTATTATATACAAAGCTATCAGTATAAAAATAAAAAAAAAAATAAGAAAATATCCCTCTGGGGAACCAAACTTAAAATTGTATTTTCATTTATTTATTTGCTACATTCGTAACAATACGTAATGCTCACAGGCACACTACACTAATAATCCTGGTAGCAAGGAGGTAGGGTGTTCGGATCATGACCTGGGGGTGGTATTTGCTTTCGTAAAGTCGGAACAATCGTTACGCAACCTATGTCATTTTTAATTAATTGGCAAGCGAAGACTTATATTCTTATAAAAGTAGGTATGAGAGCTAACGACAGACGAAAAAAAACAAGTGATTTAATTGGCTCTGGACTTTTGGAACCTCATAAATGGAAAATCTCGGAAAAAATAATGCCATCTATAATTGGTTAGAAATGGTCAAGGCTTCCTAGAAATTGGTAAGCCTTAGATAACTTTCATCAAGGCTTAAAGCTTTTCAAGGTCATGCAAGGCCTTGTGCAATTTTTGGCAACTTAGTTGTGGGAATTTTGCAAAAAATGTTTACTATCCGAAAGATCTCTAGATCGTGATTTATAGTCAGCCATAGATTTTAACTTGCGATAAGGTATTATAAGGCAAGTTTTGGATTCGTGCAAAAAAACATTTTGAGATAACAATCAAACATGATATTACGATGATTGAGAACACCAAAATGGTGGGTGGCACAATTCTGTCTGTCTGTTTGTCTGTTCGTCTACAGCCTAAACAGCTCGATCGATTTTCTTCAAACTTGGTACATAGTGGTTTTTGATGATTATGCCCACACGTTTTTTTTTCATATTTTTTTAGAACTTTAATCGTATTTTTCCCAAAAACGGCTAAACAAAAAAAAATTAGTAAATTAATTTCCTTTGGGTGGAAAACCATTTTTCAAAAATGGTTATTAATGGTACTTCCCAAAGAACCATTTTTTTTAATTTTTGATTTTCTTCAAAATGGTACCGCCGCCGATTTCAATTATTTTTTTTATGCGGAGCTTATAAAAAATATAAATAGTTTTGTGTAAAAAAATTTTTGAAAAAATATTTTTTGGATTTTTAAAAACCGCAAAGGAAAATATTTGTTTGCTTAAAAACGACTCCTATGATTTTGATTAAACTTTTTTCATATACTTAAATTAGTACGATCTACTACCAAAAATTATAAAATTTTACACTTAGCAACTATTATCTAATAGTACCTTCCATAGAACGTATTTTTTTATTTTGAATTTTCCCGTTATCGGCTAAACGGATTTAGATGAATTTTCGTATGTACAAATTTCAGATAAGATTAAATAATATTGCATATCAAAATTTTCAAAAAAAAATTGTTTGGATTTTTAAAAAAAGTAAATTTTTTTTTTTTAAATTCAATATCTCAAAAATGGGTTGACAATTTTTTCAAGTTTTGTTTTTAAATACACATGAATATATACTTCAGATTTGCATACCAAAATTTGTTCTTAAAAATGTTTTAAGAATTTTATATATAAAAAATTAATTTTTTAAAAAACCGCTCCAACGCTTTTAATTTTTTTCCCATACAATCATATTCAATCAAGAATAAAGACAGCATTCTTTTTTTCACTTCAAACTATCAAAAGAGTTACTTTAGCCAATTTAAATGTCATATTTCATGCTTCTCTACATTTTTCTCTCATTTTCTTAAACCTGCAGTGTCTTGAACATAAGAGCAAGTATGTGCGACCCAGTCATGCATTTTATTATAATGGGTAGTAGAACGCACAAATTTAAGAATACCGGAAAAACTTTATTAAAATAGAAAGATTTTGAGATTAATAAGATTATTAACGGGTGACTCAGGTATATGTATGTAGTAGATACCGTTATTTGTGCAAAAAATAAATTACATAGGTATTTCTTTTTAATATTCTTAGCCGTAAGGCGGCAAGTTTAAAAATAAATCGACTATGCCGTTCTTGAATTGGGCTATTTTTTAAAAATCCCAATTTTTTTTTTGAAAATTTAAGTACACAATACTTTTTATACTGCTGCGAAAATTCTGCATAAAAAGACTTATTAAATTCCGTCTTACCCCTTTCAATTAAGTCGATAGTCAGAAAAGTGGTTCTTTGGGAGATACCTTCCATTAATGGCTTTAAAAACTTAAAAAATGTCAAACAATTTTTTAGCCAAGAATTCAGGTAGCTTTTATGCACCCCTTTTGCACTCACAACCAGGGCTTCCGTTTCATTTTTGAGAAAGCAAAAAAAGGCAGTACACAGCTGTTCGGCAATAAAATATATAATTGTGACACTTAGAATCAGAACAGATCTACCTCGACCTTTTTGAAAACATGGAGTGTCAGTGTAGTACACCAAAATTTGAGTTTCCAAGAGAGCTACAAGATTTAACTTTTTTGTTTCGAGTCTATTTCAAATGTTTTCTTCAATAGTCAAAACAGGGCTTTTTATGTATGCTGATCTTTTCGTGTAGAATTACCTTATCAAAAATTTTACCTCCAATTAAAAAAAAACTGATCATGTTCGAGAAATTAGCAAAAACTGAAGTTGTTCCCCCTTTCACCTCCAAAAATTTGTTAGGTACCACTTCACAAATTTGGGGTACTTTTTGGGAAATGCTTGAGACGTACAAACTCAGCTTTGTCGGAAATTTTTCGAAGTTAACGTCTTTTTTTCCTGGGCTGAATCTGACAAATTATTGTTTGACTATGTGTGAAAACCAACATATTGACGTCTGTGGAATATTTCGTTTCTAATTTCGTCAAAAAGTTCTTAAATTGCCTTTTTTCGGAGCAGAAAATAAAATCTGAAAAATTCCACATTTACATAGTAGGCCTAGCCCTAGCCATCAAAGATTTTCGTTAGTACTTCACCTGAAATCGTTATCGAAAATTTTTCAAAAAAGCAGTACCTACTTTGATCGATTTAGCAGTACGACAGTATGGAGTTTCAAAAAGCAGTTCAAATACTGAAATTGCAGTACTTCGACAGCCCTGCTCACAGCCTCAAAACAGTTTTCTCTTGAATCTTGAGAGCACCAGCACACAAGAGATAGAACCGACAGTTTTTTTTTTGGGGATAAGCTGTTAGTAAGCACACTGATCCGATTAAATTAATTAAGGCCTGTAGTCTTATCGCAACTAAAAATCAACAAAAATAGGAAATAAAAAATGTTTGTACTAAAGTGAAATTTAATATTTACATATCTACATAAATACATCGAAACTTTAATCTCAAGTAATAAATTCATATATAAGTGAACATTCTGACAGAAAATGGCATACTCTTAGTGCGACGTTTCACATAAATTTTAGTTAAAAGACATACTGAGATATCCTAATTAAATTAATTACACAATTTGAAAATAATTCAAATTAAAATGCAAAAGATGTAAGCCGTGGCTTTTATATTACTTACATACCTATATATTTTCCAATTAGCTTTTCTTATAAAAATGGCCTATTTTTATTAAAAACGTAGATACTCCGTTCAGAAATACCCAACAAATTGAGATTTCAATGCGTATAACAAGATAATGGAACCTTCACAAACTTTTGTCATTGCAATCTTTTAGAAAATTAAATGTTCATCTTCAGCCTTGCTGGTTACCATAGGCGCCATAGAAAAACAACAACAATGAAGAGAATAATCAAAATAATACCACCAGAGTCCCATGAATCAAAATAATTCTGTATTTCGTTCAAGTAATTCAATTATAAGAGTGGAAATTACAAAAACAATTAGAAAGCCAGCCAACACAGTTGAAAAAGGTTAAATTATATTTATATCCTTACACTAAAAAGGACCATAATAAAAGTTAAAAATAAATGTTAACTATACGACTCTACGACCTAAATGTAGGCCAAGTACAAGGTTAGAAAAATAAATCTTTTTCACAATCATTCCATTCATATAATAGCTATCTCTATTTATCTGGGTATTCATTGTCCGGCACCACCGACAAGACCAAACCAACAACGTTACTATCTTTTCGTAAGCTGTAACTCACTGCTTTGTCCTCATCCAGACAAACAAAAATTGCACAAATAAATGTGAATGTGAATGGAATTCTTGCTTCAATGTTATTTCTAAAATATTCACTTAGCATGCCAGGAATGCTCTTTGTGAATGTTATAAATTAATTTGATGATTACTTTAAGTTTGATCTAAAGATATTTTAAAGATATCCTTTATTATCTTGGTTATTATTAGTATTTTCATTTGATTTACCTTGATTGAGTTATTTCAAAACAATTTGCGGTGTCTCGAAACAGACCGCATAATACCAACATTTATTAATGTATTCCCGAATTGGCATTACAGCTAAATAGCATTATGAACTGAAGATGTTGATGTTTTTTTTCTGTAGGCAAGTCGACAGATAAAAGAATATTATAACGTACGGCTTATGCTCAACTCCTAAGTTAAAACTATAATCTTCAGAAGGCACGTGTTTGAATGAAAACAATCGAAAACATGACAATCATACAGCATGGCTTTAATTACGGACAGGGACGTTTCGTTTACTTTAGGTCACTTTTGCTTTCGGAAGTGATACAATTGCGGTGAAATAGGAATACAAAAAAAAAATATTGATGATTAAGTACAGTATGAGTGATATGTTCCTTTTTGGCTATTCAGAAAAGTACTTTTCATTGCTTTATGACAATTCGTTGGCCTAGAGTGAAAAGCGATTAACTCCACATTTTTTTTGATCATTATATACCTACCACTTCAAAAATTTCTTCAAGTTTTGAAAAATACTGAATGTAATTTTGGTTTTATTCAAATAATGCGAACACTTTTTTTTAATAATTTTTTTGAAAAGAATGCAAAATAATTACTATAATTAATAATTTTACCTTAAGATGCCACCATACATCCATACTTGATCTAAGACGCACTGTTTAACAAAACAACTCCCTTGACAGTTTGAGGTGAAAAAAGAATACCATCTTAATTCTTGATTGAATATTATTGTATGGAACAAAAAAATTTTAAAATCGTTGGAGCGGGTTTTTAAAAAAATAATTTTTAAATATAAGATTGTTAAAACATTTTTAAGGACAAAACAAAATTTAAACTTTTTTAAAAATTCAAAAACTTTTTTTGAAAATTTTTATATGCAATATTATTAGGTATTCAATCTTATCTGAAATTTGTATATAAAAAATTAATCTAAATCCAAATGGGAAAATTCAAAACAAAAAACAGGTACCTACTATTAATAGTTTCTAAGTGTAAAATTTTATTATTTTTTTTAATAGATCGTACTAATTTTAGTATATGAAAAAAGTTTAATCAAAATCTTGGGAGTCGTTTTTGAGAAAAAATATTTTCCTTTGCGGTTTTTAACTTTTGTATAGAAAGAACCCTCCAAAAGTACTTGAGAGTGCTAGGACGCCATATGGCCCTAGGCTCAATGATAGGAAAATCCCTATGCACACCTCCGCGTGGTGGAGGGTGGGTAACGCTAACGTGCAGGGGGACCGAATGGATGCCGGGATAAGCAGACAACCCAGCTTTGCTGGTCAGGGCACAAACTTGTCCTTGGGATGGTTAAAAGCCCCCTTAAGACGGATGAACTGCAGGTGGCGGTCAACGGCATGATAGTCTGGTGGCGGAGGAGCGTTTTTGTTAAAAGGCCAACGGCACCAGCAGGTAGCGTCTGTAACCCATATTGGGCGGCTACAAAAGGCGTCTGTTTTCCCATAGTGGGCGGCCTCGAGCAGTTATGTGTTTGACCATACAAAAGGCGGGTGTGCCTGTCAAATCTGAGCTTATGTATGTTATTAATCGTATCTCGGAAAACACCATGGTGGAAGGATATATGCTATTACATGAAATATGACAACAATTGGTAATGAGTCCCCAAGAGGTAACCATTTTATGGAGAATCCTTCTGCAGCTTCAGCTGCTGTAAACCGCACATCGGATTTGGGGGTGCGGCATCTTTCGTGTACCAGCGTCAATCAAGACGCCATAACAATAAATGAATCGTTAACAAATAGAAGAAGTCTTTTAAGAAGAGCAAATGATACTTTTGGCTACCGCATACGTACGAAAATCGGAGCATGGAACGTTCGATCCTTGTACGGCGAAGGTAGATACGAGCAGGTTGAGCGTGAAATGCTTCACCTTAAGATCAGTATCCTGGGCATCAGTGAAACTAGGTGGAGAGGAAGAGCCGAATACAGAGCTGACTCTGGGCAAACGAGAATGCTGTATTCCGGGGAGGATGAAAGAGAGGGTGGCCAAAGGCTGCATGGTGTCGGAATTATGTTGAACGAAGAAGCAAGGCGTAGTCATATATCCTGGGCGCCCATTTCTGCAAGAATAATGACAGCAAGGTTCCGTTCAAAAATTCGCAACGTCACAATAATTCAGTGCTACGCCCCCACAAATGAAGCGACCGAGGAAGACAAAACCGCTTTCTACACTCATCTTAACTCAGTTTACAGTGGTGTTCCAAGAGCCGACATCATAATTGTCATGGGAGATCTCAATGCCCAAGTCGGATCAGACAACTACGGTCTGGAACGCGTCATGGGGAAAAATGGCTTGGGGTCACGAAATGAAAATGGCGATTTGCTGGTCGATTTTTGTAACGCTAATCGTCTTGTACTGGGTGGAACTGTGTTTAAACATAAGACTTGCAACAAAATCACCTGGGTACATCCGGATGGTCAAACTGAAAACCAAATTGACCACATCATGATTCAGCAGCGATGGAGGAAGTCAATGTGCGATGTTCGGAGCATAAGAAATGCCGACATTGGAAGCGACCATCATTTGGTTCTCATGAGTCTCAAGCTACGAACGGCAGCTGTACAACGTCAATCACAGGGTGCAGCAAGGAATTCGAAGTTCAATACAAATGCTTTAAGTGATCCCAACATATGTCGTAACTATGTCACCAACCTTAACGACAGAGCTTCGTCATTAAATGGAATACAACATTCAACAATTGATGAGATGTGGGGTGATATAAAAAGTGTTTTTATGGATGCTGGATCCGAAACTGTACCCAAGCAGTCGAGAGTTAGAGACTCTTGGATATCCCAAGACACCTGGGATAAAATCGAGCTTCGCAAATCGTTGAAGATGCAAATAAATGCCGAAGCAGATGCTCAACGAAAGGCTGAATTGCGAAGAGAGTATCGCTTAGCACATAAGATGGTCTATCGCTGTGTGAGACGAGACAAGAGGGTGAGGTTAGACGGTCTCGCAGAAAATGCGGAAAACGCTGCAAGAAGAGGAGACATGAGGGAATTGTACCAAATATCCAAGGAAGTTGTCGGGAAGAAAACCAACACCAATCATCCTGTAATGGATGTGGATGGTACACTTTTGGTATCAATCGAGGATCAGCTGCGCAGGTGGAAGGAGCACTTTTGTGCCTTGCTTAATGAGGATTCTGTCGAGCAGAGTGCTGAAGTGCCCCAGCTTAACGAGATGCGTAGATCATATAGGGGTATTGACATCGAGCCCCCTTCAGTACTGGAAATTCAATCTTCGATAAATCTTCTCAAAAACAACAAAGCAGCTGGACTTGATGGTATACCAGCTGAGTCCCTGAAAGCTGACCCTGTCAGAACGGCTAGTATTCTACACCCGTTGATACAAGCTGTGTGGGAAAATGAAATCTATCCCAGCGACTGGAAGGATGGTGTAATTGTTAAGTTGCCAAAGAAAGGTGATCTTAAGAATTGCAACAATTGGCGAGGTATTACAGTTTTGTCCGTTTTTCCAAAATTAATGGCAACCATCATTCTGGAGCGGATAAAGGTTAAAATCGAGTCTACACTCAAGAGGCATCAAGCTGGTTTCCGGAGTGGGCGGTCTTGTGTCGACCATATCAACACTCTGCGTATCGTTCTTGAGCAGTCTGCGGAGTTTCAATCACCGCTTTACCTCATGTTCGTGGATTTTGAGAAGGCCTTTGACCGAGTCAACCGTGAATGTATATGGAGATCACTTCTTGGTAGAGGAATTCCCCCAAAAATTGTTGCCATTATAAGAGAGTCCTATAACAACGCAAGATGCTTTGTTTTACACAATGGGCAGCTATCCGACTCTTTCGAAGTGCGGCAGGGTGTGAGACAGGGAGATGTTCTATCGCCAATTCTCTTTCTACTGGCGATTGACGATGTCTTGACGGCCAGCGTTGGAACATCAGAGAGGCAGGGCATTCAATGGAGACCGTTTGAAAGGCTTAGCCACTTAGACTATGCCGATGATATATGTCTCTTGGCAAATAACATCAGCGGGCTGAACGGGATGTGTCAAGCTCTGAAGTTAAAAGGAGAGGCGAGTGGTCTTAAAATAAATAGCAAAAAGACAAAAATAATGCTCACAGGCCGCTCCACACATCAGCGTATTTTAATACAGGAGACGCCAGTTGAAGAGGTTGAACAATTTAACTACCTTGGAAGTATTGTTTCAGCAAATGGTGGTACTGATCTGGACGTTCAAAGTAGAATAAATAAAGCTCGCGCAGCCTTCGGTTCTCTCTCCCAAATTTGGAACTCATGTCAATTCTCCTTGCGCACAAAGTTGAGATTCTTCGACTCCAATGTCAAATCCGTGCTGTTATATGCTTGCGAAACCTGGAAAGTCACGACTACCATCTCAAAGAAATTGCAGGCTTTTGTGAACCGTTGTCTACGTCATATTCTAAAAATTCGCTGGCCACAAATTATATCAAACGAGGAATTGTGGCGCAGGACAAGCCAGGAGCGGCTGGACGTTGACATAAGAAAGCGTAAATGGCAATGGATTGTTCACACACTGAGGAAACCAAACGATGAAATTGCAAAGCAGTCATTTGAATGGAATCCTCAGGGTGCACGGCGGGTTGGAAGACCAAGAACAACATGGAAATCAACAGTTCTAGCAGAAGCAGACTCCCAGAGAAAGACGTGGCCACAGTTAAAATATCTATCTGCAGACCGAGAAGGATGGAAACGATTTGTTAGCGCCCTATGCCCCAACCGGGGTTACAGGACTTGATGATGATAGAAAGAACCGTTATTTTTTCATAAAATAGTTTAAAAACAGTTTAGAAACTACCTACTAAAAATCTATTAAATATTGATTTCCAAGAAAATCGATTATGTTATTTTCAAAATATTTGATTTTCAAAAAAAAAAAATTATATTTTTTTTAAATTTTATTTTTCATTTATATATTTTGGAAGCTGTTTTATAAGAAAGATTATTGAAATCAGTCATACCGTTTTGAAAAAAATCCAAAACTTAAAAAAATGTTTTTTTTGGGAGGTAACCATTTTTTGAAAAAAAAAAAATGATTTCCTATCCAAAGATAATAGCCTTTACTTTAATCTATATTGATTAATTTTGAATGAACTTGTGTGTGTTACCACCAAGTTACTAGGCTGGAGTTATAGGTATTTCAGGAGTGCCACCTCGATCAACAGTGGAGTTGAAAGAAACAGAGTTTTGTTTAAATAGTAAGAGGAAGGTTTAGAGAGTAGTTTCAGTTAAATGAAGGCAATAATAGCCGAGTAATATGCAGCACTTTATTGCAAAAAAAATTAAATAATAAATACATATGTATGTATGTTTGAATGTAAAATAACAAATTAAAAATAAAATTAAATTATGCAAGTAATACATTTCTTTTATCTACAAGCTTCTTAAACAAGCGAAAAATGGCAAACAACGAAGATGGTCGTTTAAGAGCTGTTCAATGGTTCAATCTCGTTTTTAAGAAACGGTGAGCAACGCGAAGTAAAATGTATAGAAAAGTGGCTGCTTGGAATAAGTTGAGTGAGCATTGTGGTTCACGAACACTCGAGAGCAAACCATAACGAATGTGCTGGGAAAATAAAAATGTGAAGCTTTCAAATTTGTATCTTTCACCTGAGGCCCGATTTTCATTGCTTTCGGGTAACTCAGGCAAATCGAAGTCACTTTCTGTCTGGACCGAAAAATGATTGGATAATGCAACCCGCCGTAAAATCGATGTGTTTAAACACGCACAATTATTGCGTTTTTGAATTGCATAGCATCGTTGATCAACGTGTGCAAGTTCATCGCCCATGAAGTAGATTTTGAAATTTTTTGTCCAGCATCGGAAACAGTTAGCGATCCTACAAGATGGTAAAATTGAAATTGTTTTTTTCAAATATTTAACAGGAAGTGCTTCGATTCGGCTGAGTTGCCCAAAAGCAATGAGGCGGCAAGGGTTCAGGTGGAGGATGCAAATTTGAACATTCAACTAATGTGTTTGCGCTTAATTATGGTAATGAAAAAAATCAATGACCCTTACTGAGAGATAAAGCATACAAAATCCAAAAAAACGGCGAAGCAGGGCCCGTGTTCGCCTATTTTAATATAAAAATAAATCTATCGAAAAATTCATGAAAATAGAGGGAAAAAACTAACATCTGAATCAATAGGGTTTCTAATCCACATAAGCCTGCACAAACAAAAATTATATAATGAAATTTGTAATTATATCTACTTATAGTATTGTTAAAAGTAAAGATTAAATTATAAAAGTGTGTATACGCCCTAGTGTACCAACAATTTAATTGAATGAGTTTCTTCTCATTTAACATCTTCCTTATATAGGGGGTCCCTAAGAAAGTTCTTATTTTTATTTTTATTTATTTGAATGCGTTAAATGCTAACGTTACAATATTACTTAATATTAAAAGTGATAACAAATAATACAACTTAAAGCTAAAACAAAATAGTTAAGTAACTAAAACTTAAAAATATATACATATCATCAATATTGCGCTACAAATCTATTTTTGAATTTATCAGATTTGATATTGTCAGTAACAGAATTAATAAGATAATAGTTCTTATTGTAAGTATTTATCAATTGATTGGTTGGACTATTAGCAGCATAGTTAGATCTGCAAAAGATAGTGCGAATAGGTAATCTACTTCTTGAACTAGCACGGCCTACATTAAAATTTAATCGATCTAAAACTGATTGAGATGATATGGTTCCTCTTATTATCCCAACTATAAAACAAAGTTGCAAGTACTCTCTATGAACTGAAAGTGACGGGAGGTTTATAAGTCTAAGTCTATGAGAGTAAGGAGGTAAAATTACTCTGTTCGACCATGGAAGAAAGCGTAGACAGAATCTCATGAACTTTCTTTGAATACTTTCTAATCTATTTATGTGAACCGAATAATATGGTGCCCATACAATACAGCCGTATTCAATAATTGGCCTAACAAGTGAAACATTAAGAGTTTTAATAGTATATGGGTGATTCTCCACTAAAAGCTCCTTTTCGTGGCCCCGACCAAAAATGGTTAAAAACATGAGAAAATTAAAAATATCTTACAGTTAATAATAGCGTAAGGAATGTTTCTAACTGGCCCACTTCTTTAATTTTAATAATTGGATGTAATTAATTTAAAAAAAAAACATTTAAGGCCTAAACGTCATTTCCGTAACGTGTCTCCTCCTCGTTTCAGCACAGAAAAAGTGATTTTTTTAGTACTTTTAAATAAATAAAATTAATTCTGATTAAATTCCAGCAAACAAATATTGTTGTTTAATATAATTGTCCTTAAAATAAAATGAATTAATTTATAACAATTAACTCAGAAACTTACAAACATGTGTCTCCAGGTATTTGGATCATTTCCGTAAAAAAAAAGTAAATGCTTTTAAATTGAAATTAAGAGCCAGCAGTTTATAGAATTCAACCTAAATGAAGAAATTCAACCAAGTTTTCTTTGAAATATATTCAAAACATTAGATTAGAAATCAATTTCGATTGTAATTTTCAAGTGAGTGGTTGAATTCGTCACGTGTTCCATCAATTACGTCATTACCGTAAGTGGGTATAAGTTTGTTACTTAAGAGTAAAACAAAATTATTTTGTTATAGTTTTGTGGTATTTTGTTGCGGAATGATTCATACTGCATTTGAAAAATATAAATTCTTTTTTCAAGTCTAAAAAGTTAAAAAACATCGATTTTCGTCATTTCCGTAGCGTCATTTCCGTGCCCTATCTCTAAATTACGGTAATGACGAGTTGTTACGGAAATGACTTTAGAGTATTTTTCCTTTAAAAAATCATGGATTAGTTAAAAATTCTCCATTTTTTTGCATTAGAGTAAATAATAAAAACACTTTGAGGACAATGATGGGCCTTACATCCAAAACAAAATCGTGCGTCTTGGTTGGTTTTGAATCAATATCCTTTGCAGGTACTCTTTTTTTCGACTGATTGTGTCAGCTTTTTAAACATTTATCGGAGGCTAGTATTTCATACAGTTTGCCTTCTTTTCAATGCATCCTTTATATAAAATCTACATGGATGTATCTCTAAGCTAGATTTATATACTTATACCTATTAGTTTTTGAATAAGTCTGCTTCGCCCCTCCCCCCATCTGATTCGACATCTTGCCTACGCCCTTGTATGAAACTGTTACCTTCAAGTGGACACATCCCCACAAATTTTTTTATCTTATTTCAAATTACTTTCGCACGATTGAAATTGATGCATTTCATAAATGGATTTGTGTCCCATAGGATTCAAATACCTTACCCAACCATATACAGATACGAGTATTTCAATTTTATGTTTAATTGATTTTAAGTAGGTACCTGTCAACTTATTAATTTTAACAAAAACAAATTTGTTATTTGCTTTATATAAGCAGAAAATGTAATTTCAGTACCAGACCATCATTTCCATAACAAAGGCGTCATTTCCGTAGCAAGACAAAATCCTTAAAAACGCTTAAAATCAACTGGCCGGACTTTTTAAATATCAGTTATAGTTTAATTTATAACAAGCATTAAACGTGCATCACTTTTTTCTTAAATTAAGGTAGGGGACATTTTGGATGCTTAAATGGAGCTTTTAACAGAGAATCACCCATATGGATCTCGGAACTCACGAGCAAATCTTTTGATAAAACCAAGCGCTTTATTGGCCCTTTTTACAATATGATTATAATGATCCGTGAATGAAAGTTTTGAATCTAAGATGATTCCAAGGTCTGAGAAGTTGGATAGTTTGTCCAAATGTGATGAATTCAATTTATAATCATAAACAAATGTCAGTATTTAATATTAAACGATTAGAACTGCACTATTCCCAAAATATTTGTAGATCATCTTGCAGCAGTTTGCAATCCAATAAGGAGTTTATTGCTGGGAATATTTTCACGTCATCAGCATAGATCAATGACATTGAGTTTCGTAAAACTGAGGGAAGATCATTTATGAATAACACAAACAGCAATGGACCAAGGTGACTCCCTTGAGGAACACCTGAATTTACTTTGAATAGTTTGGAGCGGTGGTTTTTGAATACGACGCTGTAATACCTATCTCTAAGGTATGAAGAAATCCACTCAATCAAATTATCGTTAAGCCCAATTTTCTCTAATTTTGCTAAAAGTACTTCGTGACTTAATTTGTCGAATGCTTTGCTAAAGTCTGTGAATATACAATCCACTTGCTGTTTTTTATCAAAAGCATTTATACAAAAGGTTGTAAATTCCAATAAATTCGTTATAGTAGATTTTTTCTTTACAAAGCCATGCTGATTTTCACATACAACTGAACTGCAATTAAAAGAAAGAACATCACAGACCAAAGATTCAAAAAGTTTCGGAATAACGGATAGTTTAGCTATAGGTCGGTAGTTGGTAATTAAGTGCTTAGGGCTTTTTTTATGAGTTGGTGTAAGGAATGAATATTTCCATAAAGCTGGAAATTTGGAACATTTTAAGGACTGGTTAAAAAGAACAAATAACGGATATGACAATTGCGAGGCACATTTTTTCACGATAAACGATGGTAAACCATCAGGGCCAGGGGATAGACTTTCATCAAGCTTTAGTATATTATCTAAAATTGAAGACTCATAGATCATCAGATTTATTGAACCAAGGTGAACAAATTGCTCAGAGACAGAAGGAATAAAAGTATGATTATTTGATACAGAAGAATCTTCATAGGCACTTTTGAAGTATTCAGCAAACATATTTGATATAACTTCTGGACAGTGACTAGTTAAATTATGATAACTCATACTTGCAGGGTAGCCATCAAAGTTTCTTTTATTATTAACGTACTGCCAAAAAATTTCCTGGATTGTTTTTTAGTTCTTCTTCGGTTTTTACTACAAAATCAGAATATAGAAAATTTGAATAGTTTATAAAATCATTTTTGATTCCTAAATATATTCTTAGATTTTCGTCAGTTCTAGATCGATTAAACCTAACACAGGCTTTATTTCTATGATTTTTCAAAGATTTAAGATGCGAATCGAACCATGATGGACTATTATTTTTTACTTTAATTTTTCGCAAAGGAATGGTTTCTAGGAAGCAATCAAATAATATTACATAAAATTTCATGATCATATCATCTAAACTCAAATTAAAAAATAACGAATCCCATTCTAAACAATTCAATATGTTAAAAAGTTCATTGAAATTACATTTTTTGAAATTAAATTCAATTTGATTCTTAGAAACGGTAACAAGACTACATACACTTAAGTTTAAAGAGATAGATAGAGCAGGGTGATGGCGATCCTCATCAACAAAATTTACATCGCAAGGCATAGCACTACTGTCGCATTTCTCTATTCCAGAAAAATAAACTAGGTCCAGCATTTTACCAAACTGGTTTTTTATACCATTTAATTGGTTTAAGCTCAAGCAAGCCATTCCATCTATCAAACAAAATTCGGTGGAAGTTGATGCATTAATTGAATTATTCTAAACAGGATATGTTGATAGGCCAGGTCATGACCTCTCCAGAGTTAAGTAATTTGTTCATACAGAATCATAACCATTTCCGTGTAACGCCAGTTTTTTTTTTTTTATTTGGACTACCAGTTTTTGCTCACTCCGTCCATAATTGATTTTTTATTTTTTTTTGTTCTTAGTACATCTTAGCATTGATCAATAATAAAACCATACTTGTGCATTAAAAAAGTTTTGATTTTGTATCTTTTGAGCACATATTGGCTATTAATTTAAAAAATATTGCTTTGTTCTTTTACTTTCTTACGACGTTTTTTTTTTTGTATAGAAAGTGTATATTTGTGGCCCTTGTAGGTAATAAAGCCCTCCCCCCCACCCATTATATTTTACGTCATAAGCTTCTTCTGTCGGGAGTCTAAATTTTTGCAAACATCCCACCTCATATAAGTTATATGGAAAATACTGATCTATACATTATACATTACATTACATGTGACGGCTAACGGTTGTATACATAAATTACATATTTAAAAAGTATTAAAGAAGTAACTTAATTGTTAATGTTACTAATGTAAATACTTATAAATTAAAATGCAAGGGTAGAAACTAGGCTCCGTTTTATAAAAATATTGTCATGCAGCTAATATGGCCCCCTTTACATGCAGGTATTTTATTCAAATACTATTTACAAAAGCAACTTTATTTAAAAAGGACATTCAAAATTAGATTTTCAGCTTAAAAAAAAGCTATAGCATGACAATGTAAATGTTGCCGTTGTTTTTAATACTTTTTTCTATTTTAAGTCTATTTTAGTAGAAAATTGCCCCTCCCGTCTAAACGAGGGGAGATAGGCCCCCCTCTCATACAATTTTTTTCCTTTCTCAGCCCAACCTTTCGTCGCATGTTACACAAAATACCATGTATATGATAGTATTTTTATGTTCTTTGGGAGACCATATAACCAAAACTTTGAAAAATCCCTGTTTTTTCATTTTCAATAATAATATTTTTGTTTACAAAAAAATTGCAATTTTTATTTTTGTAAGTATTATATTTAGTAACAAACCGAAAAAGCTGCAGCTTGTAAAAACAAAGTTCAAGTGCAGGTGATAGATATTTTGTGAGTTATTCCAGGAAAACAAAAGGGGGGCATATTTGCAGCACTTCCTCTATAATCAATCACATTAGCTTCAATTTTTCCTTTCACATTTTTCAAGTACCTCATGGCATAATGGTTAGTGCCTGTCATGCCAAAGGTGTGGGTTTGATTCTCAGCCGTGCTACCTAAAAACTAAAATGTTTTATCCGAGGTACTGCCTCTTGCAAGGAACTGACAAATCCTCCAAGAGTATACAGTAGCGAAGTGTTACACTTTCCACCCCTCCCCACGCACCGACTGACCTGCAATTGAACACCAACCAATCATGTATTTTCATAATAAAATACACCACCCACCATCCACATCAGCTACCTGCACCCAGCCCCGGATCTATGGGGGGCAAACGGGGGCCTGTGCCCCGGGCGGCAGCTTCCAGGGGCACCAAATCCATGTGCCTAAAAAACAAAAGGTATAAGGGATTGCTGACACTTAACGTAATGATATGCGGAAATAGAATTTCAAATTGTATTTCTCCGTTAGAATTAAGCTGTTTCTCTATACATTCTCACCATTTGAACTAAAAATTATTTCAAACTTCCTGCACTCAGAATAGTTTCTGTTCGCTCATTTTTGTGCAAATATAATTTGGGTCTATTTTCGGCTGCAGGATTTTTCTAATTGGGGTTTCCTTTCTATTAAAAAATCTGTGAAAATTGATGAAACTAATAGGCGTAGGAAGGGGGGCAGAGGGGGGCAATGCCCGGAGGATAAAATCTATGCAAATATTCTCGCATGTCAAAAATAATTGAGGTGAAATGTAAAATTTAGCCAGTTTATATTTCTTGAGCGCTCAGTAATTTTTCTCCTTTCTTTGACAGAGCCGGAGGATAAAATATAAACAGGATTCCTCAAATAGAAGTCAAAACATCTCTCTTTTTCTTTTCTTATGTAATTAACTGCGACAAAATATAATTGAGCAAGCGAATCCAAAAAATTTCAGTCTCAGTTTTTAAGGGGAAATGTGAGGAATTTTTGTGAGGAATCGTGTTTATATTTCAGAGTCCTCTGAGCCCTCTGAGATCTCAGAAATATAAACTGGCCAATTAATTGCAAAAAAAAAACTATGCTGTCATGGAATGTCATGCAAAACAATGGACCGGCAATTGATTTGCATGCGAAAAAAAGTGTGGTGAATAAAATATTTTTTTTGATGGTCGGTTTATACTTCCGAAAAAAAAAAAATATATTCACCTCAAGGCATTATTTGCATGCAAATGGTTTTCGCATCCAAAAATAATTATTTTCCATTTTTAGGCCTATAGAGCTTGTCAATTAAGGGTAAATTAATGACTCAATGGGTGGTTTAGGTCAAAGCAAACGTTTTTCGCCTTGAATATTATTCAACTTGGTGCGCAGAATAGGTAGAAAATCGTTTTGAAAATTTTGATTTTTTTTTCGCATCGGAACTGTAAACTATGCTTAACTCAATAACTAGAGGGGCGCCAAAATGAAGTTTTGCCCCGGTTAGGAAAAACTGAAGATCCGGGACTGCCTGCACCCTACATCGCCATCGAACCACCATAGCCCAGTCGTTAACCCACACCAACATCCTGCAAAGCCGAACCACTAAATAACATATCAACACACAACTGCCACCACCGTCACCGAATAACCAACAACCACAGTACACCAGATTGTATTGCATATACGATTGCAAGCAACAACAACATCAGCACACCGCACCGCACTATGTGAAGTCAACGTCATGCGACTTTTGCATTCGGCTCATAATAGTTCACATTGTGAGGAGGTAGAAAATTCGGAAAAAGTTGAAGCTTATTGACTCGTGTTAATTCCGATTTTCGATCAATCCGAATTATAAGAGGCATAATGGTTCCAGCTAATCCAGCTATTTTTCATGGTGCATTCGTGAACCATTTGAAGATAATCCTTTTGGCTTCCGCCGTTAGAAACCAAAGTAATCTTTCCCTTGGGTTAGGCTTGTGCAGGAATCAGATTCCTACCGTAAAATCCCTGCTTGCTCCTTCTGAGTGAGAAATTGGGCACCAAAGAAATTGTTCCCTTGGGTTAAGCCTTGGGCAGGAATCAGATTCTTACCGTAAAATCCCTGCTTGCTCCTTTTGTGTGAGAGATTGGGCATAAAGTAGTTTTTCTCTTGGGCAAGCCTTGGGCTGGAATAAGATTCCTACCGTATTTGTTCCTGGTTCACTTCTTCAAAGGGAATAGTGTGGGCCGAGTCTACTCCTGTAGCTCTACCGGATCAAACTTAGTTGTATATGAAATATAGTGTTATTTATTATAAGATTAAAGAATATTGTACGTTTGTAAGTCAAGTTTTGAGGTAGTCAGAGACTTTGTCTTCCTAGGATCCGCTATAAACTCAGCGAACGAAACCAGTGCTGATATCAAACGAAGAATTACTCTTGCCAAACGCTGTTTCATTGGGCCAAGAAGGCAATTGAGAAGCAAAGCCCTCTCTCGAGCAACTAAACTGTCCCTGTATAAGACGCTTATCATCCCGGTTCTGATGTATGGTGCAGAGGCATGGACACTGTTAACGGTGGATGAGAACGCGTTAAGCTGTTTTGAGAGGAACATTCTCCGGGTGATTTTTGGTCCCGTCTGTATAGATGGGGAATGGAGAAGAAGATACAACAACGAACTGTACGGGCTGTACAGCGACATCGACCTAGCCACAAATGTGAAAAGCCAACGACGGAGATGGCTGGGTCACCTAGAGCGAATGGACACCAATGCTTCAGCCCGGAAAGTCTTTGAATCCAACCCCGTAGGACAGCGCAGTAGAGGTGGACAGCGTAAAAGGTGGCGCACGCAAGTGGAAGAGGACCTCAACGTGTGAAACTGGAGACAGCTAGCTAGAAACCGAGCCGGCTGGAAGAAGTTTGCTGGTTGAGGCACTGGTCCACCCCGGACTGTAGCGCCATCTTAAGTAAGTAAGTCCCTCTTATTATTATTATAGTCATAAATAAAGAGAGTAAAAATATTAAAACCGGTAACGGTGATAAGTTAAATTTTCTTACTAAACAACTCATATCTGTCTCTCAGCATGGATTTGTTTCGGGTAGATCCACAGCTACTAATCTTACTATCTTATGCGATTCAGTTGTCAGACGATTTGAAAATGGGTTCCAGACTGATATCATTTTCACCGACTTTGCCAAGGCATTCGATAGGGTAAATCATGATATTTTAATATTTAAACTATCTAAGCTTGGTTTTCACTCCACATTCTTAAAATGGATATGTTCATATCTCACTGATCGAACTCAATTTGTAAGAATAAATAATTTTGTCTCTAAATGTATTAAAGTAACCTCGGGTGTCCCTCAAGGCAGTCACATCGGCCCTTTATTCTTTAATTTGTTCATTAATGATATTCTAGATATTTTCAAGTTTTCCAAGTACCTGTTATATGCTGATGATGTTAAAATATTCAAAACTATACAGTCCAGAATGGATTGTGACCTACTACAGGAAGATTTATCTGAACTTGCGGTATGGTGCAGTAAAAATCTTCTTTTTTTAAATGTCTCTAAGTGCCAAAGTTTTATATGCTCAAGAAAAGTTTCTCCGATATTATGTGACTATAGCATCAACAATATTCTGCTAGATAAAGTGTCACAAAAAAAAGATTTGGGAGTTGTATTAGATCAGCAGTTCACGTTTACCTATCACTTTGATTATATGGTAAATAAAGCAAATAAGATGTTGGTCTTTTTAAGAAGAAACACTAGAGAGTTCTCAGATTGTTATGCACTTAAATCTCTTTATATAGCCTTCGTAAGATCAACTCTTGAGTACTGTTGTGTGGTTTGGAATCCTTTTTATGATCATTCATTAAGGATTGAAAGGATTCAAAAAAGTTTTACGAGATACTGTTTTTATAAGCTAAACTGGAATATCGTTATGCCCATATATAATGTCAGATGCCTGCTTTTTGGTATTCAATCGCTTGAGGTCAGAAGAAAGTATTATTCAATTATGATGGTAAAAGGTATAATCAATAGCCACATTATTTGTCCCTACTTGCTCGAAAGAATCGATTTATATTTTCCTTGCAGGAGTCTCCGTATAGGTTTTTACCTACGAGAAACTTTTTCAAGAAGAAATTACGGTAGAAATGAACCTATTACTCGTTGCATCAGAGAAACTAATGCCGTTATTGATCTTATAGATATTTGTATGCACTGTCCAAGAGATTCTTTTAAAAAAAATTTAATGTCGATATTGTTGTTTGATTAATTATTTTTGTTTACATGCATATTAAATTGTTAAATAATTTATTTCTGTTCATATATTTTCATATTATTTATTATTTTATTTACTACCTACTTATTTAAGTATTATTTATTTAATTTGTTTTATTGTAAATATTATTACTAAATTTAATTATTATTATATAATGTAATCTAAAAGAGAATAGAATCTCAAATTGATGAATAAACTAAACTAAACTATTAACTATATCGGGTTCTTTTACCTTCCTATCCCAAGTTTTACTTGCTTTCTTCGGGAATACCTTGGACTACGACGAGCTTACCTCAGCCTCGATAAAAAAGCATCACAAAACTTGTCATGAATAAATGCTTCTCATTTAGCCGTTCGGACTTAGCAAAAAACTGTAGGTCCTCTCCATTCCTGCCAACAACATCACGCACACAGGAATGGTTGAGAGCTTTAAGTCACTAGGCCCTGGTTCTCCACGAGCTGTTGTGCCACCCAATTAACTTTTTATTTATTTTATTTTCAAAAAACGGATAGTTTTCGAGAAATAAGCCAAAAATTGATTCTTACCCCTTTTTACCATCTCTTAAGATTTAAGTCTTGGCCCAAATTTAGGGTACTTTTAAGGACTTAAAAACAAAGCTCTTCACACAAATTAAGCTTTGTCCGAATTTTGTCATAATTTTGGCATAGATTTCTCGAAAACCTGACAAGTTTTTATTGATTACCAGTGACCACCTTCAATGTATTCTAGGATCTAGGCTTTCATTTCTGCCATTATGGCATATAATTGAAATCTATTTAGGGTTTGGTTCGGCTTTTATCAAGAAATTACCCATGCATTTCTGGTTTCTTTTATCTGCATTTACTAGTTCCCGTATCATGACATCATGCGACCTAACGCCATTATTTTATTTATGTGTTTCAAGTAATGGCCAAAGCTGAATTTCTATCTAACCTAAGATTTTTTGCATTTAAGCAACTGTCTCTCTAACTTTATTTAAAATCCCCCCCCAAAAAAAAAGAAATATTATAAATCAGTTTTATATGCTAAATGCACATTATTTAATCATAATTTAAACTTTTAAACACTTTCTATAAGAAAATTAAAGTTTCTGGAATACCTGCATAGCATAGGTATGCATATGCATATGCATATCTATGTTTATACCTTCTAGGTAGAGGTACTATTATGACGAGGAAAAAGTCCACAAAATTTAATGCTATGACTTTAATATCTAAAACTTTGTCCTCAAAAGTATATCGTTTCATTACTGACCCATGTCGTTATATGAATGTTTTTTACCTCCAAAGATACCAAAACGATGATGGCGGAAGGTGGAAGTTCTCAAAAGTTCAGCAACTAAGCTTAATTCCAAAGAATTGAATTTGGTCATAAATGTGCGGTCTCTTGTATAAAATGTACATTATATTAGTTAGGTATGTATCTATGTAGTACATATACATATTTAAATGTATTTTTATATAATTTCAAGGTTTTTTCTTCCATATCCTCCCACACACTACAAACTACTCATTTGATGTCTTTGCTTTCACACACCAAGCGACAAGAAAAAGTATAAAGTGAAAATTCTAAGGGATAAGTTTATGAAAAACGAATATTGTACCTAATTCCGGATAAATTTGGTTTGTATGGTATGTACACCGGATACTGTTAAACTATTAAATATTTGGAGTTTTTATCTTCTCTTTAGCTATACCTGGATGAGTACCTATCTTCCCAAAAGAATAGAAACTACTTTAAAACCGACAACGACATCGACATCACCACGATAACCGAACATAATTTTACTAAGTCTATTACTACTTCACTGGTTTGCTTATCCTCTTGAAAATGGTCGAGTTCTTTTGTTAAGGGATTAAGGTATTTTCAGCATGTGAAAATGGTGATGATATTATGGGTTTTGTGTTAAAGAAGTTTTTTAAATTTGTGACAAAAATACACATCTTTGTGCGGAGACAAAAGAAAATACATAAAGAAGTGATTTTTCTTGTATTTCAGGTTACTTTGTTCGTTTGTTAATAAAATAAATTAAATGGATAATTGAAAATGGAAACAATACAAATTTCCACACGGGAAGGAAGGGGAAGTTCTTTGACAGCTCATTTAAGAACTTTTCAGCAATTAGTATACCTCCTTTACTAGACAACAATTGTCTTTTTTTTTGTATTGTTATTTATCAAAGTCTTACCTAGATAGATTTTTGTTGATTGAAAGAATTTATTAATTTTCTAAAAAGTGCGTAACTAGCTTAGCTAGAAGTAATAACATTATTTTGATATTAATTAATTATTGACAAATTTTTTTTTTATTTTTCTATAAAAAAGGATACTTTGCTTTTTTCAAAGCGAACCTCTGTCTATCAACTCCTACTCTCACCTCCAAGTGGTGAACATCGGGTGCCTAGTACCTTTAACTGGAGATGGGGTTCCAATCCCTGTGGACGGTTTTAGGGGGCAGCAAACGAGAGAGGGGGGAGGAGTGTTCCCACTAAGGCACTTCTCCTGTATCCAGGTGGCAGAGGAAGAATTCTCCAGATGGAATCAACGGTGGCGTCTACAGTTCCAGTTAGGTTGAACTACTTAGTGAACACCTTATATGGGCTACTACGACATATTCGTAGCTCAGGCCTATAAGGAGCGGTGTATCCGGCTCCTCATCCTTGGAGTTATACTAAGGGTCTGGTCCTCCAGGTTGGGGGTTGTGCGTCGGGGTAACTTCCCTACCACAGAAAAACAAACTGGTTCCGAAACGACCACAAGCCTCGGATATGGATGATTTTAATGTTGACGACCCCAGCAAACGAAACAAGGAAAATTAATTTCGGATCTGCACGTGGAATGTCCGGACCTTAAACAGGCCACGTGCAGCCGAAGAACTAGTGGATAGGCTAAAGGCTGACATTAAAGCCATCCAGGAAGTGCGATGGGATGGAGAGGGCATACGAAGGATGAATTCGTGTGACATCTACTTCGGCGAGTGCTGCAAGGAGCAGAGTCAGCGGCTTTTTGGGTGTGGTTTTGTGGTGAGGGGAAGACTTAGGCAAGAAGTCTTAGGCTTCAGAAATGTAAGCGAGCGCCTGGCCACAATCCGCATCAAGGCGAAATTCAAAATATGACGTTGAACTGTGCCCATGCCCCAACGGAAGAGAAGGATGACTCAACCAAGGAGGAATTCTACGATCTCCTTGAGAGAACGTATGATAGGTGCCCCAAGTACGACAACAAGATTATTCTTGGCGACTTCAACGCCAAGATTGGAAAGGAGGGCATCTTTGGTTCGATAGTCGGAGGACACAGCCTGCACGAAAAGACTTCCGGTAACGGACTCAGGCTGATTGACTTTGCAGCGGGGCGAAATGTCATCATAGCCAGCACTCGATTCCCACACCTGATTACTCTTGCCAACCGCTGTTTCTTCGGTCTAGGAAGGCATTTGAGTAGTAAAGCCCTCTCTCAAAGAACCAAGGAGACCTTATATAAGACCCTAATTATCCCGGCCCTGCTGTATGGGGCAGAACCATTGACCCTGTCAAAAACGGATGAAAATCTGCTTGGGTGCTTTGAAAGGAAAATTCTTCGGGTGATCTTCGGTCCAGTATGTATCGATGGAGTATGGAGGAGAAGATTTAACAACGAGCTTTACGGGCTTTACAGCGACGTCGACCTGATCAAAAAGCTGAAAATACTGCGGCTGAGATGGCTGGGACACGTGGAGCGTATGGACACCGATGCACCAGCCCGACGAGTCTTCGAATCTACCCCTGATGGTCTGCGCAGCAGAGGAAGACCCCACCTTAGGTGGTGCACACAAGTGGAGAACGACCTCAACCAACTTGGAGTGCGTAACTGGAGGCAGCCAGCTAGGGACCGAGCTGGCTGGAGGGGCTTGTTGGTTGAGGCCGTAGTCCACCCTGGACTGTAAGCGCCATCTAAAGTAAAGTAAAGTAAGTATGTTTTTTCATAAATTGGAGTTAAGGTTAATTTTAAGGTTAGATATAAGTTGAATTGTCTTAAAAAAACATAAAGAGTTAATGAAAGCTTGTAAACCTTCAAAACAGTAAGAACTGTACTAAGAATTTGCTCTTGAAATCAAAGGAAGGCATTTAATTTCTATATTCAATTTTGTCAGCTACTCCTTCCCAGACTGGTTTTAAATCTCGAACACAGCCATGAAAGAGCTTCAAGGATTCGAAAGGAAGATTCTCAGAATTTGCACCGGACTGTACTTCGACCGGCAGCGGCGGAAACACTACAGGAACGACCATCTCTACTCCGAAGCCAACATAATCCCACTGGACAAATACCTAGCACTTTCAGCGAAGAGACTAGTACGGAACATCATCGACCACCCGAATTAGCTAATAAGAAGGATGACCACTGAACAACGACATCCAGAGCGAAGGTACCTCAGTGTAATGGAAGCTCTTGATGACAACATAATCATGGACAACGAGGAAGCAGTCTCGTTCTACGATGACATTGGGTCAGCTTTCTATCGTGGCTAAACGCCAGCACTTCCCCCAACCTACAACAAAAACACAACCGGGAATGAACATAGTATAAGAGCTCGCAACATATTTTTGGCGTGAGAGGAAACTAGACGATATTAATGTTACAGGTAATCCTGGCGAAGGTGAAAACGAATATATGTTCGTCTGCCAGCACGTTGTGGTCCCGTTTACGAGAAAAAGTTCATCAAAAGTACAACTTTTTGAAAAATTGAATTAGTGAGGGAAACCACTTCAAACGTAATATTTCCAAAAGTCTTCAACTCACTGATTACAAATATGGTTACGACAGACGTCTAAGTGGCCCCAAAACCCCCGACAGACGTGTTTGAAAGTGTAACTTTTTTCGTGTTTTTAAAATTTTGGGAAACCATTTGAAATATGTCTCAAATGAAAGGTCTTGACTCCCTGAGTACGAATATGTACGTGACAGACGTCTAAGTGGCCCCAAAACCCTCGACAGACGTCGTTGAACTTTCAACACGAAAAAAATTGCAAGTTCAAGGACGTCTGTCAAGGGCTTTGGAGCCACTTAGACGTCTGTCACGTACATATTCGTACTCAGGGAGTCAAGACCTTTCATTTGAGACATATTTCAAATGGTTTCCCAAAATTTTAAAAACACGAAAAAAGTTGCACTTTGTAGGACGTCTGTCGGGGGTTTTGGGGCCACTTGGACGTCTGTCACGCATATATTTGTGCTCAGTAAGTCAAGACCTTTCATTTGAGACATATTTTAAGTGGTTTGCCAAAATTTTAAAAACACGAAAAAAGTTGCACTTTGTAGGACGTCTGTCGGGGGTTTTGGGGCCACTAAGACGTCTGTCACGCACATATTCGTACTCAGGGAGTCAAGACTTTTCACTTGAGGTATATTTCAAGTGGAAAGTGAAAAAAGTTGCATTTTAGGGGATATCGGTCGGGGGTTTTTGGGCCGCTTAGACGTCTGTCGTAGCCATATTTGTAATCAGTGAGTTGAGGATTTTAGGAAATATTGCGTTTGAAGTGGTTTCCCTCACTAATTCGATTTTGCAAAAAGTTGTACTTTTGATGCACTTATTCTCGTAAACGGGACCACTACGTGCTGGCAGACGGACGTATTCATTATCACCTTCACCAGGACTTCCTGTAATATTAATATCGTCTGGTTTCCTCTCACGTCAAAAATATGTTGCGAGCTCTCGGTCAAACACCCTGAGGACGATTAAGTCAGCCGACTTGTAATTTAAATTTTTTGACATGTAATTTATATATATCTATAAATTGAAATTGAAAAAATAAGATTCAATTTCATTTCTTTTTGCGTTCATATCTTGAATTTTTTCCGAAAATACATTGGCAAGCATCTTTCGACACTTTGTGTGTGATAAGAAAATCCATATCTTTTTCAGTCATTTTTAATTAGCTGGCAATGAAAGCTCATCAGATAATTCTTCTTAAACTGGTGGCGGAATTCTTTCATATTAATTTCAAAACCAAAACATAAAACATCCCTAGGCGCCCAGAGGGGAGGAGGGCAATACCATGCTACTAACATGTTTTTCATTTTTATTATGAATTTGAACAAATACTTCTCTCTTTTACTATAGGAGTCCATGATATGCCTCCTTTAGCTCTGGACCCGGTTGAATACATATGTATATAAATATGTGAAGATATCCTTATTTTTGATATTGTTCTAAAAATATGGTTATTTTCTTGACAGCTTTTTTTATGGATTCCTTTCCTTGGCATTTGCAAAAAGAAAAAGGAGCTTATAGGTACCTAATTGATATTTTCAAACGTTCCTCGGCCCGGAATATGGAATTATGTTCATTATGTACTTTGGTGAACAATTTTACATAAATACAAAGGAAAGTCAAACTGTATCATTTTATATATTATTCCATTGTGCCATACACAATCAAAAGCTTTTTCAATATCTATATCAATATCATGCCCGTTGACTGACTCCGTAAACGACGATCTAAGACATGGCTACAAATTCTTTTTACCTGGTGTGAAGTGCTGTGAAAGCTTCGAAAACCAAATTGTACATCAGATAAAAGATCTTTATATGAAACTATTTTTAAAATATACTACTTCAGGATTTTTTCAAAAACTTTACTAACGTTACTTAATAAACTAATTTGAATGCAACTTTCAGAGATTTCTAGGGTTTTTCCAGATAAAAATTAATGTTGGTGTTAGGTTGATCTTTGTTTGTTATATAAAGAGCAGTAATTGATATTGAAAACAGAGAATACATTCAAAGTTCTTCAAAAGCAAATGATGTTTGACATACACCGAACCTCGCACAGACCCCAAATCTTATAATGAGTCCAAGCAGGGGGGTTGCATACCAAAACTCATACCTCACTTTTAAACGCCGCCGTAATGCTGGGTACTAGAACTTAATTTAAACATCAAATTTAGCATATACCGAGCCTCGAAAATACCCCAAATCCTATAGTGCACTCAAGCAGAGGGGTTGCAGGGGGGCAACATGCCTCCCATACATATCTCACTTTTAAAATGCAGCCGTAAAGGTGGGTCCTCATCCACACTATGCCGATCAACATTGTTGGTTAACATTGTCGATCAACATGCTAGTGTGTACCTACGTGAAAAACTTTCGTAGCAAACATTTGTGTGGTTTGGAAGTTTCCAATCGATGCGTCAGGATGCAACCGAAGGGTTCAGGGTTTTCGAATCCTGGTGGTACCCAACTTTTTTTTTAATTTTTTCTTGTGAACAATTAAGTTAAAACGATACTTCTAACATTAAATACTTATTCACAACAAATATCGCATTTTTCATCTAGTAAAAATGTTATTAATAACGCACAAAACCAATAAATTATGCTCATGAAATTAAAACCCTACAAATGTTTTTAATAAAATGGAATTTGTTGAACAACTTTGTCGATTGCTATCCATTTAGATAAAAACATCTAAAAAAAGGAGTATCAGTTATTTTCAATTTTCTCAAAAGCTAGAAGACATAAAAGCATTTTGTTTTTTGAGTTCGATTCAGATTAATACAAGCATTGACCATAAAAAGAAAACTCAGATTTCCATTTCACAATTTTGAGAAAAATTGATCCAAACATTTTTTTTTGCGTTTTTTTATACAAATTTTGAATGCAATTTTTTTGAAAACTATTGACACAAATATTATAAATTAAATGTAGGATTAAAGAACAGACTTCCGCCCTAAAAACACGTTATTGCTTTGCATTTTAAATATTGCCGATGTTTTTTAATATTTGTTTATCCATTTAAGTCGTTTTTTTTCGCCCTTACCTCCTAAACGCGATGAGATAGACCCCTCCTCCGATAGTAAAAAATGCTTCTATTTGACCCCTCTACAATCCGTTTTCAATTTTAGGCGCCCAAAAGTTATCGTACTCGTGCCAAATTTTTTGTATGATTCCGATTTCAAAAATCGGTTGATAAATTTGTTTGAAACTAGTTTTTAAAATGTACATACATATTTTTTTAATTTATTTCGCTTAATCCAAGCTTATATAATAATAACAATAATAAGATAACTTAAACTATATAATAACAACTTATTCTAACTAAAAACTAAAAAAGAAGGGGGTTAGGGATAATTAGAGTAAAGGTATTTTTCTAAGGGAGGATACACTTGGGTTAAAATCAAGGAGATGCTGTGCACTATTGGCTAATCGTAACATTCTTGAAATTTGGTTAAAATGGGCATAGTTGGTTCGGTGAGTAGGAAGGCGAAGGAAGGGAACAGATCTAAGGCTACGTGGATTGGTGTTAAAGAAAATTAATTCAAGACGTTGCGGAGAATCGATGGCCCCTGTAATGACTTGGTGAACGAAGAGTATGTCTGCAACAGCGCGACGTTTAGCAAGGGTGCTTAAGTCAATCAGTTGTAACCGATGTTCGTAAGGGGGAAGGAAAAGAGGATCAGACCATGGAAGATTTCGTAAGGTGAAACGGAGAAACCTACGTTGCACAGCTTCAAGTCTAGATGAGTTGGTGGTTTGATAAGGAGACCAAACTTGACTTGCATACTCAAGAATAGGTCTAACAAATGTGATGAAGAGAGATTTTGTTACGTATGGGTTTGAAAATTCTTTAGACCAGCGCTTTATAAAACCAAGGGAACAGTTTGCTTTTGCAATAATATTATCTATGTGAGAACGGAAATTAAGCTCTTTATCACATAAAATGCCGAGATCGCGAATGGAGGAAACTGTGGGAACCGGGACGTTGCAAAAATGATAAGTACGAGGTGGTAGGGACAGGCGTTTACGAGAAAAAGTCATGTGTTGACATTTAGTGACATTGAGTTCGAGGAAGTTTTTGGTGCATCATGTAAGAAAAGAATTTAAGTCATTTTGAAGCAGGGAAGAATCAATTGGACTAGATATTACTTTCATAATTTTCATGTCGTCGGCATAGATAGAGAGGTCAGAGAAAGAAATAATGCTTTCAACATCATTGATGGAAAGGACAAATAAAAGTGGCCCGAGATGACTACCCTGAGGAACTCCTGAGGAAGCATAGATGGGATCGGACACGGAACATCTTAAAACAACACTATATTGGCGGTTTTCCAAGTAAGACCTCACCCATTGGATGAACAACGGAGGAAACCCAAAGGCTCCTAGCTTAATATAGATAATTTGGTGAGAGATCTTATCGAAAGCTTTGCTGAAGTCAGTAGTGATCACATCAACATCGTAGCCTTTTTCCAGAGCACAAAGTGCCATGGAAACAAATTGAGTGAGGTTCGTCGTAGTGGACCTGCCCTTAATAAAACCATGTTGTAGTGGGGAGACTAATGACTTACAATGAAAACAAAGAGCGTCATAAACAATGCTTTCGAAGAGCTTGGGTATGGAAGAAAGTTAAGCTATTGGACGATAGTTAGAGATTTCGTTCTTATTTCCCTTTTTGTGAATTGGAAAAATAAATGAGTTTTTCCATAAAGTGGGGAAAACTGCTTGCGAAAGAGAGAGTTTAAACAGAATTGTAAGAGGTTCGCACAACACGTTAGCACATTTTTTGAGAAAAATGGCTGGAATGCCATCAGGACCAGGAGAAAAGTCATCCTTAAGTAGTTTTATTTTTTCACTGACTGAAGAAGGAGAAATATCAAGAGAGACTAGTGAAGTTTGCGAACTTGACAAGTACTCAAAATATTCTAGATCAGGATTATTAACAGCATCGCTATAAGACTGACTGAAAAAATTAGCAAAGAGGTTGACAATTACTTCGGGATCAGCAGATGAGGTGTTGTTAAAATTGAAGGTAGACGGAAGACCATCAGATTTTCTTTTTGCGTTAATGAATTGATAGAACCGCTTCGGTTCAGAGATGAGACAGGCCTGCATTTTGTCAAGATATGCATGGTATAGAGAATCGCAGAGGAGAGAGAAATTGGAAAGAGCTTGCTCGTAATTTAAATAATCTGAATATGTTCGGGATTTTAAATAAGTTTTCCATAACTTATTCCTTGTATTTCGAACAGTTCGCAACTCCTTAGTATACCAGGGGGGTGATGACAAACAATTCTTTTGAGGCACGTAAGGGACACAAAGGAGCAAACATTCAAAGATTGTAGTATAGAAGAATGAAAGGGCGATGTCAATAGGGGTTTTATAGTTCAAAAAAAGGCTGAAATCAATATTGTTTAAAAGGATCTCGAGTTGATTAAAGTTGGCTTTCCGGAAATTAAAATGAAATGAGACTTCTGCATCAACGACGGATATACCTTGATCGACAGTGAAAAGAAGAGATAGAGGAGGGTGATATAGATCGAGGGTGGAAAGAAGGTGGAAACTTTTGGTGACAATTGAGTTGCAAGGGTCAGAAGAAAAAATGAGGTCAAGCTGCCTCTCCAAGTTGTTAGAGATCCCACTTATTTGAAATAGGCCATTTTCAAATAAGCGATCCGTGAAAAGAGATTCCTTTTCTGAAGTAGTATTGCAGGGAACAAAGTGCAATTCATCCTCTGATGGAATCTAAACAAGATCGGGTAAATTGAAATCGCCGACTATGATGAAGTCATCACTGGATTCCGCTGCCTCAAAAAGCGAATCAAAAGAGTCTACCATTAGTTTATATGCGAGGATGGGTTGTGCAGGGCGAATATAAGAGCAGATAATGTAGAAACACCGATTATAGACAGAGACCTTGATACAGACGAATTCGAAGAGTGGCGAATTAGAGATTTCGACAAGGGTTGCATTCAGTCGGTTGTGAACAGCCAAGAGAACTCCACGCCCACAGGGACCATCATCTATGATTTGACCATCGGCCCGGAAGACGAAAAAGTTGGATGTGAATAGCTCACTGTCGAGAATACTGGGACAAAGGTTCGTTTCTGTTAGGGCAAAAATATCGAATGGCAGTTTTTGGGAGTTGAGAAACGTAATAGAGGTACATACATACGTAATAAATACTCAAAATTGGCATAGGTACCATTTTTTGTGAATGTTACCAAATTTTTATATACTATGTAAAAAATAGAAATCGTTCAAACGATTTTAATTTTTTTGTGTGTGTTTGTATTCATATTTTTTTCAAATAACCAAATGGCATACCTACTTGTTTTTGAGCTCTAATTTATTTAAAGGAATCCAATAAGTATCTGTAAGCCAAAATAAAATTAAATTTTGTATCCAGATCTCCAATCAATTAATTAAAAATTAAAAGGCTTGTTTATACAGTTCAAGAACTATTGAATCGATGAGAAGAAAATGGAAAACATTCCACAAAATTGCAAAATTGAACAAAAAATGCAGAAATGTATAGATATTTCCATAGCGCAGCTAATGAGCCTAAAAAGGAAATCATTCCAATAAAACCTATGCCTATGCAAACAAAATTTTTTTGAGTGGAAAAAGGAAAGGGCTGAATGGAATTTAAACAGCTAAAATATTTATAAAAAACTTACACAAAGTTCAAATAATATTGCACATCAATTTGTTCACAAAAATATTTCTTTTTCGATGCTTGGATATTTTGAAATTTGGACTTTTTTGATAGTTTACATAATTTTTGCAATAAGTGAGTTAGTGATGAAATATTCACAACGTCCCTAAGAGGATCAATCTAAATTCTAAATCTTCAACAAGTTTTCTTAATGGCTGTTCGTTTTCGAGGAGTAAAAATATTGCCCACTTTAATGATCAACCTAACTCAATTTCTTTTCAACTATGGTTGTAAGTACCCCTTTTTTCTAATCAGTATAATCAGTACTAGGGGCAGTACGAGTACCAACACATTCAATACAAAAAATTGTTTGCTAATAGAATCGCTTGTTTTTTAAAAAATCTACCATATAATTAAACATTTTCCTTCCTTTTTCATATTTTGGAGCTATGTTTGCCCAAAAATATTGATTGTAATAGAATAGAAATATGATTTTCGAGAACCTTCCTTCAATAGTTTTCAATAGTAGACTAAGAGCTGGCAGCGAATTTTGTGTGTGAACGCATAACCAAAATATAAGTATGGAGGATTGTATCGAATACAAACGTCTCGCAGGATTGCTTTGGCGTCCTTAGTGGGACAACTACACAACCACTTCCAATCCTTTTTTTAATGGAAATACATAGCCATTTTCCGTAGGGCTAGAGACTATGGAACTTTTGTCTTTTTTTGTTGAAATTGTTACCTTCTTACTACAATAAAATTAACAATCACTTACTGGCTCTGGTTAAGCGTCTTCAGCTTATATAAATTTCAACCTTTTTGATGAGTCATTGCATCAAATTTGTACCGTACTTTGACTTGATGAAAATCTACGGTTCGAGTTGATGAAACTTGATTTTATATGCGTGCTTCAAAAATGGAAAAATAAACAAATCCATAGAGGATAAGCCAAATCCCATGGACATCAAATATCCTTAGTTTTTCATGCAAAAAGATAAAAAAAAAACATATCAACGAATTTCCATTTTATCAGTGACTGACTAAGCAATCGCTAATGGCTCCCTGCACCATAAACCCACTTTTGCATAAAAGGACAAAAAAAGCGCAGAAAACGCAAACTCACACCACAAAGAGAAACAAAAATAATGTAGATAACCAAAACGCAATTGCAAGGACGATCAACTTTTTGCACTTTTTCTAACAAAGAACGCGATGCGATGGCAATAGGGAATGGCAAACATGGAAGCAAGCAAACACTGATGCTGTGGCGGTTCATTTCTAAACGTAGTTTTCGAAAAGTTTGGTTCAGCGGTATATATGATGTGGCCATGTGGGTGCAGGACGAGCGGCGGGGATGTGCAAGTTGTGCAAATGAAATTAAAAGCACGAAAGTCAGACCAAATTAATGAAAAACAGGAACACAAAAACACGTTCTGTTTATGTCTGGTGAAAGCCGAGCGAGCGCATAGACTCCAGAGTCCTCACTCCTGAGTGGCCTAACAATAAAGGCGAGGAAGGAAGAACGGAAGGAAGGTGAGATATTTTGTATAGGTTAGGTTAGATTATGTATAGGTATAGAAGCCACAACAACTCGGGCTAATTCGAAAGGAAGAAGCAGCATTATTATTTCTATGTGGGCAGAGGAGAACAAATCGGGACAGGATTCGGTTACGGGAAGGAATTCAGCAAACAAGTGCAACAACAATAACAAAGGTTCATAATTATGGTTCGTTGACCATGACAAATTAATTTAGTTTGTGTGTTAATTTTGTTTAACTTTTGGTGTTTGGGGATGGAATTGAAAGTTTTTTTTTTTGTTCTTTTTTGTTTTAATACAAACTTTTGCTAGGGGACTTCCTTCTAACTGAAGGTGGACAAGGAACAAGCAAAATGAAAAAATAAAGTTTTTTGCTTTGTTTTGTAAACCCATGATGTTGTGGATATGCGTTTGGCACGTGTTAGAAAATATAAATATGAAAAAAAGATAGGTATAGGTATTTAGATGTTTTTGTTCAAGGATCAAAGGCTGGGGTATAGTTGAATGCTCCTGAAAAGGATAAAAGGAAAATATCCAATTTAGTATACAAAAAATATGAAATTTAAATTTTTTTAAGGAAGGTAGATTGAGGAGCTTACAATTCCAAGATAATTGAAATAGGAATAATCTTTAAAGCCTATGAGAAAGATAATTATTAGGTACAGGAAAGTATAGATATTAAGCTTCGAGTTGCATCCAAAAGAAGACAAATTATGAAATGAATGAAATAAATCTTGATTAGGAGGAGCGGTGTTCCCTCCCTACTCGCCCAGTTTATTTTTCTTCAATTATTGTTAAAAATTACGAACAAAAAATTATGCAATTCTTTTTTGTTTAACGACAAACAAGTTTAAATAGATCTAATATCTAATTATCTAGGACACACTAACACTGGTGGTATAGATACTACAGTAAGAAAAAGTGGTCCTACATAATACCTAGTGCATGATTGTACATTGTGCAGCACATTATTATAGCAATACCATGGAGGGTGACATAAATTTTGAAAAGTATAATTTGACAGTTTTTTAAATGAAATTTAGTTTAGTGAATTCGTAGAACTTGAAAAAAAAAACAATCCCATTGTTTGGCAATATGTATTTGTACAGATACTGTAAACTAAAAGAAATGATCTATGTAAAGGGTGGTTTTTCTTTTTCAATGTGGCAATACTTTTTTCGGAGTTGGTCTTTTTGACAGCTGTCACTTGATTTCTGCTCAGCTTGGTTTGCTGTTTCATAATAAATAGAGTTACTTCTGAACAACGTTTGCAAATCCTTAAAAATGTATTACCAAAATAATGGTTTGGCTCGCAAGCTGCGATGAAAAATTATGAAAAATTAAGCCATTCATAATGTTACAGTCAATGGGGAATGCTAAAGAGCCATGATTAATGACTTTTTCGAACCTGAATTGGAGGATGTTCATGTTGACGACCTTTGGTTCCAAGAAGATGGCACTACATGCCATACAGCCAACGAGACAATCAACAACGCGTTATTGCTGACATACGGCCCCAATTGATGCAAAAAGGGGTCAAAAATTGGGCCTCTCGGCTGGAATTTATTCGAGCCAGCCAAGGCGGCCACTTGACCGAAATCATTTTTAAAAATAATGCCAAATCCTAATCTTTATAATAAAGCTAAATTCTTGGCTATATAACATTAAATTATATGCGTTAAATTTCTTTTTGAAAACCACACGTCTAAAAAAACACCCTTTACATAGAATGTTTGTACGAACAGTTACATAGTTGTTTTGTGTCGTTTCCATAGAAAATTGGAGACAAATGTTCTACGCTGCTAAACGAGATTATTGAAAAATTCCACCCTTGATACAAAATAATGAATGTTATGCTGGGGGATCATTTATGAAAAATCCCTTTTTGTGAAAATTTTGGTGTTGTTTTCTAAAAATTTTGTAATGCAAATGATTGTAGGGTTGTTTATAACAACAAAAAAACTATGGTGTTGCCATAAATGTGAAAAGAGACTGAATGAATAACAATAGGGATGAATGCAAGAGGATGATATGCTAACGTATATGGGGAGAAAGACCTAATTTGTGGTTGATGGTGCTGTACCACAAATAAAATGAAAAAATACTTATAATCTTTGGACAGCTTATACTACCAGATACATAATACAATTTTTTGAATATTCAAAATTTAATTTAAATGAAATGACGGGATAGAAAACTATCACGATAGAAAACTATCATGATAGAAAACTATCATGATAGAAAAATATCATGATAGAGAACTATCATGATAGAAAACTGTCATGACAAAAAATTATCACGATAGAAAACTATAATGATAGAAATATATTATGATAGAAAACTATCATGATAAAAAATTATTACGATAGAAAACTATCATGATAGAAAACTATCATGATAGAAAACTATCATGATAGAAAAATATCATAATAGAAAACTATTATGATAAAAATTATCACGATAGAAAACTATTATAATAAAAAATTATCATGATAGAAAACTATCATGATAGAAAACTACCATGGCAGAAAATTATCATGATAGAAAACTATCATAATAAAAAACTATCATGATACAAAATTATCACGATAGAAAACTATCATGATATAAAACTATCATGATAGAAAACTATCATGATAGAAAATTATCATGATAAAAAATTATCACGATAGGAAACTATCATGATAGAAGAATATCATGATAGAAAACTATCATTTATTTACCCATTTTTTTTATTATTTGATGGAAATCCTCAATATACACTCGGTAAGAATCGGTACCAAGTACAGTGTGGGACCCTTACCGCACTAAATCAACCGATGAATCAGGACCAATCTAAGAAAGATCGACAAATGATTTTTCTTCCTTAACTGGGGCAAGTTCAAAGTAATAACACTTTCTATAGCTTTTAGACCATCAGCTCATGAGGCTTGGTTGTTCTTAATCTCCGAACATTGTCTCGTTTATTTAAGACGTTTTCCATTTCGGAGTTGGTATGACTTTGCAGTCACTGATTGTGTGATACAGCGTGTGTTTTAACGACTTCTGTAACCATTTCAATTTGAAAGCCAAGATGTAGCTGTCACTTTTTCTTATATGCCAGGGGGCATTCATTATTCCACCATGGAACCTTGGACCTTGCAGTGGAATTTATGGAATGTTTGGAGTTCAGCATTTACTTTATTTATACAGCCCCAAAGTTGGATGCCATATGTCCAAACGGGTTTCAATACTTGCTTATATAACATTAGTTTGTTCTGGATAGATAAGTCAGAGTTCTTTCCTAGTAACCAGTAAATTTTTCTGTAGGTACTTCAAGTTTAGTTTAAGTTTCTCTTTCATTCCAAGGTATTTGGCGGTATTGGAGTAAGGTACATGCTGTACTGTTTATATAAATTGGAACATTGTGTATGTTTTTCTTTGTAAAGTTTATCTGCGTCGATATTGTTTCGTTAAATTTGATACGCCATTTTTGCGTCTAATCACTTACTTCATCGTCCACATTTGCAGTTTTTGTGTAGCCTTCATAACGGATTTATCTGGCACCAATATAATATTGCAGTATCATCACCGAAGGTGGACTTGGTAGCGTTGATGTCCACTTCGATATCCCTTGTATATAACAGATACAGGGTTGGTCCTAGGACACTTCCTTGTGGTACACCGGCTTCAATCTTCTTTAGTTCCGAGTAATTTTGGTCTTACCTTACTCTAATGAGTCGGTTCATAACGTAAGATTTCCATTTCAGTATATCGTAGTACTACCTGGGTCCCTTTGCAGTTTGTACTCACTAAGGCCATCGTGGAATGTTTATTTCTAAATAAAAACAGAGATTCTATTCCCAGAAATTGCAGATGTGGTCCACGCCTGGGACAATACCATACCAAACTTGTGGGATTGCTTTTTATGAACATATTACATGCTTCATAATAAAAGTGTTGGAAAGGTTTAAAAAATGATCGGTCAACGGTTGCAGGAACTGTGTACTGTGTGGTGGTAAACACAAAAGAATAATTTGGTGCTCTACAGCGAATTCCATAATGCTACAATGTTACGGGTGGCCATCCAAGATTAGAATCGTCTTACCTTCCGGCTTCCTTGAAGCAAAATGATCTTTAAGCCAGGTAAAAAATATGTCAATATTGACGTAGGCCGATTTATCGTCCATGTATACCCAGTGGCGGACTAAGCTTGTTAGAGGCCCGGGGCGGCTATGCTAAATGGGGCCTCTTATGTGATCGGATAAGAGAACGAGTATTTTGATGTTTATGAATTGAATAATTGTTTTTCTTATTTTTAAATTATAGGCAAACTAGCAGCAGAACAGGGATGAAAACTTGTGTTTCCGCAAAGTATCGAAAGTTAAAAATAAATTCTATCAAATCGTACTTTTTGCTTCAAAAACATAATATTTTATCCACATTTGTTGATGTATGCTCGTATTAGGGTGGCACTTACTGTAAAAAATTTGGATTTCCCCCACCACCTAAGAGCGAAAATGTGTGCAATTTTTTTTTAAGATCAGTTAACGATAACACGTGCCGGCAAGCACTTGAAATTTCTCATACAATATACATAGAAATTTCTCATTCAAGATTATGAAAAAAGTGTGAAAGTGAATGGAAAATCCTAAAACTTGGCATATATATTAAGCACCATTTTTCAAAAATATTTACCCCGTTAAAAATAACAGTTAATATCGTTGTTTAAGTGAATTTATTGCTATTGTTATTTTATTTATTTTATGTTTTAAAAAATGGCTAGAAAATAGGAGATAAACTTTACTTAAAAAAAAAAGTTATATTTTGATCTAAATGTGACCCAATTGTCCTAAAATCACCTTTTTCTGGAGTAGTACAAATTATTCAAACATTTCAGATTTCTTAGAGGTTTTTTAATCCATCAATATCGTAGCCATCCGTCAATTGAATTTGACAGTTGATATCTTGACGGACTAAACCAAACTATATTATACTTTCACATAAAAAGTGAATTTCGATCCAAATGTCAACCAATTGACATAAAATGTTATTTTTCCAGAGTAGTAAAAAACTGTGAAAATTTCATATTTTTTCGGATTTTTCAATCCATCCAAATCGTATTGTTTTTAAATTTGGATCAAATTGAATTCGATCAAAATCGATACAGTATTAAATTGAATTCGTTTAAATCGGAGAGATTAAGTTCCATCGAAATCGAAATGAAAATTGAATCGGAAATAAATTCAGTGAAATGAAAATGATCGAAAGATCAATTGATTGAAATGATCGAATCATTTTGGTTATCGATTCCTAAACGATTTGGAATGAACGATTTACAACCTCTAACTTAAAATTGAAAATAGCACTGAATATTGAAAACAAAACTAGTAGGTAGGTACTTATTGACGTAAATTTTTGAGAAAAGGTAGTTTGAACAAAATAATTCATTTTTCAAAATTCTGAGCTCGAGGATAAATTTTTAAAAAATTATTTACTATACAAATTTGTTTTAAGCAGAAAATTAAAGAAATTCCGAGCTCAATATTTTTCTTTTTATCTTATTTCTTTAAAAACCTAACAAGTAACATAATCACTTTATAGACACTGCCGTTCCCAGTGGGAAATTTTCAAAAATTCACCAAGGAACCCCCTGCTATTTCCTCGAGGAATGGAAGCTACACCCAAGGAATTTGAGGTGAAAGCATTGAGGAAATTAGCATGGGGTTGTCATTGGCGTTCACCAAGTGATTTTCTTGATAAATATTCAGTAGTGAAATCACTTAGAAGGTGTTACTTGCTTACTCCATAATTAATTGCATTTGATGAAACATACCGTGAATGTACATCAGTGATATCACTAGGTACATGGAGTTGCTTTTTCACAAAGCCATTGCTTTTAGCTGAAAAATGTGATGAATAATCACCAAGGAAATCACTTTGTGAATGCGAATGGAACCTACTTAATCGTCTAGTGAAATCATCAACATCTGTAATGTATTCTTTAATTTAAGATTAAAACGAACCAAAAAGAAGTTCTCATTTCAAACCAAAAGTTATATTTACGTTTTAACAAACGCAATTTGAGTAATGTTCAGTTCATCTTACATTGATTTTCTTACGGGAAGTCACTGTGAACTTTATCTTACAAGATGAAAACCAAAAAATCACAAGCTCAGGACTCTGTCCATTACAGTTCATTGTTGAAAACCTCGTGTTTCTCGAAGCATGATTTCTTGCAATGAAATTGTATACTGCATGGTAAGCATTGAATTCAGTTGAATTTTTGCACCAAGTAAAAGAAAGGGTGATGTCATGAAAATAATGAACTGGTGAAAAAGGCAACACCTTTTTCTTTTGAAATCATTACATGCATATACTCGTAAAAAGTATTTCATGAATTCATTGTGCTATTCACCGAATTTTTTCCTTGATGAGGAAGTTTCCTACTGGGTTGTTTTTGAAATATATACTTATGTATTTCTTTAAATATACATACATCCAATCTAAACATATCGTGTTTGAATTGGATTTGGGGGCCCCTACCTTAGTCCGCCAGTTTGTATACCATAAGGCTCGGAGGCACTCCCGTCTTCGAATTCAGCTATCTTGTTTTCTCCTTTAAGAGTGTTCCGAACTGAACAAAATCAGTCATTTGCTAACTTTTTTTTGCGTATATAAGACCGGTTTTTTTCACTTTCATCAGATACTTTGTTCTATAAAACTTTTTATTTTTACTAATTGGTCGCTAGTAGGTGTATTATTGTACTAAAAAAAAAACATTTAGTAAAATTAACGGATTTTTACTTCCAAATTTACATAGATTTTCTGTGAAAAAGTGCCAATTAAAAATTTCAATATCAGATGATAGAACTATGATTATATAATTAATTTAAATTGTGAAAAATAAATTGAATTTATATCCACTGCAAAAAAAATTGTCAAAGAAATACCGTTAGGTATAAAAAGATTGACGGTAAAAAAATCGTTTTTTTTCAAAATGTACAAGCATTTTTATTTTGTATTATTAAAATTTTTATAAGGTACCAAATGGTGGCATAATAAAAATATGGAATTTTATATAATTAAACATTGTTTTGCAGAAAATGCTATAATGTAAGCTGCATTTGCTTTTAAAAACAGCCATTTTCTCGTTTTCTTAGAGGCTTTTACCAAAAACGAGAGCACAAAATTAAATTTTTTTTTCAATGATGTCCTAGAAAACAAGTTTATCTGTCCATAAACACCTTAATTGTTTTCTTAATCTTTTTCATGAAATCACCATTTCAGTCCGGAACACACTTAAAGAACAAAATAGTAAATAAGTTCCTTAACTCAATTCTTTTTTGAAGTTAGTTACCTTCAAATACGCATGCCGGAGGTCATAGGCGCCCGCAGGATTTTGTCCAGGGGGGGGCAAACACCAAACCAATTTTGAGATATCGAATTTTCGAAAAAAATGGGTATTCAAAAAAAAAAATTTTTAATTTTAATATGCAATATAAATAGAACTTTTTGGAAGTTTTTATAGATAATTTCTTTTAAATGTTTCAGTCAATAATGAACTGTTAATAGTTATCTAGCGTAAAACTATTTTATATTTAAAATAGTAGACCGTACTTATTTAACCACACAGACATTTTCTTGGAAGGTTTTGTATAAAAAGCAAGGTTCTTAGAAAAATAAAATTTCATTCGTTCACTCGTGAAAAAATCAAAAGGGAATGTTATTTTTGATTCGATTAAAACAAAATTAATTTTCAAGATCGAACCAAAAATGCTAGGATGTGGGATCTATAAAATATGGTTCGTTCCGAATTTATTATGCGAAAACAATTGAAATCGTACGGGAGTACAAATACCTGGGAGTTTTAATAACGTCGAATCTGAACATGAATAAGCACCTAGATTGGAAATTAGCGGAGGCAAAACGAGCGATCTCGTCGGTATGGGAACGGTGCATAAGGAGCAAATACATTTAGCACAGCGCAAAGCAAAAGATATTCCGCTCCACATCAACAGCAGTTCTTCTCTATGGTGCTCAAGTTTGGGGATATCACCGTGGAAAAATGTCTACGATGTTTTATTAAAAGGATTTTTCGACTGCCAAGGAGTACACCTAACTATATGCTCTATCTGGAGACAGGGGCACCGCCAATGATTATTGATACTCTTCAAATGCATTTAAACTATATCATCAAAATTATGGGTATGGAGGAAAAAAGGATATCAAAATTAGTTTTAACTCAAACAAGAGGAGCTATGATAGTTGAGTGGAAGAATCTTGCCGCAACATGTGGCATTGATTTAGTCATAGTACCAAACGAGCAGCCGAGCCGTCTCTATTAAAAAGTAAGTTTAATGCGATATTGAGTTTGGAAGTGTTCTCTATGAAAGATTCGCAGCTGAAGTCAGTTCGTCAGAGTTTAGGAGCTACTATAGACGTTTGAATTTCAATCTGCAGAACAAAACGTATCCACTGAATACAACCCCAGTGGATAAAATAAACATTATTTTTAAGACGAGAGGTGAATTGCTTGATCTATATTATATGACATCGTCCAGATCTGCCCTTACAATGTAGTCTGCAATATGAAAGAACACGAGGATACATATAACTTTATTACAGTATGCCCGGTTTTAAGAGAATTCCGGATGAGGTACTTCAATAAACTCAGCCTTTGTGAATTGGAGTTTCTGAACATACTCGATGGGGAAGAAGGATGGGATGCGCTTTATAACTTTACTGTCACTGCACTACGATATAGAAGATGTATTATAGAAAAAGAATTTTAATTTTAAAATTAATACAGTTTTATATTTCTTAAAATTTTCTACTTTTTGCCATTTAAATGTATTTATATTCGAAAATGTCAATCTGGTAGACGGCCATAGGCCATACCAATAAGACTTAAGATTCAATATTCAAATAATCTATAAGTATTTATATTTAATGAAATAAAAGGAGTCAATAATGTTATAATTCTGTCTCAGCTATCCTGTCATTTTACTGAAATCACACAAGGAACAACGAAGTTGACATTTTTTTTAAAGCACCCTGTTTTGAAAATATTTTTTCTTTTTTAATTCTGTATAAGCTATCACCTGTGTCAATTTCATTGAACTCTTTCAAGGAACTACGAGGTTGAAAAATTTTGACATGTTTTTGAAACACCCTGTTTTGAAAATATGCAAATGTCAACGGATTTCCCTAATGGCCTTTTCGATTGGCAATCCGGAAGACCGATTTGATACGTGTGAACGATTCTGAAATCAAATCCGGAACAATTTTCTCTCCTTTTCAAGAACTGTCATTCTATCCCTTTTCGAAAAGGCCATAAAATCACCTTTTTGTAAAAAATGTGAAAATTTCTGATTTTTTAGAAGTTTTCTTAAAGCATGGACATCGTAGCCATTCTTCAACAGACTTTGAAAATTAATGGCTTGGCAGATGGGGACCATGTATTTTTTTAATAAATAGCTTCACAACCGCAGTGAATTGATACTTGATAAAGAAAGATTTATTTAAAGGACCTTTTTAGATCCTTATTTAAATACGTTCAGCCAATGACAAAATCCAAAACAACTTTGGACGTAGGTACTGTTTACAAATTGTTCGGCGTAAAACTATTTTCTATAAATATTTAAAACGAACTCCGGATAATAGACTGTATTATAATTTTTTATTTTAGTTTTTCAGATCAAAATTTGATAATTATTGATTCATTTGCTTTCAAACTCAATTGATTTATTATTTTGCATATATAAAACAGGTACCCAAAGTGCATAAAATTTTTTCTGTGAATTTTTCCGATATTTTATTAGTTATTCTACTATTCGAGACGATTCCAACAAATCAGTTTTCAATTGAATAGGTCCAGCCGTTCTTGAGTTATAAATGGTGTAACTAACCCGACTTTGTTTTATATATTAAACAAATAAGAAATAAATAAGATTTGAAAATTCAAAACAAAAATTTCAAATTCCGAATCAAACTTTTTCTTTAAAATAAGATAATCTCCACTTTTTATTTGTAAACAAAATTTAAATATTTACTTCAACTTCATTATTCAGCCTCATCATGAACGTCATTGTCATTGATTCGAATCCCATCGTAGTGCAAAACTTCACACAAATTACCATCAAGAAAACTTTCGGTGATAGTTTTTTTCGGGATTGTTAAACAAATCCGATTACCGTGGAATTCGTGATAGGGCTTATGATCAATTAAAAATATTAATATCAGTTTAAACAACTGACCCAAAGCAGATAAACTTTAAATCAGAATTTTATGCTTACACAATAAAAATTGTATACATATTAACGTTTATTTCCTAAAGACTACGGTGTATGTAAATATTTTACTTACTTACGTATTAAACAAACTTACGTTTTTGTGTCATAAATTATTCTTTAGAGAAAAGGAATTGCATACGCCTCGGCTCTCTACCAAAACGATCAATTACTTCATTGAAGAAGTTTTTTTTGTTATTTTACAAGATTTGTATGATATGCATTGTATATACACATACATTGTTAAAATTCAAAGTAAAAAATGCAAGTTGCGTGGTAATGCCAGGGGGGGGCAAACCATGAACTCAATAAAGAAGCTGTAAAGAAAATATCCATATTTTCCAACAATATCGAAACAAAGGATATTTTCAGATACATTTGGTATGATCCAGAGCCAGGGGGGGGCAAATCATGGAGAGAAGGCAAAGTATTTGTTAAAATTTAAAGAAAAAAATGAAAAATTTCTTAGTGGTGTGGTATTGTCCAGAGCCAGGGGGGGGCAACTGCCCCCCCTTGCCCCCCCCTCCGGGCGCCTATGCCGGAGGTAAGAAATATCCTTTTGGGTTACAGCATGCATTGACTCAATTGACTGTTACTGTCTCACGTCTTTCAGGCGATATTAAAGCGGTAACGTTGCGCGATCCCTTCTCTAAAATAACTAAAGGGGGTCGATTATTAAGTTGACATTCGGTCTCGTTTATACTATAAATATATGACCGGGTTAGTCCAGCGAATTGAAAATTCTGTCTTGGACTCAGCTTTTGCTCGTGCCCTATGACACTCCCTCCGATTTTCTAACTGCCAGATCAGGATGGCGATTCATGAACAATATGAACCAATCCTTATCAGCTTCTTTTGTTAAATAATTGAATTTGTGCTTTATCTGGCACTTTTCTGCCAAACCATAAGCCATTTGGCACACTTCTTTCCTAGTTGGACCAAACCCGTGTGCCTGGAGTTTTTAATGTGATTAACAATTTTTTGTTCCCTTTCTTCCCCTAAACGTCTGGACATTTAAGGCGTTCGTCGTCTTAGGGTGGTAAAAAGAATTAAAAAGTGCTTTTAAGATGCTTTTATGGACATTTGATTTGCATGAAAAACTTCAATGGCTGCTGTGATTTGGTCTTGAGTACATCTGGCCCGATTTACAGATGATTTTTTTTGTATACTTTCGGCATTTCTAAAAGAAGCTAATCAAAGTAACAAAATAAATTCTTAAATTTAATACAATAATTAAAAAATCAAAATAAAATTAAAAAAAGTAAGAGCCGGGAAATGGCACCGGTACCATATCTACCGAGCTTCTGAGGTGCCATTTCACCCTTTCGACACTGCCTCTGCTATTACCAAACACAAACACACACGATTATTACTTCTGTTTTTTTTTTTAAATGGACACCTGACGTCATACACTTTCGTTTCGCAAGAATTTAACTTATACACAAACAAAATTTTTGGAAATATAGGTACACTCACTTTTTTTCTCCGCTCGTGGGTTATAAGATAAATATGATATAACTCTCAAAATGAATTGCGTCTGCACATCCACTTTGAATCAGAAGAGACAAAGTTGGTAAAAAAAAACAGTGAAAGCTCTAATAATCGGATACTTCTGTATTTAAGGGATTATAAACCAAATTCATATGCAAACATGTACAAAATTTGAATTAAATTGGTCTACCAATTTAGAGCTCCTTTCTTGATGTAGGTAGGTACAGTGGACGTGAAGATGCAAAAAATGTTTAGAGTTCTCAAACGGCCCTAATATTTAAGAACCACCATAATAACGAAAATAAAATGCCACATACTTAATGTTGGTATGTAAAAAAATAACAATAAACTGAACTTAAAGTGCCAATGAAAGTCTACACTAAAGGAAACAAATTCCATAAATTCGTTTATGAGAGCTTTGGCTATTTTTGTTATAAAACCAACTTTTCCTCTTCATCAAAACTATATCCATTTGCATGAACACAAAATCAGCTTTCATTAATAAATTGTTCAAAATGTCATTATCCTTGATGGCAAGAAATATTAATTTATTATCATCATCTGACATTTTAAGCTTATCCTCGAGTTCGAAAATAGTTCACATCTATTCTCGGTCTTTCCAATATACATTCCTATGCAAATCCGACAGGAGGTTGGTCCAAAAAAAAAAAAAACGAGAGAAGGACGACAGAACAATATACATACATACATACATATATCCACATGCAAAAAAAAACTTCAAAATCGAATTATATTTGTTCGCTGAAATAATGCCAAAGTATCTGGAATCCTGCCAAAGCGGATAGACTTTCCGTTTCCGTTATAGTGCAACTATACTTAAACCGAAGGGCGACATGCCAGCGAGAACAATGTGACAATGCGATTAATGATATTGAATTTTTTTTTTCTTTTTTGGGACGAAGCTAAGAGTATAGTATATCGTTTTCGCTAAGCACTATCCGCCTCGTTTCCCGCATTTGGTTATCAAGAAGTGTCAATTGTCGGTGTTCATACCTTTAACACGATAAAATGGGTCACCAATTTTTGTATCTCATTTGGTAGTTTCTTTTTTTACGGATAATTTCACTTTTGCCATACCCTTACACCTTAAGTAAGAGCAAAAAATGAAAACAAAAAAATACAATAGAACCATTACAGTATAATAAAAAAGGTAGCGGAAAAACTTGAACGGGTTAAAATTAAGGACGAAAAAGGAAAGAGTAAATATAAGAACGTCCAACACAGCCATTACATTTTGTGAAGCCGGATGCTTCTAGGTTTCATAGTTTTTGATGTTGATGGTAGGAACCTTAAAAATATAAAAACAGCTAAGTTCGTACGATTATAAACAGTTTCAACTTTTCAAGTTTCAAATTTAATGCGTTAGAAAATATTTTTGTGAATCAGCCAAAGCTAGGAGCTAGTGCAAACTTGATACACCACTAACGAAAATTGAAATAAAACGATGCAATGCAACCTTCTCACGCAGGGAAGCAGAAGAGTTGGCCAAGAAGACTTAGAATAGAAGACCTTGGTGAAGAACGGTCGAAGAGAAGCAGAACTGATGAAGAGTTGGAGAGAGCTGAGATACCGTACACGATGGCACGTAGTAGCAGTGGAGGCTCTTTGTCCCGAAGGAGGATCCCATGGACTTAACAGGTCCGAGGACCAAAGTAAGTAAGTAGTGGGCTGCATCGTATATCATTTAACGGGAATGTTTAAGAAGTAGTTTTGCTAAAGTGGTTGAAACTGCTTACCAAAAGACGTGTGTCTGTAATCACGGGCTGGGGTGTATGTGCACAGAAGTATTGAGAGACTTTAAGCTTTAATTAACGATGCAATAATAAAATTTGCAAGAGCGCTAGAGGTGTAGTATATGTAAAGTAATCTACAGAAATATATTCTGAACCCAAGGCAATTAAAACAAAAAAGGTTCAAAACAAAATACTGTGCATTTGAATATTTTTTTTTTTTTAATGTTAAAGCCATATTGAAGAGCTTTACAAGTAAGAGGTAGAAATCTTAAAGTTCACCGTCATAACTCAAATATTATTTTTTGCTGCCAGCTAAAATTAACAATAATCTATTATGTACATACCTATACCTACCTTAGGGGTTGGTCAAGGTCAAGGTTTCTTGTTTCTTTTCGAAAAAGGTTCTAAAAATATGCAAGTTTAGAGGTCCATCATCGCTATTTTGTTTTTCTCATATTCAAATTATACGGGAAACAAGTGGAAAAAACTTTGAAGGTAATTTCATAAGTCCCTTATTATTATTAATCCTGAAAGAAATTAAAGGTAAGTAGGTACTAAAAATTTGTTAATAAAATTAAATTTTCTGAAAAAATGGTTTTGGCGTTCGATAGAGAAAATTACCATTTCTAAGATGAATCAGTGATGAAGTCTAAAACTACCTTACAGATTTCACTGCGTATGTATTATTGCTCAAAAAGAGTCAATTGTTTTTGTTGGATATGCATTAGATGACCTTATTTTGAGAATTTAGGTAGGATTAAAACTTTTCAACTTTCTGGGGTAGAGGGTTCATGTTCTAATAAAATGTTTCTTAGGAAATAGAAAACCGGTTACCCTTAAGATTGCTTGCCATTGCCAGAAATCTATAGGAATTAATGCCATTTTAAAATCAAATTATTTAAAATAACAGTTTCTAAAACAAATGACATAGCATTATAAACAGGTTTGAGGTACCATTTTTTAATCAGCTTACTAAATTAATTTATTTTGAACACTTTAAACTGATATCTTGCTTAAATTGTTTAATTTACCTACTGGCCAAACTGTTCACTTCTAAAAGGTGATAACGTTAGCAAAGAACAACTAGAAAAACAAAGCTTTCATGACACAAGTAACAGTTAAGGAGTTATATAAGTGAATGAAATTCTAGAGAAGATGCTCTACGATTGACCATAAATATTTATGTTTGATTGGAGTCTCCTCAGGGAAAGCACCTGCCCCATTGTAAGGCAGGAATCCGGGTGCCTATATTGTTTGGTCTTTTTATTTCCCTAAATATTATTTCATTTTTTGTCACTTTATTTTGCAAAAAATGTTTTGTTTTGTTATCTTATATTTGTATTTAGCTTTGGAGTCTGTTTCCATCCGATGTACTTTCGACTAATTTGTCTGTTTGGTTTTCCTGCACACGCTGCCATAATTCATATAAATAACTTGGATGGTGATCATAGGATCTCTGAGCCATCTTGCGATAGGTTTTAGATCAGGAATTTGTGCTGGTGCTATTGCTCCATCATTGTTTATAATTTGAAAGCTGGTTCTGAACGTTTCATGCAGTGTTTTTGGATCCAAGTCTAGTTGAAAACTCAAGCTACTGCACGAGTGCGAAAGAAGATTTGTCCCATAAAATCATTATCACCGTCAAGTACAGGCAGAGTCATGACACTCTCTGGCAGCGTCGAATTAACAGGAAATTGTGCTGCAAGCAAATTGGCTTTTTCAAGTTAGATGACAGCGTGTATCGTTGAAGACGAGCGTTGGAGCCGATGACGAGGTAGAATTACGTACGTTTCTCAAAAATTACCCAACAATTTTACTAGCTTTGGGACATTATAGTATTTTTTGTCTTAATTTTTGATAATTCAAAAATTTGTTTTTCGAATATGAACAAATTACCGCATCAGTTATCGAGTAATACGTGACTGAATTATGTGAGTTTTTGGCATTACCGCTCACGTTTCGAGCAATCTAGTATACCAAAATTTCATGTGATTACTCCTTTATTCGATCACTGATGGCACTCACTCACTCGGTCACTGAAGCGGTAATTCGGCCCCTTCGAGCTTTTTTGAACGTATGTATTTCGGTTTTCATCAATGGGGTTGGCTTTGTATCTTCAGAAACCTACTTCTCTAACCCTGATAACGTTTTTACAGCTTGAATCGGACCATGAATTCATGGTTGGTTTGATGGATTTTATCCTGTTTGGAATAAAATTTCTCAAGCCGTGAAGAATAAAATTTGTAATCATATCTGCACAGGGGGCAACGTGTCGCTACGGAGGAAGCATAGTGACCACTTAAAGTTTCTGAAGAAATTATTGAGACCGTCACAGTTCGCTTTCTCGTATTACCAAACAGTTTTCATAGTCGTTATTTCTCTAACAGATATGACACAATGGTGCGATGTGCCTAGCGGCGACAGTACACTAATAGTGTATTAATCAGGGTCAGAGGTAAGAAGCAAGTGTTGGCGGATTCACCTGCGACATCAGGGATAAGGGTTGGCTCGTCAGCAAGCTGAATAAGTTTGTTTTACTCGGCAATGACCACAACATACCTTCCTTGGGGTGTTGTCTGGCCAGAAAAGCGAAGCCACGTAGAGTTGTGTACATTGAAGTTTCTGTTTTTTTTTTTTAAATACTTTTTATATAAAAAATTCTTAAAATATTTTTAAGGAAAAATTTTGGTATGCAGATGTTAAGTACATAATTATTTATGTGAATATAAAACAAAAATTTAAAAAAATTGTCAACCCGTTTTCGAGAAATCGAATTTTCAAAACAAAATTTGAAACTTTTTTAAAAATTCAAAAAGATTTTCTTTTTTAAATTTTGATATGTACCTATTATTTCAACTTGTTTGAAATTTGTGGATCCAATGGGCCAATAATGAGAAAATACAAAAATAAAAAGTACGTTTAATAGAAACAACTATTAATAGTTGCTTGGTGTAAATTTTTATAATTTTTGGTAGTAGGTATATCGCACTTATTTCAGAATGCGGAAAAGTTTTATAAAAATCATAGCAGCCGTTTAAAAAAAAAATTTCCTTAAAGATTTTTTAAAATTAGTAAGGAAGGTACCTGGTAGCATAATGGTTAGTGCGTTGGGCTGTCATGCTGAGGGTGTGGGTTATATTCCCAACCATGTCATCTAAAAACAAAAATGTTTTACCCAAGTTACTGCCTCTTGCAAAGAACTCACAAATCTTCCAAGAATATACTTGTCAGGAATAAGTGCTTCTCATCTAGCCGTTCGGACTCGGCACAAAAATGAGGTCCCCTCCATTTCTTCCAACAACACGCACAAAGGAATGGTTGAGAGTTGTAAGTCACTCGGCCCCGATATGATACAACTATAGCCCCACGATGAAGTAGGACATACAAAAAGTTACAAACCTTTCTTATTTTTGGCGTACCTTCTACATTTTGATCGGATTTGATATGAGCAGTAGTTTATTATTATTATTTTTATTATTATAAGCTTTATTCACCAAAATAATTAACATTCAATAAAATAAAATATAATGGGGGCTATCGTGAATAAAATTTCCCACGGAATTTTTCCCATCGTCGAAAAGTGGGAAGATGAATTGTGGTCGCAGTTTCTCTCGGAATTTATTGGCATCGACAATGAATATTCCATGGCCACTAGGCTACCATTTTGATCGCCCAAAAATATGAACCCGCAAGGAACAGTGCAAAATTGTTGGCATTTCCAATTTTAGAAGAAGGGAGAAATTCCATGGGAAATTTTATCCACGATAGCCCCCAATAAATAAAAATGAGATTTTAAAATTATAAAATTATATTACATAGATTACAGTTTATTTCATAATTTATTTAGTTTCCGGCATAAGCCTCCCCCAGTGCTGCCCATATGTCTCTGGATTTCGCGTCGTTATACCAATTTCGATTGAATTGTTTGAGGTCATCATCCCATCTTTTTTTTGGTCGTCCTCTTGGTCTCTTATCTTCAAAGGGTATCCATTTTGTCACTTTCTTTGTCCATCTTTGGTCATTTATTCTTGATACGTGTCCGGCCCATCTCCATTTTAAAGTTTTAGTTCGTTGTATCACGTCTACTATCCTCGTTCTTTTTCTTATATCTTCATTTCTAATTCTTTGTACTTGTCTAATTTTTAGCAGTTTTCGTTCAATTTTTGTTTGGCAAATTCTCAGTTTCTCATGTGAAATTGATGTAAGTCCTAATGTTTCAAGTCCGTATGTCAATACTGGTAAAATAGTAGAGTCCAATATGTATTTTCTCATGTCATCACTTAGGTTTGCGTCTAGTACTTCTTTAACGCTCCAGTGCTGTTTCCAGATGTTGTCTATTCTTCGATCTATTTCTTTTTCGTCCTGGTTTATGAAAGATTTCAACTGTCTTAGATATATATAGTTTTCTACATAGTCCAATTTGGTACCGCTGAGAAATATGTCTTTTTTAGTATGGTTTGTCATCATCTTTGTTTTGGTCAGATTTAGGCATAGTCCATAGTTTTTGCTTGCTTGCTTGTCGTCTGCAAATCTTAGATTACTAAGTTTTTGTCCCCAGATATTGAGTCCGTATTTATTGGTCCAGTTGAGCTGATTAAAAATATCTTCTAGTACTGCAGAGAAGAGTGGTGGTGATAATGGATCTCCTTGGCGAACTCCTCTTTTTATTTGGAATTCCCTTCCAATTTTGTCTGTTTTAACTTTAGCGGTATAACTTGTATAGATGTTTTGTAATGTTTTTATAAAAGTTTGATGAATGTTTTGGTTTCTTAGTGCTGTCCAGATATAATTATGTTCCACTGTGTCAAAAGCTTTGGTAAAGTCAATAAAAAGTAGATACAGTGGTTTTTTATATTCATTGTGTGAGCAGTAGTAGCACATAGTAATATGTGACTTTATTATTTCTTTAAGCTTAAAATATGTTACATTGTTCATAGTTAAGCATTGGCTTTGCCGTGAGCCGAAAAAGTTCTCTTTTTGTTTTCTTCATTTTAAAGTTTGAAAAATCACTTATCACACTAAAATTAAAATATAAGTTTCAATAATTACTATTATTTAAAGGGCTTCATTTAATATCTGTTGACTATAATTTTAGGTGGTACGTGTACGAGAAAAGGCAGTCCGGGCTTTCTCCATTCAGTATTCGTAACATTTCATCACGTGACAATGGGCTTTTACCCCAGATTGATACTCGTATCGGGTTGAGAATAGGACATACTCGAATAAAGTGCTGGATATCTTAATTTATTCTTGGGTTGCGCAAAGTACGTACATGCTGGGCTTACATTCGTCCTATGTGGCAAGTAGTTGATGGAGGGGTAAAAGCTCACCTCTGACTTTGAAGATAAGGGATATCATATGTCAAGGTTGTACTCATCGTGGAAATAATTTTCGGATCCAAGCTCATGCCTGAGTATTTTATAAGTATTCCTTGTTTGGCTCATTTTACTTTGCATACGAAAGTTGTCTCGAGAGGAATCTCCAATTTTCTATAGTAGTTCTAAATGTGTTCTTCTTAAAGCTGCATCATTTTCATCCATTATTGTTACATTATATGCTCCCTCCCAAGTATTGACCATTCACTGAAGATCTGCGTATTTCTGCCTTGGAAGTATTTGGTGATTACATATGTGAGGCGATAAGTAGGTTGCATCATGACTTTCCGTATGTATGAAAAGTGTAGTCTCATTGTGTATGAGTGTAATGGCGGTAGACCAGTCTCAAGGTGCAGCATGTAATTTGGGGTGTTATATTGCACTAAATATACATTTGAGGAAGTATCTAGGCACCTTCTCCACTTTTTCAAATTGATATATACCCCAAACTTGTGCTGCATAACACATGATTGACCTCATCACTGCTTCAAATACATTGTACTTGGCACACGGATCAACACTGTTTTTGCTGAGGACTGCAATCCAGCTGCAGTCTATTGCGCTTTTGTCTTCTACCAATTTGTCTTGTAGGTGTTTTTCAAATGAAAGTTGTGGCGTAATGAGGACACCAAGGTATATCTTTTCTTTGACTTCCTCCAGTTCTTTGTTTTGCCAGGTCTATTTCTCATTTCTTGCAAACCTTCCCGATCAATTTTGAAAAACCGTGATTTTTGATTAACCGGTGTTGATTTGAAGACTCCACAGAGTACAATATTCGGCCAGCTGATAAACAAGCAAATACATCCCGTTTGGATTATCTGCCCCATTATTACTATATCGTCTGCGCAAAGCAGAAGTTTTATCTTCACTCCAGCAAATGTTATTCCTCCCGGCAGAAATTCTCTAAGTTCATGCAAAAAGAATGAGAAAAATAGCGGGCTGAGAAGACTTCTGTTTCCGTTTGGAACTATTCAAATAAAATACATATTTCCATCCCAAAACGCAGTCAGATTTCCACTGCAGAAATTGTGCAGTACTCTAAGCATTTTCATTGGCAGACCTATATTGCAGAGTTTGTTTGTAATAACGCTTTCCTATATTGATAAAATCGAACGCAGCCTTGAAGTCCACAAAGAATGCGTACATCTTTTTTCCACTATCCAAGTATGCTCGTGCAATGCTCGTGAGGGAGAAGAGTATTCTTTGCGGAAACCAGCTTGATATTCACTCAATAGGTTATTTTGTTGCACGCATTCAGTGAGCTTTTCCAAAAAAATACCCGTAAATATTTTTGTGACAGCGTTGAGAAAGGAGATTCCTCTATAATTACTTGGATCCTTTGGGTAACCTTTCTTAAGGATTTGAAAAATTATGTTTTTCTTAACACTTGATGGTATTTAACTAGAATCGAAGATAAAATTGAAGCTTTTTGTGAGTTCGATGATGAATGGAGATGTCGAATTTTTGAAAAATTCATAAGAAATTCGGTCTTCACTTGGACATCCAAATGAGTAATGGTCCCATCGAGAGCTTCAACTTCCAGTGAACTGTATAGTAGCTCAGGTAAGGGTCGTATTCATTAGATAGCTTTTCGAAGTATTCAGCTAATACCGGAGCTTCAACTTTTATGCCACTTCGGTCGGGCCATAAAGGCTTTTAGCAATCTTCCAAAATGACGTGCTATCTGGCTAATTCACATTCCCACTCATACCAAGTTTGTTTTCCTTTTCCTCCTTAATTGCAGTGGCTTAGCAGCTTCAGAGATGCAGGCTGTGAGAATGTCTATTCCTCTCACTGTTTCGATACTGCTGTGTTGTGTTTTAATGTGATAAAATTGTTTTTAAGTTGGTTTGCAATTTTATTCCTAGCCTCCATCAACAAACGGCTCCCAATCCCAATTTCTTATCATTGTATAACATTGACGGTATTGTGATTGTGACTATACAAAAAATAAGGAAAAAATGCTTAATATGGCTATTTATAGAAATAATAAAAAAATATTATTATTTCTCACAAACTAATTTCTACTCGAAAAATTATCCAACAGATTTCTTTCTCAATTTTCTTCATTAAAATTCTGTAAGGATAATCATTATTCTAATTATTATTAATGATTATGTTAGAACTCAGGTTTCTATCGTAATTATTACCAAGACTTCTTCAAAGTGACCATTCAAAAGTAAAAATCCTAAAATTGTTGTCTTTTTTCTTCTCCTTTGATGACATTCTTTTTATAATTATTATAGCATCAGTGTCCCAAAGATATCTTCTGGTGCTTAAATATTTCATCAAAAAAGGTTCAGTTAATGATGTTGCAGCATCACAAAATCTGATAACTACCATGACAAATATAGAGTCATTTCTCACTTACACAATAGAAATTACTTTTCACAGCAAAATGTCCAACTTAATAAATTTAAGAAAATTTATTTTCCAAATAATAGGTGGAGTTGTAGGTAGTAGAAGAAGAGCATATTATACGGATATTTAGTCACACCCTTAATTTTATAAAATCGCTTCGCCTACGTTTAAGATAAAAGTTCTTGTTATTGTTTAAGAAAAAGTTTTTTTTTTATTTGATATCATCTAGGTATTCAGATATTCTAATATACATTACAGTGACTGTTTGTATAATTTAAGTTAATTGGACATATAATGGTCAAGATTTAAAAGTTTACATCAAATTAAATATTTAATGACTTTTAACAATTTCCGTTTGAAATAGAAAACAACACGAAAAAGTTAAGTATGTATTATGTTTTGTGTAATTTAATGTGTCCACAGAAACATTAAGTTCAGGATGTAAACAAAATTAACTTTGAATATTCAACATCACAATAATACAAGACCCTACACACTAGCTCACAAAAGAATTAAGTCCTATTAGATGAAATGACCTAACTCCCACTTAATTTGTCAGTGGGATTTAGCTTTGTGAATTGGATTAGCTGCGGGACTTAGTTCATATTATGATACTATAATTTGTATAATGATCTTATCTAATCCTAATGAGATAAAAAGTGGGAGTTAGTTTATCATTGGATAAGGGAGTTAGTTTATGTATTTCATTGAAGCAGTGACACAAAACAAAATTCTCTGGAAAATACATATACCCTTGTGCATAGGTTCAAAATAAGCCCTAAGAAATCATAGACCTTCGTTCTAACCAATCAATAATATGCTAGGGAATAAGGCGAAACAAACAAAGCGTGAAAATTATTGGTGTGCAATGTTCACTGAAAAGGGTTTTTTTAATCCAGTAGTGAAAGAAAATTTCGTTTGAATAAACCTTTGGGATATATTACCATGATAAAAGGAACTAAAAGCTCCCATTGCAAGCACTGATTTAGGAAGATTCTGTGTAAAATAACGTATATTCAGATTGGAAAAGAAGAAAAACAAGAATAACCACATTGAAGTCCTGGTTGCAAGGTCTGACAAAGGCATAGTTAAAAAAATCATAAAACAGAATGTATAGCCGACTAATTACTGAAACTAGCTTACCTTTTATATGTAGGTCTTTTCCAAATATCCCATAAATAAGGTGCCAAAAATCGCTATGACCTTGAAAAAAATTTAAAGATTCATAAAAAACAATCTTTGGCTGACCAATAACTAAAACTATATAGCTGACCTTTTATAAAGATCTTAGGGCCTTTGAGGTGGTATTATTTTTTCCCGAATTTCCCATAAATGAGGTGCCAAACATAGCTATGACCCACAGTACACATATTAAAGGTAATATCATTAGAGTTTTGATTTTTGTTTCTTCTGCGCATATATCAAAATTTGTGTCAAATGTCAGTATTTGTTGTTGTTTTTACGTGTATTTAAGTCCTCACACTCCCAGCCATTTTTATTTCTGACAATTTCAATTTTAATTTGTTGTTGTTTTTACGTGTGTTTTCTTCCTCACTCGCACAGCCATTTTTTATTTTCGACTGACAACCTGCGCAGTATAATACCTTAGATTTGTGTACTGTGGCTATGACCTTGAATTTTTTTTTAATTCATTAAAAATTCATAAAAAAAATCTATGGCTTACCAATAACTGAAAATAGCTGACCTTTCATGACGTGAAGTGGCCTTCCAAATGGCATACTTTTTTTGAAATGACCAAAATGAGGTGCCAAAAGTTTTTTTCCTGCACATCAAGTGCCTCCAAGTTGGTAGCCGCCGGATACTGGTCTTGGCTTTATGTCATGACTTGCTAAACTTGTACACTGAGGGAAAAATGAATGCACTCCGTACAGAACCATAAATGTAAATTGTATGTACCGATGTTTGCAAAGGATTGCCATCGAAGGTCTATTTACTAAGTAAAGTTAATGTGTACTAGTTATAATTCAAGTTATGTATCGAATAAAACTAACAATCTAGAGTACCGATTTGTGTATTGGATAAAGACGTAATATACTCATTACAAAACTATGGACCAGCTAAAGTCAAATATGTTTCGATTTAATAAAATTTAAATTTAAAAATTAAGCTTATGTGCTGAGTATAAGCAATGTGTACTAAGTCCATCTCGATATCTATTCAATAGAGAGGTTTAATACCCAACACATATCAAGTTCCAGCCATCTAAATAAAAATTATTAACTACATTAAGGTATGTGCTGTGTAAATACGACGTGTACTGAGTCTATGTCTACATTTATAAAATGCAGACGGTCTATAATCAGCGCATATCAAGCGCCAGCCATCCAACAATAAAAAACATTTGATACATAAAGTTATATACTGAGTATATGCAACGTGCACTGAGTCTATAGTGACATTTATTCAATGCAAACAGTTAATACTCAAGCGCCAGCCATCCACCAATAAAAAACATTTATTACATGAAGTTATGTACTGAGTAAATATGACGTATACTGAGTCTTTTTCGAGATTTATTCAATACAGATGGTATTTAGTCAGTTCATATCAAGCACCAGCCATCAAAGTATAGAAAACATTTATTACATAAAGTTATGTACTGAGTATATGCAACCTGCACAGAGTCTATGGTGACATTTTGTTCAATACAGACGGTATATACTCAACAAATATCAAGCGCAGCCCATGCAACTGAAACTGTTATAGGTTACATTAAGTTATGTGTTGAGTAAATACGACGTGTGCCATTTCGACATTTATTCAATACAGACGGTATATACTCAATACCTACACATGTATCTATTGACTAGCTACAGTGCTGAGTCCACGCAACTTGTACTGACTCTATGTGTATATTGAGCACTTCAGCCATCCAAGAAATGAGTTTCAACTTATTCAGTTTTGGCACCAGTTTTTTGTGCCCCCAAGTGGCCTGGTGGATGCGTGCTATCTTCGTGTGTGAAAGGTTCCCAGTTCAAATCCGAGTAAGTATCACAAAGTATTTTTAAAATAAAATAAATATCTAGAAAATAAACTTTCAGAATAAGGTGAAACGTTACAGAGGATTCACTTAAATGTATGGACTCATAACATAAATGTCTTGTGACATATGGACTCATTACACAAATATGTGGAGTACATAGACATATGGACTCATTACATAAATATGAATTGAGTACATAGACTCGATACAAACATATGTAGTGAGGACATACACACATGGAGTACATAAACATATGGACTCATTACATAAATATGTACTCATTACATACACATTTGATCTGTCCTCACTACAAAGAATCTGTACTTATCACAGATAACCAGTTTGTTTTTAGTAAATGCATACATAAAATATTTATATTTATTTATTGAGTGCATAGACACTGTACTAATCGCAGAAAACTAACAGTTTTTTCAAAAAATGCCTAAATAGATTTATTTACATTTATTTAATAAGTGCATATGAGCTATACTCAGTACATCATCATGCGACAACCTACACATAATTATTTACTGAGTCCATGGAAAGTTTATATTTACGCAATGATACCAAAAAATAGTGCATAGAATCTATTCTCACTACATAATCGTAAGCTGGCGTGGTACATATTCGTGTAATGAGTCAACAGAACTATTTAGTAGCTGCTTCACTGCTAATAGGTTTATGTTGTCAGTATATATTTCATTAGGTAATGAGTACAGAAAAGTATGTGTGCAGAAAAATATGGGATGAGTAAATAAAATGATGTGCTGAGTGCATACATTTTTCCCTCAGTGTAAGTGCGAATTTTGATCAAGGAAAGAATTGCAACATTAAACCCATGTCCCTACAGATTGGAGGTTAGTGCGTTTGGCTAACGACACGACCACAGTAAAAACAAAAACCATTGTTATGAGAGAAAAGCGCGAAGTCAAGGATAACGACCACCCTCAAATGGCAACCAGACCCGGGATGAAAATGGACTATGACCTACGAGTATGCACCTGGAATGTAATGACACTCTATACGCCAGGTGCTACTCAAAAACTTGAATCTGTCCTCTCGCAGTACAAGGCAGATATTACCGAAATCCAGGAGATACGATGGATAGGATCAGGAATAACGAAAAGAAAGATTGCGACATTTATTACAGCTGTCATCAAAGACTGCGCATGCTAGGATGCGGATTCATCGTGGGAAATCGACTCAGATCGAAAGTCATCGATTTTAAGTCAATAAGCGATCGCCTGTCTGTGATCCGCATCAAAGCTACCTTCCAAAATATCAGCCTAATATGTGAACACGCCCCTACCGATGAAGCTGAGGAGTCTAACAAGGAGGAGTTTTACGACCTCCTGGACGGAGCCTACGGAGCCTGTCACACACATAACAACCACTTAAAATTCAAACACACACAAAAAAAGTTCCTGTCAGTGTCAACGCATCTGCAAGAGAGAAAAAGTTAAAAGTTCGGCTACTCTGTCCGTTGCGTCCGACGCTTGCGTTGCTATTGGGCCAGTTCCCATAAGAAAACATGCATTTTATCGAGCTGTCAGTTGAATGCGTCGCCACAACGGACGCAACGGATTCTATGGGTCGGGGCCTTTATTCATGACAAGTATACTCTTGGAGGATTTGTCAGTTCCTCGCAAGAGGCAGTACCTCGAATAAAACATTTTTGTTTTAGATGGCATGGCTGGGAATCGAGCCCACACCTTCGGCATGATAGTCCTACGCACTAACCATCATGCCACGAGGAGTTTAACGACCTCCTGAATTTCGGAGCCTGTCCGGAGTACGATGTCAAAGTCGTGCTTGGAGACTTCAATGCTAAAGTCGGAAAGGAAAACATCTTTGGCGGAAAGCACAGCCTCCAGAAAACGACAACAGATAACGGCTTTCGACTAATTGACTTTGCTGCCACTCGTTATACGGTGATAAATAGCACTAGGTTCCCCAGGCGAAGGATACACACGCAAACCTGGCGATCTCCAGATGGTTGAACAGCCAACCAAATCGACCACGTGCTAATTGGCGCAAGGTACGCATCGAACAACTTGGACGTGTGAACTTTCCGAGGTGCAAACGTGGACTCTGACCACTTTCTTGTTGTGACAAAGTTCAGAGCCCGACTGCCCAAGTAAAAGAAAACGAAGACCGCCCAAAGGAAGAAATTCAACATTGCATGCCTTAACACATCTGAAAAAGCCAGAGACTACAGTGAGCAATTGACCGGGAAACTCTCTGCCGAACCCAGATTGCGTCAGCAATCAGTGAAACCAGTATCGCGACATCATTAAGGAGACAGCCGAGACCATCACCATAGACTATCAACCACCCAGAAAAAAGAACCCGTGGTATGATGATGAATGCGCGGTATTGAAGCAGGAGACGGAAAATGCACGAATGCAAATGCTGCAACGGAAAACAAGAGCAGCAAGAGAGGAGTACCGTGAAAAGAGAAGGAAAGAGAAAAAAAAACCTGCGTAGAAAGAAAAGAGCATCCGCAGCCTCTCAGCTCAAGTATCTCGAAGAGTCCAGCACCGCCACCAACACCCGCCGGTTCTACAAAACAGCCAAGCAACTGGCATCTGGTTATAGGACTGGCACGCAAGCTCTTCGAAACAGCGAAGGGAACCTAGTCACCGAAGCACAGGGAATTGTAGACGTAATTAAGCAGCATTTCCAGCAGCTGCTTAATGGGCATTATGTAGAGGAGCCGACAGGGGAACAAAGAAGCATTAGACCAGTCAATGAAGATCCTGTCCCAGCACCCTGTACTGAAGAGGTTAAGAAAGCCATCCACAAGCTTAAGAACAACAAATCCACCGGCTCGGATGGCCTACCAGCGGAACTCTTCAAGTATGGAGGAGATGTTCTGGTAGGGTGCATGCACCAGCTCATCAACCAAGTTTGGGAGGAGGAAAGTATGCCCGACGACTGGTCAAATAGCTCCATACGCCCAATCTACAAAAAAGGCGATCCTATGTCCTGCAAGAACTACAGAGGCATATCCCTGCTTAATGTTGCTTACAAGATCCTATCCAACGTACTATGTGAGCGTCTAAAACCTTTCTGCAACACTATGATCGGCACGTACCAGTGTGGCTTCAGGCCAGGCAGATCAACGATAGACCAAATCTTCACATTGAGGCAAATCCTGGAAAAGACCAACGAATTTCAAGTCGAGACCCACCACCTATTCATCGACTTTAAAGCCGCATATGATAGCATAAGTCGCCAAGAGCTTCTATTGGCGATGTCGGAACTCGGGATCCCGAAAAAACTGATCCAGCTATGCCGCATGACGTTACAAAATACGCGGTGCAACGTGCAAATGGGTAACAGCTCATCCGAGTTATTCCAGACGTGTACAGGGTTCAGACAAGGAGATGCGCTATCATGTGATTTCTTCAACTTAGTCCTGGAGTAGATAGTGCGCAAGAGTGGTGTTAACATGGAAGGCACTATCTTCAACAGGTCTTCTCAACTGCTTAGCTATGCGGACGACATCGACATCATCGGCCGCTCCAAGAGAGCTGTACTTGAAGCATTCACAGCTATTGATGAACAGGCGAAACGCGTTGGTCTCGAAGTGAATGAGGACAAAACAAAGTATATGCTATCAACAAACAAAGCCTCATCTGTGCATCGCCTATGACAAAACGTCACTGTTGGTAGCATTAATTTCGGGGTAGTCAAGGAGTTCACCTACCTCGGAACAAACATCAATTCCACGAACGACACCTTAGTGGAAATCCGACGAAGAATTACCCTAGCGAACCGCTGCTACTTCGGTTTGTCCAAACAAATGGGTTCAAAACTCCTTTCTCGAAAGACAAAGTGCACGCTATACAAAACGCTAATTTTACCAGTTCTACTCTACGGTGCCGAGTGCTGGACGATAAGTAAAAAAGGGGAATTGATAGTGGGCACTTTCGAGAGAAAAATTCTTCCGCGGATATTTGGTCCTAAAACACGACGACTACACTGGCTCGGCCACATCGAGCGAATGGACAACAACGCTCCAGCCAAGAAAATCTTTGAATCCCAGCCCCCAGGTTCGAGACGACCAGGAAGACCGAACCTCCGCTATAGGGACCAGGCGGTCACAGACGCAAGAGCGCTTGGTCTCGACGACTGGAGGGAGCGTGCGAGTGACCGCAACCGATGCAAGATCACAATATCTCAGGCAGAGACCCTTCATGGATCAGGAGCCGGATAAGTAAGTAAGTAAGTAAGACAAAATTTTTGGCTAAAAAATTACCTACTGAAAATAGTTGACTTTTAATTACGATCTAGAGATCCTACGGATGCCAAATTTCCCAAAAATTATATGCCAAAAATCGCGTTTGACCTTGTGTAACCTTGGGAATTTTTAAGGCTTGATTACAAGTTATCAAGGGCTGACCAATTTCTAGGACTAGTTGACCTGTTGCCGTTACTCACTGCTCCAAATGACACCTATAGAAAAAGACTCTGATGTCTCTTTGATAATCTTAAGTCTGGTTCAGCTCAGACTAAAAATGAAAAGAGCTCGAGTTGGATTTGAAAAATATACAATAAGATTAACATGAATGCCCCATTATTATAAAAGATCGCGCAAAATATTTTCAACTTCTAAAACAAAACAATACAAAATAAAATGAAAACAAACAACTCTTTAATGAATTCTGCACCCGCATAACAAGGAAGCGGCCCACTCTAACAGAAATGAATGAATCATAAAACATAACATTATCTATCTATATCTATTAATTTCAATGAAATCCAATAAACATAATTTCCCTTAAGCTATGCAATAAAATTCCCCTGAGCCTATTTTACCATTAACAAATTGCTGTGCCCGGTTAAAGATATAACTATGGATTTCGCTATATAGAAATATATATTTTATGATTATGGAGTGGGGAATAGATACTGAAGCATGACTTAGCTCCTGGGTCGTCGGCGTGTTGTTGTTTTGTTTTGTTTTGATAAAAATGAATAATTTAGATTTTAAATCAATCTCTTTCAAAAAATTTCCTCCGGGGGTTTATTTATACAAATTCATATTACCTACAATTGTTTTTGAAATCCCTCAATTTCCTTCTATCGATTCCTATTATAATATGTACAACGTAGCTAAAATTTTTGTTAAATTTAGAATAAAGGCTGCCTTGGAAATTATCCAAGGAAGGTCACAAAAGTAGTTACTGTTAAGGAAGAACTTATTTTTCTCGAAAAAAAATATTTCTGTGTAGAAAAACAACTACGCTTTTGTTTTGAGACTGTTAAGTCTCACAAGTTCACAAATTCTTGCTATAAAGGTTGATTTCTTATGGGGATTGTTGTTAATTTAATAAAATGTTTCATATTCTTCGAAGTAAAGATAAAGGTAGCAGAGAAAGTTGAATTTTGTTTTCTGATTTATTTGCTAGAGATTTTTGTGACCTTGAAATGTCCTTTAAGAATTGTTTGTGACAAAATAAGGTAGGTTAAGCAAGTTAGTATCAATTTATCAACCTGGGAGTGGCTAAAATAATCTACGTGAAATTAGGACACTCATTTTCGATTTCCGAAAAAAAAAATGGTGTGTTGTAGGTATTGTGCTGAACTTGTGCCGAAAATATTAAAAATTATTGCAAATCTGCAAATTCGTCATCTGAAAATTTTTTTTAATTAGCATAATTGCAATATTTACGGAGAAAAATTAAGTTTGAGAAACGCAGCAGCAGCGTTTTTTTTATTTTCAAACGAAAAAAGTTGTGCTGTATTGTGCTCACTTTGTGCTCCAATGCGCTGTAGGTACATATAATCCCTTTATTATCAAAATGTAAGGGGGCTCCGTTCTAAAGCCCGTGATGTATTCCTAAAGTCTCAAGAACTTCCTTTTGATCTTTTTGCTTTAACTGAGACCAATTTAAATGGTAATTTTCAATAATAATGAGTTTTTATATCGGATTTTATGTTTACCGTAAGGTTTTGAACTTGATGGAACAGACAGATAGAGGTGTCGTCGTAGCGGTACACTCCAGCTATGATAGTTCCTTTTTCGACAGACCTAACACCGACAATATCGAATTATGCATAAAAATCAATATCAAACAAAAAAAGCATTTATGTTGTGTGCTTCTATTTTAGACCTTGTAACCCAATTGATACCTATCAACTTTTAATAAATGCAATTGACTTTCTGTTTGAGAAAGTGCAAGATAGCTTATTGCTCTTGAGTAATTTTAACCTTCCCTCCTGCAGTGGTCACGTTCTGAGGATGACTCTCACTTTTTTTGCTGAGAATGCAACAATTGAAAAAGAAGTATTGTTTACAGACAATCACTCTGATTCCGGTCTACATCAGATTAATGATGTTAAAAACAACCTGAAAATTAGATCATGTTTAAGCTAATGATGCTAACAACTGCATTGTTGAGGAAAGTAGCCAAATTTTTTCTACTACGATTTTGGCAATTTATAAACTCAAAGGACTCTGATTATTTAAATCATTCTTCTAATAATTCTAAAATTTTAACAAATTTCATCATCATCAAGTCCTGTTACCCCGGTTGGGCCATAGGGCGCCAACAAATCGTTTACATCCTTCACGGTCTGCAGATAGATATTTTAACTGTGGCCACGTCTTTCTCTGGGAGTCTGCTTCTGCTAGAACTGTTGATTTCCATGTTGTTCTTGGTCTTCCAACCCGCCGTGCACCCTGAGGATTCCATTCAAAGGACTGCTTTGCAATTTCATCGTTTGGTTACCTCAGTGTGTGACCAATCCATTGCCATTTACGCTTTCTTATGTCAACGTCCAGCCGCTCTTGACTTGTCCTGCGCCACAATTCCTCGTTTGATATTTTTTGTGGCCAGCGAATTTTTAGAATATGGCGTAGACAACGGTTCACAAAAGCCTGCAATTTCTTTGAGATGGTAGTCTTGACTTTCCAGGTTTCGGCATATAACAGCACAGATTTGATATTTGATTCGAAGAATCTCAACTTTGTGCGCAAGGAGATTTGACAGGATTTCCTAATTTGGGAGAGAGAACCGAAGGCTGCGCGAGCTTTATTTATTCTACTTTGAACGTCCAGATCAGTACCACCATTTGCTGTAACAATACTTCCAAGGTAGTTAAATAATTGTTCAACCTCTTCAACTGTCGTCTCTTGTATTAAAATACACTGATGTGTGGAGAGGCCTGCGAGCATTATTTTTGTCTTTTTGCTATTTATTTTAAGACCACCCAACTCTCCTTTTACCTTCAGAGTTTGACACATCCCGTTCAGCCCGCTGATGTTATATGCCAAGAGACATATCATCGGCATAGTCTAAGTGACTGAGCCTTTCAAACGGTCTCCATTGAATGCCCTGCCTCTCTGCTGTTCCAACGCTGGCCGTCAAAACATCGTCAATCGCCAGTAGAAAGAGAATTGGTGATAGAACATCTCCCTCTCTCACACCCTGCCGCACTTCGAAAGAGTCGGATAGCTGCCCATTGTGTAAAACAAAGCATCTTGCATCTTGCGTTGTTATAGGACTCTCTTATAACGGCAACAATTTTTGGGGGAATTCCTCTTTCAAGAAGTGATCTCCATATACATTCACGGTTGACTCGGTCAAAGGCCTTCTCAAAATCCACGAACATGAGGTAAAGCGGTGATTGAAACAAATTTATTTGCTAATTTTGTCGGTCTTTTTTTCTGATAGTAATTTTGAGCCTGACTTAAACTACTTTACCTATTTAAATTATTGTAATCAAACACCATTTGTCTCAATTAATATTAATTTCAAAGATGTGGTCAACAAAATTAAAAATCTTAACGATGATTTTTCATCCGGCCCATATATGGTTTACCACAGAATGTTTTAAAGAAATGTGCAGCCTCTGGTGATTCTCTTCCAAAAATCTATTTCTCTAGGGATCTTCCCATCAATGTGGAAGGATTAATTCATCATTTCAATTTACAAAAAAGGGCTGTAAAGCAGATATTGAAAAATATAGACCAATCGCCAAATTATCATGCATTCTTAAACATTTGGAAAGCATTATTTTTGACGATGTGTACTTTCATTGCAAGTCATTATTTTTCACCAAACAGCACGTTTTCCTCAAAGGCAAATCCATGACCACTAACTTTACGGAATTTGTTTCTTATACTTTAAATGCCATATAAAATAAAAAAGTTGATGTTATTGCCACAGACTTTAGCAAGGCATTATTTGACAAAATCTCACACAAAATTATGTCATTCAAATTAAAGGCTCTTGGATTTCCTACTGGTTTTGTTCAATGGATGAAATCATACTTAAGAATCGGATCTTGTTAAGATTTTCACTCAGGAGTCCCACAAGGTAGTCATTTGGGTCCAATTATTTTTTTTTATTCTAACGATCAATGACATGGAGTCTGTGATCAAGCATTCGCTACTTTCTACCTACGCAGATGACATGAAGATTTTTAGAGTAATCTCTTCACCTAACGATACTTTACCTCTCCAGCACGATCTTGATAATTTTTTTTTTTAGGTGTCAAAAAAATTAACTTCCCGTCCACCACCAAGGGACTACTATATCAATATCAATGATGACCTTGTTATCAGAGTAACAATACTATTCGGGACCTAGGTGTTATTTGTGATACTGAGCTCAATTTCTGATTCCATTATGAAAACACAGCAGTTGGAGTTAACTCTGCTCTTGGTTTCGTCAAGCCTAAGGTCTAAGGAGTTTTCAGATCCTTATGTAACGAAATCTCTTTATACATCCTTTGAACGACCTTTACTTGAATATACAAGCCAAGTTTGGTCCCCTTTTTACCATGTTCATGGTCAAAAGAATCGAAGCGATACAACGTAGATTCCTCCGCTTTGCTCTTAGGGGACTCCCATGAGTTGACAACTACAACTTGCACCCATATCTAGATCGGTTGCAGCTCATTAACCTAAAATCTCTAGAAAAATGTCGTGAAGTAGCTTTTATCTGGTGTAACTATAATTCTTCTGCCCTCCTTGAGGCAATGAGTATTAACATTAACCAGCATTCTCTAAGATCAGTACCCCAATTTCACAAAGTTCCTCACAGAACTGATTATGATCATTATTCGGTTCCTGAAGGGTCACAGCGTGAGATACGGCAGCCTTCCATCCTTTACGATCTCAAGCACGCTGCTTCCAGTTATCTAGACCAAGCTTTTTTGCATTCGCGATCCTTAAACCGGTGGTGGTTCGGTCTTCTTCGTTCTCTCGAACATAGGGACTGATGGGATTCAAAGACTCTACGTGGCCGAGCCAATGTAGTCGACGTGTTTTGATTTTCTGAACTACATGCATCCACATCTTGATACAGAGTTTGCGGTTGTATCTTCCCCTCAATTCACCTTCCTCGCACACAAGACCAAATATCCATCGAAGAATTTTTCTTTTGAAAGAGACCAATATCAGCTCTCCCTTTTTGCTTACCACCCAACACTCAGCACCATTGAGCAGGAATGGCAGTATATAAGGGCGTTATAGAGATAGAGTCTTGACCCCGTCAGTTGGGCCAACCGAAGTAGCACCGGTTTGCTAGGGTAATTCTGAATTACCCTAATTCTAAGTCGGATCTCCAGTAAGATGGCGTTTGTGGGATTAATGCTTACTCCGAGTTAGATTATCTCCTTAGCTACTTGGAAGTTGTTGCTATCAGCAAAGATGTTTTGTCTTAGCCGGTAGACCTTGACCGATCTTTCATTGTTTGTTGATAGCATGTGTGGGATATAAAAAAATAAAAGAGCGCGACTATTTTCCAAAAAATTTAATTCTAAAATTATTTTAAGTATAAAGATTATTATTTAATATGAACGAGTTTAATCAAAAGCCGTCGCGTCGTTCCACGTCATAAGTACACGTCGATCGTTTGACACTGTTCTTCGTCGAGTGTCTTCTTCTTCTCTCAGAGTAGATTCACAATCTTGATGACAGCTTAGAAAGTGGAGAGTAGACAGTGACGTAGCCTATAATCCCACATGTTTTTGGTCTTACCCTAGTTTACTTGAAGAATAGTGTGGAAGAGCTTTTCCCTAGTTGCACATTGCACCGCGAGTTTTCGAATGTTACGTGGCTCAAGTGGATCAGTTTCCTCAGGATCGCAAGTTCAGCCATCACCATAAAGAGCTTCTGACGATGTATGGCTTGAATTTTTTGGCCTTTTCCAGGTTTTGCCTGAGAGTGAATATTTGATTTATGGTCACTCTGCCTGGTTGGACAAAGCACTGGTATGGTATTTGCAGATTATAGTGTTGCAGAACGTCTTATAACAAGAGATCTTGAATAATGTTCTTCCTTTTTAATTTTTTCCACTGTTGCGGTTAAATTTACCACAACATGTTGTACCTTCCTTTTCCTTACCCTTGATCTTTTTAAGCCTTTTCTTTTCTATTGTGGCTCAAAAATGTTTGTAGAGTCAGTAGATACCTGGCGTCCATCAGCCAGAGGCCTGCCTGAAAGTATTGTAATGACTTTCCATATTGGAACGATAACGACTCCGAAAAGCAAACAAACGGACACAATAAAGCTTACGGTCGCAGTGCAAACATACCCTTATTAGCTATAATTATAGCAACTCTCAAACGAAAGAAGCACCATCTGCCGGATTATAGCAGATTTACCAGCTGTCAAATAAAAGCTTTTGGAAGGGAAATTATTGCGAGATTTCCCCTACGGAAAGCTCTGGAAGCAGAGACCATAACCTTCTACTTATTTCCAGAGTTTGTCAAACAAGTATAAAAGGCACATGTTTGACCGGCAGCGACACAGTTTGTTTTTAATTGTGAATGAATAAAGTTGGTTGTAATAAAAGTGAAAAGTAAAGTTTGTGAATTAATTTCATTGGTGAATAATAAATAGTTTTGTTTGTAGTAAGAAAAGTAAAGTGTTTTATTTTGTGAAATAAATAAGTGGACTTTTTGAATAAAGAAAATAAGTTTTATTAACGAACCTGAGAAAATATTACAGTATTTTTGAAAAGTTACATACTGTATTGGTTTCTGAGCGATACTCAAATTGAGTGGAATAGTCGGTTCCAATACCCACGACCATATTTGTGAAGAAAACAGGTGGTCTTTTCTGGCTGTGCCAGTGGATGAGCTGTCATGCCGAAGGTGTGGGTTCGATTCCCAGCCGTGCCACCTAAAATCAGAAATGTTTTATTCGAGGTACTGCCTCTTGCGAGGAACTGACATATCCTAAAAGAGTACACTTGGCATGAAAAAGTGCTTCTCATTTAGCCGTTCGGACTCGGCAAAAAATTGTAGGTCCCCCGCATTCCTGCCAACAAACACGCACACAGGAATGGTTGTGAGTTGTAAGTCACTAGGCCCTGGTTCTCCACGAGCTGTTTGCGCCACCCAATTTATATTTATTTTATAGTGGATGAGCTGAGCTCTCATCTTGATATTTTAATTTAGGAAAGATTGCTTCACACTAATCATTCGCCATTGTCTTAGAGTAGGGTGTCCATAACGCGTTTAAAAAAAAGAGGACATTTTCGAAACTCCAAACTTCTACTGTTAATCCCCCCCTCGATCACCACACCATCATCAAAATAATTGATAAATATGACCAAAAATTTACTTTAAATTTATTTTATAAATATATATTAAAATTATACAAGTACCTATTGTATATAAGTACACAAGAAGCAGCAGTTTTAATACTAATAGGTAGTTTATTTTAACATCTTTTTTAAGAAAACATATCTGTGATATAAATCAGTATATACGTACATATATTTTATAAACACTTTTTTGCACTTCAAACTAATAAAACTAAAATACATAAACACCTAATTGAATTCAAAATACCGCAGAGTTTTAGTAAAATGTAGGCAAAATAGAGATTAATTTTCTTCCCCATCCGAAGTGTCAAATTTTTGGGAGCTCTGAATTTGATTAAGATACTTATTTTCATATAAAAAGGTTTCATAAAACTTTTGACAGCTAAAATCTTTTGAGTTATATGCAACTATGAGAATCCTACTCTTAAACGATTTCGTTCTTTTGTCCATTGCGAACCCATCAACGAGAAAATACATTCCACGTTCATATTTTGCGCAGGAAAACAAAAAAGGACTTGCACATTTTAAGAGCTCTGAATTACACTCTAGATTTGTAGACAAATTAAAAAAGATGGCCCACTTTTGAACAGATATTTTGTTTTTAAAATTTTCATCTTCCTTAGAGAGAAACTTGTTTAAATAGCAAAATTGGTCAAACAACTTATAGTAATCCAGTAAAACTTCCTAGAAACTCGGTAGTCGATACTTTTGTCTAAGTCTTCCCATACTTATTTCTTTTCTAAATTTATCCATCGATCCTAGTAGGAAGGTTTTTACTTCAGTTTACTAATAAGAGAATATCAAATAAAGAAGCCAATCCTCAGCTGTCAATTTAATTTGCCTACAAACTGAAGCAAAAAGCTGATATGTATTAGATACGCAAAGGAAGTGAAAAACATTGACAAAACGCAGACATAGAATCAACTCCTCATTCAGCACATCATTTAGCACAGGTCTTATTGTTGTTGCAATTCACATCTATTCTTCGACACAAAATGAAAAATAAAAATACAACAATATAAACAAATGGGTTTTGCAGGGTAAAACGTACGAAGGATTGGCTTCTTTATTTGATATTTTCTGGTATTAATGATTTATTTTATATTTTAGGGGACAATACAAAAGTACATTAATGAAAAATGTGTTAAATTAATATTTTGGTCACTTAGGAAAAAAAGAGATAAAAAAGAGTACAAAATAAAAAAGAGTACAAAAAAAGAATTTGATGAAAAAAGAAAGAATAAGAAAGATCAGAGTCAAAAAAGAGAACATGTTCTCTTTAAAAGAGATGTTCTGGAAACCCTATCTTAGAGTAACTAGGAAAATGCCTATAAGAATAAGGTTCTTTTAGATTTTCTTGATTTTGATTAGATTTTTGTTGAAAATGTTCCGAATTTGGCCATTTGGATTCGGCAAGTTTTGGAAAGACATCTAACAATTTGCTGAATCATTGATTGTGTGTGTGAGAGTAAAGTTTCAATGAGATTCGATAGTGGAGGAAGGGTGCGGTGGTTTTCGAGAAGAATATATAGCTTTCCAGAAAGCCGTGATCCCGTGACTGAAGATCTCAAAAACGATTTGCTGGTCATAAAATTGTGTGAGAGACTGGAATGACCGATGTAGACAGTAGGTTTAGCATTGAAAGTTCACTCTTTGGAGAATTTTACCAGCAAGAAGTTGTTATTTTTGAAATTCGAAAAAAATAAATTAAAATTGAGAAGAAATATTTTTTACAAATTTAGAGCCTCTGTTGTGTAAAGTATTTTGTTGGTATTTTTTTTTTATTTGACAGGTCACAGCGAAGTTTATTCTTTAAAACTTTTAGAAAATTGTAACAGAAACCTTATGAAGACTAACTGACCAGTAACTTCAATAAAATAACTTTATACAATCTTAGAAACACGTGCAAGCTTTGGTTAATTTCCTTTCAATAAATTTATAAGAAGCAGTTACTGAAATCATAACTTCTATAAGAAATTTGTTTTCGAAGAAAGCCCTATAAAAGTCTTAAACAATAATACGAAGGCTTGCAGCATATCAATTTTTCTAGGCTAAAAGAAACTGAAATGATAGTCGGGCTACCTGTAATGAATTTGTTGGGAATACCTATGTGTTTCAAGACCTTTTTTATTGAAAGAAACCTTTCCCAATAAACCAATACCCTTCACCATCAAAGATTAAAAATAAGAACAAGTATAGGAGACTTTGGTACATTGGTGGATTTTATTTTATTTCACGAAAATTGATTCCAGAAGTTGGCAGAGGTAGTTACCCAAGATTATTGGTTTCTTTCAAAAGGTATAAGTTTTGAAGGTGAAAATGCTTACAGGTATACACTACTTCCTTTTCAAGGATTTCGACCACGCCTTTAATAATCTGCTCAACCTTACCCCTTTCCAATATCCTTGCAATCTCGATTTTAACACAATTGGAACAAATTGTAAGAAACTCTCAATCAACGACAAATTTTGTTGTTGTTGCAACCTTTTTTCGGGCCTTCAGGTTGTATACACCTTCCGATACACAAAAACCAAGCAGATTGAATGAGGATAACTTCCCAGGAGTATACATTACACATATATACAGCACCGGGCAAGGCTATTATATTTTGTCCTCATAGAAATCGTGAACCTTATGTTGCATACGATATTGCGATATACGTTGCCCCTAAAGGACTATCAGGAGCTACCCATCTGGAGTAGCCCACACGCCACACAACACGAACATACAAAGCCGTTTATGCCCGAGAACTGTTGCGAAAACAGGGTGTTTGGATTATTTGTCCTTTTGCATGGTATTGTGGGGAGAAGGGGGGTAGAGTTGTAGTGCCATTAACTTTGATGAGTGTACCGGGGTGGTGAAGATGGCAGAGATTTGTCGACGACACATTATGAACGGTAATAGTGTCACCCGTCCTAGTCTCGTTTCCATGTTGCGGCTACATATGTATTGGACATTTTAAGTCGGAAATTTAGTACCTATTCGTAAATGACTTCCAAGGTTGGATCAGAGCAAAGAGAAGAGAAGAGAATACAACGGAATGTACCAGTAAATAAAGGTATACGCACATGGAGGTATTCGGATCAGAATGTGTTTCCTGTTTTCTAAGAATGACAAAGAGATTTATCCACCTAACTTTCACACCTTCTTCAGCCAGAGCCGCACGGTAAAGGTGGGTAAGGTAAGGTACAACATGAATTGTAGTGTGTGTGATTTTAGAGAAAACAGAGGGAAGGTTTTATTTTTTAAACTTCAGCTTTTTGCAGATTTAGTGTTATCGCTATGGAATTCTATAGAGAAATATTTTACAAAGTGAAGGAAATTTACATTTCAAAGGATAATATTTACCTTTTCACACATGTTGGAAGGTTATCAAAGAGGGCAAAGATTTTGCTATTGGTAGAGGTAACTATAGATAGTTAAAATAGCTACCTATAATGTTTATTTCCTTTTTTTTCCATATTGCCCTTATACCTCTATCATGTTGCTACTTACAATCATGTCCTTTATTTCGAAAAGAAATACTTTCCATTATAAATATCTGTCATATAGCATATACACACACACACATGTACTGTACATATATATATAAAGTAAATATATGTTTGTAGGTATTGTGAAAATATTTTCATTTCATTTTCATACACATTAACTTACAAGGATCGACAAGAAAAATATTTATGGTTTGTGAAAAAATACATACATTTTGGTGCCCTACTGTGGCATTTTCAGATTTGAATGCTTGCGGGTGGTTTCCGCATAAATAAAAATCTATTTTATATCAAAAAAATATTTTATTATTATTTTTGAACAATAACAACATGCAAGATTTATATTCAGTGGAACATTCGTCAAGGAGCAAACAAAATTGTGGCAGACATAGTGGGTGGGTTCGGGTTGGGTAGGTATGTGAATGTGAATGTGAATCCTGAGAGAGCACTGCGCTGTTGGTGATTTACATAATTATTCATAATGTTTCTAATATGGAATGGAAAGGAATGTTTCGGTTTTATATTTGTCTCCGAGGTACTTAAGAACAATTTTGTTTCTTTTTTTTCTTTTGTTGTCTTCTTATTATTGAGGCTGCGAGACAGCCTTCATGCATACATACATACGTAATTGAATTTAGATTTTGGTATTTACAATTTTGTCTCTGTATATTTGTATTAAATCTGTTAAGGGAGAACGTCACCTTAGCTGTTAAATTATAAAATCTACAAAAAGAGGTTTGGTATGAAAATGGAAGGTAAACATAAATAATGTCTGAAGTGTAGGGTCTTTCATGATATCTATAGAGACAAATAAGCCTTCTTACCTTGATAACGATAAATGCTTGGTCTACGTAGTGCTGTGAAACACTTCTCTCTAGCAGTGGGATTATTGGATCTAATGCTTTGTTTACCAATTTTAGACAAAAATATATAAAGAAGATAATACGATTTTGTTAAGTCTACAACTTTCATCTTACCTATAGGTATCATCAGTCTGTAGTAGGTATACATAGGTATTCCTATTCAAAATTTGCAAAAAGGTATGAACAAAAAAAAGCCTTACCGACCATGGTATAATCTTCATGCTTAAGTGAATAAGAATTTCAATATTTTGAATCTATTGATAGGTAGCTAAAACAAAAACAAACATTTTTATTGACATGATTCCTTCCGATCTTCATTTTACGAGACCCCTAAAATTAAACAACAAATTTGTGTCTGGGCTCTGGATTATGAATCAGAATAGAAATAGCTATTTTACTAATCAAAACAATTTTACTTAAAGGTTAAGAAAACACGAACGAAAATTAATCCAACTTTGTCTTTGGCTAAAGTCGAATATAAGTTCAGAAAAAAGTATAAGAATAAAAGAAATAATAAAAAACACTTGGTGCGAATCACACTAGTAACCTTTTATTGGTGTCTTCGAAAGCTAGAGGCCCGATGTTATTTTGTTATTAAGAAATCGCCACTTAAATAGCGTTTGTCAGCGGTTTTGGGGCCACTTAGACGTCTGTCATGTATATTTTCTTACTTAGGGAGTCAAAACTTTTCATTTGAGATATTTTTAAGGGTAGTACCTCGTGGCAAAATGGTTAATGCGTTGGACTGTCATGCCCAAGGTGTGGGTTCGATTCCCAGCAGTGCCACCTAAAAACAGAAATATTTTATCCGAGCTACTGTCTCTTGCGAGGAACTGACAAATCCTCCAAGATTATACTTGTCATGAAGAAGTGCTTCTCATTTAGCCGTTCGAACTCGGCAAAAAGCTGTAGGTTCCCTACATTCCTGCCAACAACACGCACACAGGAATGGTTGAGAGTTGTAAACGACTAGGCCCTGGTTCTCCACGAGCTGTTGCGCCACTCAATTTTTTTTGTTTAAAGTGGAAATGTTTCAGGAACGTCTGTCTGGGGTTTTGGGGCCACTATAAGACGTCTGTCGTGACCATATTTGTAATCAGTGAGTCAAGGACTTCAGGATCTATTACATTTGAAGTGGTTTCCCTCACTGATTCAATTTTGCAAAACATTGTATTTCTTATACAATTTTTCTCGTAAACGGGGCCACTTCTTGCTGGCAAACGAACATATTTGTTATGACCTTCGCAAGTACGTGCGATCCAGCCATGCATTTAATTTAAGTTCTCTATTCAAATGAATAATTTTTTTTTGTGAAATTATGTCTTGTTTTCTGTAGTTTTTTATTTGTCATAATTTATTTAGTTGAATGTTTTAAGGAAAATTAATATAATTTAATTTTTGTTATTTTTTGGAGCTAAACATACTTTTTTTATAAAAATTTTATTTTTAAATAATTTTTTTGATTTTTTTCTCTTGAACGGACAACTTCCTTAAAGGGACAAAAGTGTTGTGACCATCGCTGTCCGCCTAAGGGAGGTTTTACTGTCATTCAAAAAGCCTACAAGAAAAAGTTTAAAAAGTTCAAAGCACATGATCGCGGTGGCCAGCTCACCTCGCATCGGCGTGACATTTATTATTTTATTCCTTTTTTAGGAATTTTTACTTGCGATATGGAGGGCTCACAGCTGTACCGAACCAAGTCAAAAAAAAATTTTTTTCCAAAATTACTGCTATGCTCTGCACAAACCTTAACTTTTTTCATGTATGTAATGAACTAAGTCAGAAAGTGTTTAGTTCCTAAGTAAACGGTAAAAAAAAACCAAGTCAGTAACTTGCATTTTCAATTTCTTTCGAAGCAAAAACGAACCAAGTCAATGATATGCAGTATTTGTATTTTTTGCAGTGTTTCAGCTTATACCAATTTTTTCGGGAACGTGTCAGTGATGTTTGCAGTGTTTGTAAGTTTTAAAGTAGAACTATAATCAGTGGCGTAACTAGGATTTTGTTCTGGGGGGGTTTTTAGGTGCAAAAAGATATTAAACAAGACATTATAAACGGTGTCCGGTAGTTTGTCAATAATTTATTTTAGGGCATGATTTTTGGGTATATTCTAAGAAAAAAATCGTATGGGGAAAACTCTATTATTATAATTTGACAATTCTTTTCTCAGCAAGAATATCGACGATTTGGGTGATGAAACCCTAAAACAGCTGTATCTCTGAATACCTCAATAATTAAAAAGAATTTCTCCACCTGGGGGGTTTTAATTTGAGTAAACTCCTTTCTTTAGAACAAATTCCAGAAAATAACATGAATATTGCGATGAATGAGAGGATGAAATTTCTAAGCTATTCAATTTTCCCATTTTTTGCTTTTAATTTAGCATTTTAGCAAAATGCAAGATCACGATCCCAAATTTAAATAACGAAAAAAATTATATGTCACTATTTTGACGTTTGAATTTTGCGTATGTGTGGGTGCTTCTGGATTTGATTTCTTTTTCAAATCCAGAATCATGCCAAACGAACGTTTTCAGAAGCATTCGGAGTGCTTCCAGACGACCAAATGAAAACGCTATTACCTACTCACACTGACTTAATCAACCTGTATGTAATGTAGGTACCAAAAAAAAAAAATTTAATGTGCAAAGAGAAGCAGGGCGGTAAATGAGTACGGGCTAGAGGCTAGGTATTAGGTATAATGGAGGAGTTTTTTTTAAAGTTTATGATTAGGTAGTGTCATATTTGCAGCTCTATTCTTTTAAAATTTGTATTCAGAACATTTTGTAAAGATAAGCTGTATATCAAACATTTTAATATGTTTTTGTATGGTCTGGGGAGGGCAATTGCCCCATTTTCCCATCCTGTAGTTACGCCACTGACTATAACTGTCGGAAATCCACTGAAGCTAATGTCCAACAAATAAAATGCACGACTGGATCGCACGTACTTGCTCTTATGTTGAAGTTATGTGGGACTTAAGAACTTTAAAAAATATTCAAGTTATTATAGAAAAAGTATAAAAAGCATTTAAATCGTTCTTTTAATTGTATAAACAGCCTGATAAATAACTTAGAGCTCAAAAAAAAGTATGCCATCTGATTACTTGAAAAAATATGAATATATGCAAAAAAAAATTTTAAATCGTTGGAGCCGTTTTCTTAAAAATTAATTTTTTATATATAAAATTTTTGTAACATTTTTCAAAAAAAATTTTGGTATGCCAATTTTGAGTATGTATTAATATACATTTAAAACTGAAATTTCAAAATAATTCATCAACCCATTTTTGAAATATTGAATTTTCAAAAAAAAATTTTGAATCTTTTTTTAAAAATCCAAAATTTATTTTTTCAAAACTTTTGGTATACAGTATTATTCATATTTTAACAAAGCTTTCCCACAAAAAAATTTATTGAAATCGGATGAGCGGTTAATGAGAAAACCGAAAATCAAAAAAACCGTTATATGGCAGGTACCGTTAATAAATGTTTTCGGTAATTTTTTTCTTACCAAAAAGTACACCATGTCTACAATAATACACTGATTTTTTTTTATCAAAATCGTTGGAGCCGTTTTTGAGATAAATAAGCTTTTCCATAACGGTTGTATGGCAAGTACCGTTATTTTTTGAGCTAAAAAAAAATTTCAATTTCCCCTCTGGAGAGTTACAAAAAAACCTTAAGTTCAAAATTTGAAGAAAATCGCTTCAGTGGTTTAGGCTGTAGGCTGAGGTACGGACAGACAGACAGACAGACAGACAGACAGACAGACAGACAGAATTGTGCCACCCACTTTTTTCGTGCTCTCTATCATCGTAATGTCATGTTTGATTGTTATCTCGAAATTTTTTTTTTGCACGAATCCAAAACTTGCCCTATAGTACCTATATCGCAAGTAAAAAGGAACGAAGACGATGAAAATGACGAAATTTTGTATGGCTAATAAATGTTTTTTTTTCCAAAAAAATTCCATAATTTTATACCTAATACTTCTTTTGAAATAAATCAATTTATTGCTTTGTTACTTTTTTCAAAAACTATTCCTGTTTTTACTATCTTGAAAGACAATTTTTCGAAACTTTTCGAGGCAAAAATGAACCAAGTCAAAAATTTTTCTTTCTTTGCAAATTTTTAAGAACATTTTCAACTCTAGCTTTTCCATTTCTAAATAAGAAGATAATTTGAGAATAAACTTTCGAATTTTTCTTATTTCGAGTAAAATATCCATTTTGGTAATTAATGGCAGTTTATTTACTAAATCTCTTATTATCTTCGAATTCACTTTTTGTGACTTGGTTCGGTACAGCTGTGAGCCCTCCATAGGTACCTACTATGTATATGGTAGAACTCGAGTTTTGGATCAAACTTTTCACTACATTTCATTCTGTCTGTCTGTCTGTTTGGCTACAGCCTAAACGGCTGGATCGATTTTATCAAAACTTGGTACATAGTGGTATTTAGAACCAAAAATAATGGTACGTACCATACAATTTGTCTTAGCAATGCAAAAAAAAAACATTAAAAATCAACGGAAACACATTTAATAATTTGCTGTAATTTTTTTGAAAGTTAATACTCCATTCTTGTATTTGGTTTTTAAATCAAGTTGTTTAAGCGAATAGTTTTTGAGAAATTAAATTTCAAAGTCAAAATTTAAAAAAAAAATTGTAATTTTTTTTTTCTTAAGTCGATATTTTTCAAAATTTTACGTAACTAAGGGCATTTTTTGTGTTCAATATTCAATGCCCTCATTATTTTTTAGTCCATTACCGAAAACCAAATGTAAAAATCTTTCTTAGTTTTTGAGAAATTAAGAAAAAACAAAAGGTACTTTTACCACAAAAGCCCGAAAAAGGGTTAAATTATGGATAATTCATGAATAAATTCATTTTTTCAGGCTTATTCGGGAAAAGTACCTTTTGTTTTTTCTTAATTTCTCAAAAACTAAGAAAGATTTTTACATTTGGTTTTCGGTAATGGACTAAAAAATAATGAGGGCATTTAATATTGAACACAAAAAATGCCCTTAATTACGTAAAATTTTGAAAAATATCGACTTAAGAAAAAAAAAATTACAATTTTTTTTTTAAATTTTGACTTTGAAATTTAATTTCTCAAAAACTATTCGCTTAAACAACTTGATTTAAAAACCAAATACAAGAATGGAGTATTAACTTTCAAAAAAATTACAGCAAATTATTAAATGTGTTTCCGTTGATTTTTAATGTTTTTTTTTTGCATTTGAAGTCAATGTTTCAGAAACTGCCCCTCCCTGCCTCAGGGAGGGGAGATACAACTTTCCCCCTATACAATTTTTTTCTTAGAATAACCCAAAGAACCACCCCCAGAAATACTTCCACTCAGGTCCGGGACACCCTGTATAATCATAATTGTATCCTCTGATATTGAAATTTTTAATTCTTAAAAGCCACTTTTTGATAAAAAATTTATGTAAATTTGGAAGTTAAAGTCCGTTACTTTTACAAAATGGTTTTTTTTAGTACAATAATACGCCTACTAGTGACCATAATTAGTAAAGATAAAAAGTTTTATATTACAAAGTATCTGATGAACATGAAAAAAACCGGTCTTATATACGCAAACAAAAAAGTTAGCAAATGACTGGTTTTGTTCAGTTTGGAACACTCTTAAATGACAAATTTACGTTAGCCAAACTTTTTTAAATAGCTATATGAACACAAAAACAAATAGTATAAAATTTGATGCGTTAATAAATAGTCCAGTCCATTTGTGCTAGGATCAGTTTGCATTGTGCAGTCATACAGTGAACAACGTACAGCGGAAGATTTAAAAAAAAATAATCCACCCCGAAACAAAAAGGATCAGATACAGGTATACCTGCGGGCTACCTGTGTTTATTGCCAGACAATAATAAAAAAGGGATTTCCCTAACACGTAATCACCCTGATTTATGTGCAAAACAAAAGTTTTATTAAAATAAGTGTTGTGTGTGTTAAATCAGTGTTATAAAATAATTTAAAGTAAAAAGGTTAATCCAATAATGGGTGAACCACTTAATCCGGAGTCAGCATTCGCAGCCCTCGAAGCATTGCTGAAACGGATAGTCAACGACCTCGGTCCCGAATATGGACCAAGGCTAAGTATGACATTTATGAATATTGTCAGACCTGGTGAGGTCAGCAAAGATACCAATATGGAAACTGAAGCTATGGACAGCGACGAAGGTTCCTTAGCCACCATCGGTATGGAGAAATCAGCCAGCGAAGAAGAAAGCAATGAAACAACCAGCTCCGAAGAAGACGGAAGCCATTCACCGCTACCCGGGCAGAAGAGGCCCCGTAAAACCAGCAAGTCAAAGGATATCCCCACCAAACGACCGCAATTTGAAGAAGAAACTGCAATTATTTCATCAATTTCAACAACCGCCGCCGTAAAATCAACTACACCAGTTGCCCCATCAGTTCCAGCAGCCACCAAAACACCAGCTTCAACATCAACTTCTGCCAAATCCACTCAAAGCCATCGGATGAATACCACCGCAAACCCAACCAAGGGCCCAGGAATGCCACCAATTTTCTGCTACTCTGGCAATAGCTAGCTGAAATAAGAAGACACTGCAAGGACAAAAAACTAAGCGTTACATTTAAAAACCGCAACACAAAGTCGACGATCATCAATGCTGGAAACAGGGAATCCTTTGATACCATCAAGAACTTCCTGAAAACCAGGAAGATCCAGTTTAATTCCTTTACCCCAAGAGAAGACAGGAAGAACCTCCTACTATTGAAAGGAATCCACCACACTTATGCAGCCATTGAAGTTGAAGACGAACTAAGAATCGAAGGGCTTCCAGTCGTCAAAGTGTCACAATTCAAGGCAAAGAAGGCTCAAGGAAAAACGTACAACAACTTTGTTGTCGAACTATCCAGTACCTGTGACATCAACGAAGTTTACACCAAGACGCTAATAATGAACCAGAGGGTTCACTGGGAGCGTTTGAAGTCCAAGGACATTGTGCAGTGCCGAAACTGCCAACGTTTTGGACACGTTGCCACCAATTGCGGACGCCAGTACGTGTGCGTAAAGTGTAAAGAGGAACACGAGCCAGGACAGTGTAAGCGGACAGAAAATACAGGAATTGACGTGTGGTGCGCCAACTGCAAAAAGGAAGGTCATCCAGCCAGCTTTAAAGGCTGTCCAACGCTAAAGGCACGGCTTACTGAAAGGAACAAGGCGTTGGCTGAGAAACAAGCTCATAAAGAATTTGTTTCAAAGTCGGCATGCTTGGTTACCCGTCCTGCAGTCAGCTTTGCAGCAATGGTCAAAGGTGGCCCAGCACCCAAGCCAGCAACAGCCAAGAATCTGAGTCAGCAGCAACAACAGCATCAGCAAACAAAGGCCCCAGTCAAGAACATTCCAGCAAGGACAGCCACAGCCAAGCCATTCAAACCAACAACAGACTCCACACCAATGAACCTCAACAATGAAGTCCAGCGCATCTTTGGATCTAATCTCTTGTCCGTTATGGAGAAAGCCCGTAATGCCATACAACCAAACTATGGTCAACTGAGCGAGGGAGAAAAGTCCGTGGCATTGGCCACTTTCATCTTCCAGTTATGCAATTAAAGAAGCTCCGCATACTGACGTATAATGTGAATTCATTATACAGTCTGGAGAAGAGGACGTCATTTAACTTGTTCATGAAGAGGAACTACCCGGATATCGCCCTAATCAGCGAGACCAACGTTACTAAATGCAACAACATCGACATCATTGGCTTCAAAACCTTCCGTAAGGATAAGGGCGAAGGCTTAAGAGGGACGGCAATATATGTAAGGAAGAACATCTGCCCCAACACCAGCGAAACCATCATCACAGGTCTCCTTACCAGCGAGGCCACCGCCGTCACCATACAACTGGGAAGAGAAACTCTCACTATCATCAGTGTCTACTTCAAATGCAAATCCAGCATGAGAAACATCCACAAGGATCTTCACGTTCTCAACAGCATCTTAAGGAGAACCACATATGGACTCATCGGTGGTGATTTCAACGCAAGGCATCACCTTTGGCTGGATACCGCTATCACCAACGAAGGCAAAGCTATTGCTGACTGGCTGGATACCAACAGTGATCAACATTCATTGGTGGTTATTTCCCAACCCCAACCAACCTTCCCCAGGACACCATCAACATTAGACTTTTTTCTATCATCATCTAATTTTATTCATATTCTTCCAGAAACCAGCAACTTCACCTGTACAATAGTACCCAGTGACTCGGACCATGAAGCTGTTCAACTAAGCATCAAACTCCACCAAGCCATCTTCCTAGCGACAGAACCAGTGGAGCATTTCATCAACTACAGAAGACTGGATACAGATAGGCTACAAAGAGACGTAGAAGACAACATAAGACTTCCACCGCAAAACAGGAACCTGCAGAATATTGAAATTGACAAAGCCATCGACTGTCTGGAATTAGCTGTAGCAAACGCACTGGATAACCAAAAGCAGCCCAAGACGTCAAAGGATAGATATCAGCATCTTCCCCAATATATCCAAAACCTATATGCACATAGGCAACGACTCAGAAAACGTCTGCAAAGGATCCACCAACGAGAGCTAAACACAACCAACAGTAACTACCAGACAGTGCGAAGTGAGCTTCAGTGCGTCAACATTATGTTCCGGAATTCTATTCAATATCACAACAACAACCAATTCCAGAAGAGACTGCAGTCAATCAAACCTGGACCTGATGCCTTTAAGAACATCAACAGACTGATTGGTCAAAAATCACCAATGCCTGAGACGATCATCACCAACAGTGGAGAAGCAACAACGATAGAGGATAAAGTTGAAGCCTTCGCTTCCCAATTTGAAGGAAACTTCACGGCCAGCCCATCTGAAGATCCAATCTTCCTTGGTGAAATTGAGGCATCCATCCAGCAGACAATGATGCCCAACTTGAATAGAGCAACGTTTAGTGACAGCAATCCTGCGAGTGATCCAGTCGACAACCCGAACTTGAGCACCCCAGAGGAGATAAATGCGATTATTAGCAACTCAAAACCAAAGAAGTCAGCTGGGCCAGATGGGGTATCCAACTTCATCCTAAAGAAACTTCCACAAACAGTAATGGTTTTCTTGGCCATCATCCTCAACAACTGCATCAACAACAGTTATTTCCCCCAGAAATGGAAAACTGCAAAAATCGTGGCGATTCCAAAGAAAGGTGCAAGGAACATGGTTACCAACTACAGGCCGATATCCCTCCTCAATAACCTAAGTAAGATCTTGGAAGAGCTGATACTCAGGAAGCTCAAGAAGTTCTGCGAAGAGAACAACATCATCCCAGACATGCAGTTCGGTTTTCGGGAAAAGCATTCCACTCTGCATCCGCTCCTGAAGTTCCATCATGACATCACCACAGCTTTGAACAACCATCGAGTTACCGTCGGATGCTTTCTGGATGTCGAAAAAGCATTCGACAGTGTATGGATTGAAGCCCTTATCCATAAACTCAACTTACTAGGCTTTCCTTCAGCACTAATACAAATTATTTTTTCTTTTCTTTCTTCCAGGAACTTTTTCGTACAACTGGAGAATTGCAAATCGACAGTGAAGAGCATCAGGGCGGGAGTTGCCCAAGGGTCGAAGCTTGGACCACTTCTATACAACATCATGACCTCTGACCAACCAACCTCAAGTGAATGCGAGAACCTTCTCTTCGCTGATGACTCGCTCACATATTACTCATCATTATCGCCATTAACAGCTGTCCGAGAAGTCGAGGCCCACATTCGCAAACTCTTCGAGTTTTACACCAAATGGGGTATCCGGATCAACTCATCCAAATCGGAGCTTGTCTGCTTCAGACGACCAGGAGGCAGACGAGGCCGCTCAGCTGGAAACTGCAGAAGCATCACCCTAGCACTCCCAGACGGAACCAGATTACCAGCCAAGCGCCCAGTACCTGGGCATAAACTTCAATGAGCTGCTGAGATTCAACCCACATTCACGGACTGTCCTTAAAAAAGCAAACTTTTCCTTCCATCGCCTCTACCCGCTGATGAAAAAAAGAATTGGGCTAAGCCAGCAGACAAAAGTTCTAATGTACAAGCAACTTCTGAGACCAGTCATCAGTTACAGCTTCCCAGTTTGGTTCACTATCTCCAAAACAGCCATGAAGGAACTACAAATATTCGAAAGGAAAATTCTGAGGATATGCACTGGGCTTCATTTCGATCGTCAGCGGCGCAAACATTTCAAGAACGAGCAACTCTACTCTGAAGCCAAGGTAGTCCCCCTGGACAAGTACTTATTGCTATCTGCAGATAAACTGGTTAGAAACATCGCCAACCACCCTAATCAACTGATGAGAAGGATGATAAACCAACAACGACATCCGGAACCAAGGTACCTAGGTGCCAAGGAAATTCTGGATATAACTACAACAACCAACGATGAAGCAGGACACTTCTACTCTGACCCAGGGTCAGAACATTACCGTGGCTAAACGCCAACTCTATCCCCCATCCTATATAAATGCACTGCCACTGGACAACCGGGACTGAACAACCCGAGGACGACAAAGTCAAACCGACTTTTATATTAAGTTTTCACATATTATAAATCTTATTTGTATTCAAAATTTTACCAATGTATACCGTTAGGCCCCTTATGTGCCAACAAAATTTTATTATTTATCAATGTATCTAATAGTTATAAACTATTTTTAAGCCAATTGTAAATAGAAATGTTCAATAAAGCAAAATTGAAAATTGAAAATCCATTTGTGCTAAAATGTCTCTTTGCGAGCAAATTGTGAGGTAGTTTTGATTTTTTCCCTCCTTTATGTTTTCAGGGGTGCTGAATCCAAATCTAGGGTTTGCCAACAAAATTTCGTGATGCAACATGGAAAAAAATTGCAAAAAATGATGCAAAAATCCATTTTTTGGGAGGTTTATACTAATGGCTCGAAAACTACCAATTATTCGAAAATTACATCAAAGTATCATTGAAAGTATACACAATTTCCAACAAATCTCTATTCAAGGTTTTTTCTGCGACAACCCATTTGGACTCAAGCGCTAGTCAGAAATTGACAACTTTTACTGTTTTCGGAAATCCACTCGAAAGACTAAGAAATTATTTTGTGTGGAAAAATTTGAATTTTTTTCGGTAACATAAACAAGATACACTTTTCTGATGGTCTTTGATGCGTTGAGTTCGAATCTGGCCTTGAAATTACGCTATCACTTCACGTTTTTGAGATATTCGAATCTAAAGATTTAAAAAAAATGCATTTTGTATGCAAATTTGGGGTTATATTTTTTTCTCAAGGTAATTTTCTTCGAAAAAAAATGCTTCTCGATTTTCTGCAGTTCTTCAAAGAAAAAGAATTTTGTTAAGGATGGGTCCTTTTCACTAAGGGCCACTGTACGTAGTAATTAATTTCTTGATGACTTGAAAAAAAGTTTTGTGTATAAAAACACATCATTTTGTCCAAGTTTAAAAAATAAAGAAATATGTTAACAGGAACTCTAGTATGAAACCCCATATTGTGTACATTCTATTTGATTTTCCCAAGCAAGGCTTCGGAAGGTGGTTTTCTTGATTATAATTGACTGAATCTTAGATTATTATATATCAAAATAAAGACTGTTCTTTCACATAACTGTTAAAAAAGGTACAAAGCTACTGTTGATTTTTCAGAAAAAAACTGATTTCTAAAAAAATTACTAAGTTTCACGTTTATTTGATTATTTCAAAAACTGAAGGTTCTAGAATCATGATTTTTTCATTATTTGAAAGATATAAAACTGACCTTTCATTTGATATCAAATAGATAGGGGTTTGTCTTACACTTCTTATGATATATGACTTTATTTGCTTATAATCTGACAAAAATCAAGTAGGAGATGCCTTCGAAATATTGACAATAACTCAAAATCCTCACATACGATTTACCTAAAACTTCACAGTTTTAATGTGCTAACACTCACCTTTCTTTGGATACCACTCTTGTTCATGCACGCTCTTAGCCCAGGCCCCATACAATTTTGCCACATCTCCTTTGCATACAAATGCATTTTTTTTAATTTTCAGATTCGACCTCAGCGCATCAAAGACCATCAGAAAAGTATATTTTGTTCATGTTCATGTTGTTTCGACTACCGCTTGGGTCCAAATGGGTTGTTGCAGAAAAAGACCATTAATAGAGATTTATTAGAAATTGTGTATACTTTCAATGGTAATTTGATGTAATTTTCGAATAATTGATAGTTTTCGAGCCATTAGTCAAAATATCCCAATAGATGCATTTTTGCATAATTTTTTGCATATTTTTCCATGTTGCGTCACGAAATTTTGTTGGCAAACCTCAGATTCTCATTCAGCATCAGTGTTGCCCCCCCAACTGGTTGAAATGTAGTGTGAGCGTTGCTGATTTAATTTACTTGAAATCGTAAAAAAAACACTAACTGAATTATTTAAACTTATCGAATTTTAGAAATTTGAATAAAAATAAATTATCAAATAATTCAAAATTTTTACTTTCATAACCTATCTCTACGAATTTTAGTACAGTTTTTTTTTTATATATGAACTTTGACAGAACTCAGAGCTTGATTCGTAGAGATTCGTAGTTTTGGGAAGTGTATGGAACAGAAATTTAATCATTTTTTTGTTAAGATTTTATATTTTCCGAAATTCTAAAATTGTAGTGTTTTGTGAATATTTTAGGACTGTACGTAGTGACTTTTTTGGAAAATAAAATGTAGTAAAAACACTACAACTGTAGTAGGGGGCAACGCTGTTCAGCATCCCCAAAATATAAAGGAGCGAACCTATCAAAACTACCCCGCAATTTGCATGTAAAAATACAATATGACTGAACTTATAAACTCAACAACAAAATCTGAAAATTAAAAAGCTTGTTCGATTCAGGTGTTATATTTTGTATTAATTTATAGATAATCTTTTTTGCTAAACAGAAACCCTGTTTGGCTTTTATTTAAAAAGTACACTGAGGCGTATGCGCACTATGTGTACCACTCATCAATGCATAACAGGCAAATTGTTGCGAATAAAAGGTGCCCCAAAACTAAGGCAATTATCATTTGTATGGTACCTAAAGTGTTGGCAACCCTAAAAATACAACTGAAAGTTTAACGTTCTTAAAAATATAGAGCATTTACAAGAGAACAACGTGCTTTAACTGTTGAAATTTTTTCTTTAAAAAATAAAAATGGCAATAACATTCTTTGAAAAAAAAACTATGTTTGCTACTTATTTCAAATCTTGCGAAAATCTTCCTCATCTTTCAAAATTCGAAAATAAAAACGGAAAATACCAAAAAAAAACGTTATAAGAATTTCAAAAATAAAAACAAAATTATTTCTAGGGGTGGTCAAAAAAAGTTAAAGTGTGGTCGGCCATTAATGTTCAGAAAAAGATTAGAACGTATTAATCAAATATGAAAAAATCGGTTTTTGATTCACCAATGTTCTCTTAGCCCACCATTTTAAAAATAGATTTTCTCCAAAAATGTGGGTGGTCAAATATAAGTTTAAGGGTGGGCAAGAATGGTCATCTCTTACAGCAAAAAAAATTGATAATTTTGTGGGCCAATACCTAGTTTGGTACCATATATAGATACATATGCAGATATCTCACGCAAAGGAAACATCACTATGCAATGTTTGGATCGCGTACTATGTCCCACATTGATTAAATTTGTGTGAAATTGATTTTTTGCAGAAGAAGAAAAAAGGTTTCCAGAAAGCAATAACTGAAAAAAAATTCATTTTTGCTTGCATTGGATGCAATGTAACCCTATTATCTCTGGTTATGTATACCCTTGAAAATATATTCGGTCACAAATTAATGCTCTTTAAAATACAAATAAAAATCGTAAGAACATTTAAGGCAAAATGTTGGTCCTGTATACAGAAATTTTTCCAAAATAAAGTGCACTACTGACTAGGTTGGACATAAGTGCTCTATGGTTTAAATGTAACTGTGGTTGTAAGGCAAAACCTGGTATATGTCAGTGATGTGATGGTTTTATCACACCATCCATTTCACAGTGGTCCAAATGCTAAACTGCCTGGTCAAAAGTAAAAAAAAATATGAATTTTACATCAAGGCTGAAAGTACATAGACTAATTATTGTAAAATGTCAGAGACAAGGAGTTGAGTCAAATTAACTGAGAGAAGAGTAAATACTTTCCATACTTAAAACACCGCCGAAACACTAATTGTTGGTTCAATTAGGTACTGTGATGGGCTTCGTTTACTTTTAATTGATTTGAAAAGTTATTCAATTTTTCGTTATAATTCCAATATGGTCTACATTGAAGAATGTTAGTCAAGATAGAGCCCCTGGCACCGATTAGCTTAAAATTTTGTACAGGCCATTTTTATACATATGTTTCAGTTGTTGTTTCCATTAAAAGCTCGATCAATTTTACTACAATTGCGTAGATCACCTACTGATAACCTACTCCCTCATATTTCTTCAAGCTAGAGTTATGTTTGATTGTATAACCTCTAATAATTTTACACGAAACCAATACTTGATCTTTAAGAGCAACGAAGCACATTGTACAACTTTTAGGCTTTCACTTCCAATACCGCATGTATCTAGGCTCTGTGGCTGTGAAATCTCGAATAATATGGTTAACAGAAAAGTTAAAAACGAAACAAAAACAAAAAATATTTCCTACAAATATAAATAAACGAAATCAATTGAAATGTAAATATAGACCGAAAAAAAAGAAAAAAAAACATATTACAGAGTCCCTAGTGCCTACCTACAAAAAAAAAAATAATTTACTTATTTCAACGGCAATTTCGCAAGGACATTCTTTCATTTCAAAATTGTGAATAAACAATGAAAAACAATATATTCGTGCGGTTGGCACAGGCACTACGTACTTTTTATTTAAACCTATATAAAAACAATACATATTTATATGGTACGTACTTTGTATAGGTATCTACTTGTAATAGCAGGTGTTTGAACATTGCATTTCACACTGAGACAAAAATTTGTGGAAATTTGATAAGTAGGTTTGATATAAGTTGCCCTCGATAAATTGTAGGACCCCTTCATTTTTGCCGAGAACACAGATAGTTGAGAGTTGTTGGTACGAGGCCCCAATTCTACGCACCACCAATTTTCTTATTATTAACCGGTTTTGAAGAAATTAAAAAAATTGACTTCACTTCTCCATCGCAGGATCTATCTACTGTCTTTGAGTTATTTCCTGACAAACACTGTCAACTTTAGTAAAATATTTAAAGGTGACCGCAAAACAAAGAGCTTAAACATACATCACCGGTCCTCATAAACACTGCTCAAATAAGAGAGCATGTGTGCAAAATCAGCAGAGTTTTTTGTTGATTGTATTAGATTTTCGTTAAGATTTTGAACTTAACGTAGGTAAAGATTAGCAGTTATTATGAAATTTTAATTCGGCAACTAACTTGATCATCATTTTATTTAATTTAAAAATATTTAAACCCTTTTTATTGATAGGGCTGCTATTATATTTTGTATTAGGAAGGTACATGCTTAAAAACTTCCCAATAACTCTAGGCTGAAAGGATGTTACGATAGACAAGTTGTCTGAAGAGCTAAAAACTTAATTACCCATCAACGAAATTTTGAACACAAACAAATCAAATGCTGATTTTGTAGTCAGTTTAAATCACACAAACTTCCATAAATCGGGAAACTTAATCGGGTGTGCCTTTTGGCAGGGACTCTTTTATATGATTGCAAGTCGTTCTGTACACACTAAGGACTAGGGCCCAATAGATTTTGAATATTATTAATAATTTATTAAAAACAATCAATTTTAAGAATTGGTTTCTCAGAAACGGCTCTAGCGATTTAGATGACATTTTCACAGGTCTTTCTCTTAAGCAGGGAGAAGGTTAAGGCAATGATTTAAATAAGATCTGCCTGCTGCCACGCCTATTTATCTTATGCTTGCTTTCTCTGAAATCAACGATTTTGATAAAATTTCAGGCTTGTTTCTTTAGTGATTGCCTTTAGTAAAATTTATCCATTATTACTCCTATTTTTTTTCTTATATCTTGCGTTCTCGGAACGAGTTTTTGTAAAATTTTTACTAAACTCATTCTTTTAATAACCAAACCAGTTGCAACAATAGAACCAATCAAAAGCATGTAACTAAATCGTAAATTTTTTGTTTTATTGCGATCGAGGACTGAGATCAGACCGAAACCACACGAGACCCATGCCGATACCGAGACAAGACTTTGCTACACGAGACCAAGACGAGATTGAGCTATACGAGACCGATACCGGCACCAAGACGATACTGAATTTTTTGTATTTTGATGACACTGAGACGATACTTACGAAAGTATGGTTTTAGACCAAGAACCGACAGCAGATTTTGCAAGTGGTTGTATAACCAAAATCGGAGTATAAGGGATTATAAGTACATACACTCCTCGTCAACTGAATACGCACAAACATTCTTGAATATATTTTATCCATTTTTTCCAAACAGTGATGGTTATTATGCCATCTGTTGATGGTAAAAATTTTCGTAACATATAAATAACAGAATTTCAAAGTTTTATCCAAAAACAACCGTGAGTTTTTCCTTCAACCACTTCCAAAGTGTAACTTATGCAAAGTAGAAGTTTTTTTTTGAGTCAACTGAATAGGTACAAAAAATAAAATTGGTATTGGAATGGAATGAAACAAGTTTTTGTTTAAGTTTAGTAGTGGGTACTTCCACCTTTATTTTTAATTACTTCGTAAATTCGATCCGGCATGGAATCGTATAGCTTTTTAATGTAATTTAACGAAATTTCGCTCCACGCTAATTTGATTGCAGAAATTAAGGTTTCTTTGTCTTCGAACTGACGACCACCCTCATAAACTTTGCGTACTAACCATCCCCAGACATTTTCTATGATGTTTAGATCAGGTGAGTACGGCGGCCATTGAAGCAACTGCACTTGTTGCTCCTCTATCCATGTTTTTATTATGCGCGCTGAGTGAATAGGCGCATTATCATGTTGGTAGGTCCAGTTTATGGGTCCAAAGATGTTAGAAAATTTAGGAAAATTTCTTTCCAAAATTACTTTATACCCAGCTGCTGTCATTCTTGATGTTACAACTTCGAGCTCAACTGTTCCATAATAACTGACTGCTCCCCATATCATGACACCTCCTTCACGACTATGATGGCGCTTTAAAAATCTTTTTTCTTTTCTTAAGTCGTGAAAATAGAAGTTGAACCCATCAGGGCCATCGAAATTAAACTTTTTTTCATCTGAAAAAACCACGTGATACCATTCTTTTTTCCAACTCATGTGAAGTCTTGAAAAATCTAATCGCAACATTTTCCGTCTCTCGTCAAGTGGTGGTTTTTTCTTAAGTTTTATTCGTTTAAGATGACTTGAGTTGTTGATTACTCTTAATACTGTTGAGCAACTTGCGTTTACGCCGACTTTTTGTTTTATTTTTGCCACAGAATCAGAAGAATTTGATGCATATCTTAAAATTCTTCGTCTCTCAGCTGCTGTTGTTGCTGTTTTCTTACCTCCCTTCATGTTTTTGCCGTATGCATCTTTATTTTTCAAGTAAGAATAAACTACATTAAAACTTCGGCCAACTTTATCAGCTATTGCACGTCCAGTTAGGCCTTGGTCTCTAAGAAAATCGATTTTAGCTTTTTCAACACTGTTAAGACACGTAGATCTACCCATTTTTCTTAAAATTTGAAATCAAGAATTAAATTTTACTGAAAACACTAAAATCGTTAATTTAAACTGTCAAGCACTCCAAAAAACTTATAAACAACGAAGAAAATGGCGTTGTACCTATTCAGTTGACTAAAAAAAAATTTCCTACTTTGCATATAAAACACTTTGCAAGTGGTTGAAGAAAAACTCACGGTTGTTTTTGGATAATTCTTTCGGAATTATCTGCTTAACATCTTAAGGGAATAGTTAGCATCAACAGATGGCATAATAACCATCACTGTTTGGAAAAAATGGATAAAGTATACTAAAAAATGTTTGTGCGTATTCAGTTGACGAGGAGTGTATATCGTGAAATCGAATACAAAAATCTGGCAGGATTCTTTGTATTTTCAGTGTTAAAGATTTTTTATGACCTTCAGCCCAAATGCGTTGCACCCAGGTAAGACAGTTGGGCTCATCAGTTAGATGCTGTCGTTACCCTTCTAAGACGCAATATTTTGGTCGATGATTATCAACACTAATAAAATTTGCCGCAGATTAAAGGTCATACAAAATATTTTAAGCTGAATTAAATTCAATAATGTCCACAAAATAAAAACAAAAACAATAATTCTCTGTTATTGTTTGTGTTTTTCTTCTTCATATTCGGATTCTTTTTCAGCCTTGGGTGGGGGTGAGGGGTTGAAACCAGCTAGGTTTTCTATTTACATGTTATAGGGCTATTAACACTTCAATTCACTTTAAATAGGAAATGGGGCTCTGTCATTTTCCCTAAGTCTTAAGACTTTTGTTTTGGTGGTCCGATTAATAGGACCCATGATAATAAGCTTTTTAAGCAAACCTTATTGGTATTTTTGTGGAGATTTTATTGGCGAAAGAAAGATTTTATGAGTGAAATTTAATTTAAAAAAATCCCATCTAATTGGTCAGAAAAGGTCAATTGGTCCCAGAAATTGGTCAGCCTTAGATAACTTTTAATCAAGGCTTAAACTTTCTCAAGGTCGCTCAAGGTCACGCTCGATTTTTGGCACCTCATTTAACGGAAATTTTCCAAAATTTTATACCATCCGAAAGATTTCTAGGTCGTGATAAAAGGTTAACTATTGTCAGTAATTGGTCAGCCATAGATTTTTTCTATGAATTTTTGAAGTTCGTTTCAAGATCACAAAAAAACTTTTGGCACCTCATTTGGGTCATTTAAAAAAAAAGTATGCAATTTTAAAGGCCTCTTTACGGTTGTAAAAGGTCCAATTACTGAAACTAGCTGACCTCTTATACAGATCTTAGGACCTTTCAGGTGGTATTAAATTTTTGTAAATTTCGCATAAATGAGGTGCCAAAAATCGCACGTGACCTTGAGCGACCTTGAGAAAGTCAATTTCTTTGACCAGTTGACCTTTTCTGACCAATTACTGACCAGTTAGATGGGATTTTTTTTTTTTCAATTTCCCTCATATGAGGTGCCAAAGGTGCAGAGCCGATTTTATTTGCTGATTTTTTTGTTTTTCTTTATATCTCCAAATCTCCTGTCGCTTGGACGTCATTTTGGAAAATAACGCCTAATCTTATAGTTCAGCCAAGAAACCGAAATCTCTTCATTTTTAATGGGGGACCTCATTTTTGTATTCTTTATTTTTGCCATACTTAGGATGTCATAAAGCTTGGGGTGAATATTGTTGTAATCCTGTCCAATCGGTGGAGAATGGTATCTAAATAAAAAAAAAATGTAGGTAGATTACTTGGAGAATGTCCATGATAAAAATTTAAATTGATGTCTGAAAAAATAGGAACCTATTAAGTAGACACACCTTCGGGTAAGATTTCAATGTTGCCACTTTTCAGGAATACAGGATTTTGATGTCAAAGGGTGGAATTTACACTTTTTGATCATTTTAAAATATTAATATTTATAACACGAAAAAAGTTGCGGTTGATGTCTTCAAAGATATTTGTTAAATAGAAGTACCTCCGGTTAAAACTTTAGTGCTGTCACTTTCTTGGAACATACTTTTTTTTTAATTTTTAATATCTTGAACATAAAAAAGCTTGCAACTTATTTCCACTTTTTTAGCCCTGGAGGCATTTTCGCATCTTGTGTCATTTTAAACATAAATACTAATATTAAAAACAACCAAAAAAGTTTAAATCCCACACACGGCAGTTTATATAATTTATTTAGTTTCAAGTCTCTAGCACATCTATTAAGATATTGAGGTTATGTATATCAAAATTAAAGAAAAGGGATGACAAAAGTTTAGAAATATGACTTCTGATCCTCGTGTGTTCAAATCATATCTTCTATTAATTTACTTCCGCATTTTCTACGAAGGGCACAAAATAGGTTATTTGAACGCTCTAAATTCATTCAAAATCCAAATTCTATAGATACGTTTCAACAATGAAGAGCAGTGATATCTATTAAAAGGATAGTGACTGTTCAAGCTTCAAGGGATATACAGCTTTTTTTTTTAGCTAGAAAACGGATAGTTATATAATTCCACGACTTAAAATATATAATCGTAATGTTAGATTTTATTTAAACCTCAATTATGTTTTCTTGCCCTAAATATGTATTCTACTTCTAAAAATGTAAGTACATAATCCGATATTAACATTGTATTAATTAAGGTGGAGTGACATCTCTGCCTATTGTGTCCGATCAGCAGATTTTACATAAAATTAAAGCATACAATGAAAAATACAAAGCAATAAAAAAAATATAAAATCAAAGAAAAGCTCATTTATTGAAAAATAAAATTTATTTAAATCGACAAGCAATATATGTAGGTACTTTTTGATTTATCCGTTTGCAAATGTAAGGACTTTTCAATTTGTCCTTGCCCAATAAAAGTTCCACAAGCAGAACGCTGCTTTTTACTTGACCAAAGACAGTCAAGGAGTATGGTAATTGGTAGTGTTGACTCTGAGTTGACGAAAAAGATTAAAAAATAGAATGAACGCAAAATTCAGGAGGATCTGAAACGAAAAAGGCATGAAGAGGCGAAAGAATCCAAGAGACTCAAAAATGACCTTCAAATTTCTGATGAAAGTGGGGATGACCCAAGTATTTTAAGCAATGACGAGGATGAGCGCGATGACGACATCGATGTTCCGATTCCGATATTACCCAGCAGAAGTCCGTCACTTCCAAAACTACAAGCTAGGATAAATTTAACGAATTTAGCATCAGCCTGCGACAGAACAGGAGTATCCGACAGGTCAGCATCAATTCTGGTTAAATCTCTTTTATAAGACATTGGTGTCATTTCCCAGCAACATTCTTCAAAAGTAATTGACAGAAGCAAAATAAGAAAAGAAAGACAAAAACTACGTCAAAATGTTCAGTGTCAAACTGAAAATATAACAGGCTTATACTTTGATGGACGAAAAGACAAAACAATGATTTTGGATGCAATTGGGACCAGAACACATCGGAAGATTTCAGTGGAAGAACATATTGTACTTGTTTCTGAGCCAGAAGGAAAATATCTGGGACATGTTACTCCATCTTGCGGGATTGCCAAAACAATATCTTCAAGCATAGTTGACTTCATAAACAACATCCTGTGTGTTAATATGGAAGAAATAAAAGCGGTTGGATGCGATGGAACTGTTGTGAACACTGGATCCAAGAATGGCATCGTTTGTCGGCTCGAAGCAGCAAAACCAATGACCCAAAAGGCTTTTCTGGAGTTGTGGGAAAATCTCTTGAGAGCTATTTTTGAAAAGATAACGGTAGAACTGCCTCCGATAACCGTCCAAAATTTAAGCACGGCTCAGAAATATCTATATGAAATGAGTGAGGCAGTTTCTAATGGGAATATAGCTTTAGAGCTTGCAAACCGGCAGCCAGGAAAAATGTCGCATTCAAGGTGGCTTACAACAGCTAACAGGATTCTACGATTGTATGAAGTAACTGAAAAACATTCAAAGGATTTATTGGTTCTGGCTACGTACATAATAAAAGTATATGCCTTTGTTTGGTTTCAAATCAAAACAAAGCCATCTTATTTGGATGGAAAAAACACATTTTAGCACTTATAAAAGCTTCAAAATATCAACTCAAAAACCTTTAGGCAATAGTTCATCCGGTAATAGAGCGAAACTCATATTTTTGCCATCCAGAAAATATTCGTGATAATAGGCCTTAGAAGGATTTTGAAAAGCAGAGCGGAAATGCAAGATAGGAAAATTAATGAGATCCGACAGTTTAAGATCTCTAAAATTAATTTCGATGCCGACGATTATATTGATCTAATAAAATAGGCTACAGTTAAGATCACCGAACCACCTTTAACTAGATCGATATTAGATGACGATTTTGCGCGCTATGGTCGCAAATGTTCCTGAAAATATAGAGCTATCCAAATATCCATGTCACACTCAAGCAGTTGAAAGATGCGTTTAGCTGGTGACAGAAGCTTCTGTGTGTGGCCGATATAACACATATTGGTATAAGAGTGTAAGGTAAATTTAGCATTTTTTCCATCATCAATATAATTTTAATAATGTTAGAATTATTATTTTCAGGGAATTAGTTTGGAAAGTGAATTTTTTGTTGTAGGTATTATTAAAGCATGTAATTTCTTTTTTTGCATTCAAAATGTAATCCTAAGATTTATTCTTTACTAGAATGTGATTTTTTTTAGCAAGTAATACAAATTTTCTGTTTTAATAGTAAGGAATATACGATTGAAAGGGCATTTTTGTTTTCGAATAGAGGAACCTTAGGACATAGTTTTTTTTGCTAAGAACTTGTGGTATCGTTAAGAAAAACCCAAATTCAACTTTTAGTACCAAAGGCATACGAAAATAAAAAAAAAAGTTCAAATTCACTCCGGCCTAGTATTCATGCCCTTAACTTCTGTACCATATGAAAATAATGTAGGGATTGAGGCTACTTTATATGTAAGTATGTATTTTTATTTCAAAACAATTGTGTCGTTTTCATCCAAGGCAAACAACACATTTAATAATCTTGAAGTATTACTTTCAAAGCTACCAATTATAATAGGTTGAGATTGTTTTCGCAAAAGCATGTCATTCTCTCTTCATAACAAACAACAATCTTATATTCCTTTTATTTCAAGCTTAATAAGGTATTGCTGAAAGCGTGTCAGGTATCCTTCTAAGTACAGTATGTAAATAATATTGATGACGGCCGGCCGACTTTTGAAAACTATTTCCTTGTTCGCTAATACCTGGAAAAGTTCTTCTTACGCAAAATACTATCCCAATGGTTGCTAAAGAAACTATACGAGTATCTATATGAGATGAAATAACCTTTTATAAATCCTTGACATTGAAGAAGTTGTTTTGATTCGGATTAAATTTGGGATACATTTTACCGGAATTGGATAGACATATTGCCGTTGGCAGAGTAAGGTTCACAAATCACAACCATCAAATAAAAAAAAGCAAGTCAAACACTCAGGTTCCCTCAAATATAGCTTAGTTTTTAGACTTGAAGATGTCAAATCCAAAAACTTTTTCTTAAAGTCAGAAATCTTTTTTTTCTTTTTATTTTTTAAATTTTTTTTTTATTTTATTTTATTTTATTTTATTTTATTTTATTTTATTTTATTTTATTTATTTTTACTTTACCTTGAAATAAAATAAAATAAAATAAAATAAAATAAAATAAAATAAAATAAAATAAAATAAAATAAAATAAAATAAAATAAAATAAAATAAAATAAAATAAAATAAAATATTTCGAGCTAAAGTTATTTCTGTAAAAGCTTTTTGAAAGGAGCTATTTTAAAATTCAAAATATTCAAGAAAATAATATTGGGAAAAAGTAATTTTTATTGATTTTGTTTAAAGCTTGGGTGTATTCTTATTTAATAATAATTGCAAGTGACATAATTAAAAGAACCGGCGGTTACAAATTGGCGATTTGTATTCAATGAGAGCAGAACTGTTTTAAGTGACCAAAGCTTCATCCTTCATCAAATGAGTAGAGTAAGCTAATCATGTGTTGACTCTTCGGCCTATGACAAATCATTTTAACTACGGAAGATATTTTTGACGAAAAAAATTGAGTAGTTTCCGGTTTCCTTTTTACTGCATTAATTTGAACTGAGCTCAGAAAATACCATTGCCATATTTTGATAACTGTATCACAGCCACAAAACTAGAGCATAGAAAATTCTAACATAAATTAAAAAATTTATATTTTATTAATTATAAAAACATTTCAAGTGATGGTTTTATTTCTCTAAGTGCATGCATAAATCAGCAAGACAGTAAAATAGAAAATATTCACACCTAATTGAATTTAAGCAAAAAAAAAAAAAAAAACTTCACCCAGCAAATAAAAACGTAGTCAAAAAATATATTATTATCCTTACAGCCATTAATTTGAATAAAAACAACAACAAAACGAGAATGCGGTGCGGATGAAGTTCACAGTTTGCAGGATATGACATCTTTATTATGTGAGGGGTTCTATACAAAACACGTACGGATTGTAAACTCCTTGTTGCTGAGTATAAAGTACTTTTATGTTTATATGACAGCTAAGAAAAAAAACCTTATTTAGATTACACAATATCGTATATGTACACATAAGTCGTACCTACATCTCAAAATATGAATGTACATAAATGATTTATGTGTTGGAAAACACAGAGCCGCATTTTGGCTTTCATGATCTTAAACGAATAAGGAACAGGAAGTTGTTGGAGTGAAAAGAAAATTACATATAAAGGGATTCCAGTTCCTTTGTGGGAATAAAAGATTTAAAGATAATATTCAGAAATTAAAGTAAACGTTTGTACCTATTAAATAACAATAAATAATTTAGTTTTTTTTTTCAAAACCTGAGAGTTACATTCAACTTATATACATTTATGTTACTCGAGAAGGCCTTGGTAATCAATTGCCTTCTTCGCTCAAAGAAGCATCTAATAACTTACGGGCAATTTAATATTCTTATTCATTGTGTAATCTGAGTGCTGATTTCGTGGTTGATTTCGAGCATAAGTAGTTGAAGCCCCAAACCGCCTCAAAGTTGTTTTCTATAGAACCAAATATCTCAACTAGGGAGAAGGGGGTAATAGTAATAAATTGTATATTGCAATAGAAATCAAGAAATGTTTTGAATGTTGCTACTGCGCAGTATGACCCAATTAGCTTTTTCCTGGGGCATCCTTACTATAAAAACGATCTGTCCAAAGCATGCATCACATCGGTTTTGAATGTCATTTATTATTGACAGATCCTACATAGCTATGGCTTCTTGACCCTTCTTTGGTGTATGCTAGCGTTGACAAACATCCTCTTTTTGGAGGACATGTCCTCTTTTGTAGTCCAGCGCAAACCGTCCTCCGTAGTTTCAAGATATTGTCCTTTTTTTCATTTTTTCATCAAATAATATAAAACAATTTTACTCAAAATGTCTATTCTGGAAATTACAAATTACATTTACATCAAACTTATGAAGTTTAATATCAAATATCTTAAGTAGAGTAATATCGAAACAATTCCAAATCATGACTGAAATATTTAATGATTACTGATTTAAATTTGGTGGGTTCACTGGTCAAGTTTTCATACATTTTAAATTTGTGATTAAGTAAGTTATTAAGAGAAAATTTGCCAAGTAGTAATCCTTAAATACCAAATTTTTGTCACAATTTGAAGGTATTTCGATATTACTCTACTTAAGATATTAAGAAGTACTTCAAACCCTACCGATTTTACAATTTTCATAATTCTACAAACAATCGGAAGTGCTCCATATAATTTGTAAGAATTTTTAAGAATGTGGGTGGATGCCACGCCCCCTGAATGGAAAATTCCGATTTTTCAGTTTTTTTCTTTCTAAGTATTTCAAGCCTTACCGACCTACCAGTTTTCATAGTTCTACAACAATCGGAAGTGCTCCATATAATTTATAAGAATTTTTAAGAAAGTGGGTTGATGCCACGCCCCTGAATAGAAAATTGCAGATTTTCAATTTTTTCTTTTGTATGTACCACAAGTTTTACCGTTGTCCGAATTTCAAGTTTCTACGATGTCGGGAAGTGCTTCATAATTTTGATGATCTGGTCATCAGTAAGTCAGTCAGTTACGGTTTTTGCGATTTTTAAAGTCCTATATGTCAGGAATTACTAGTAAAAGAATTGAAATTCAGTAAGCCACCTGTATTTGATCAGCTCGGCAAATACTGCAAATTTGTAGTTTCTGACTTAATTGGTACTGAAGTTAGAGGGGGGTTGAAAATCGCCTGAGTTTGTTCCTGTAAAAAAGGTGCAGTGCCGCGAACTTTGCTGGCCACTACCGTGCACTTTGATATATTTATTTTGTGAATTGTTATCTACATTTATTTATGTTTTAAATACATTATAAGAATTAGAATAAAAAATATGTTTTCGTTGGATCATATGAACCTCGTTTTTGTTTGGGTGTTAACCTCTATTTAAGGTAGATGGCGTCCTGTAAAGTCAGGGATTTTAACAACTTTTGTCCTAGGTTAGCTCAGACCGCCATGCCAACCCTAGTGTATGCAAATATGTATATGTAATTGGACTGACGTATTAGATACTGTGTCAAAATTTAAAAACGCATCATTGCAGAAATAATGAACAATCACTATTGTCATAAATTCAAAAATGCATCAAAACCAGATCACTTTTTGTGTAACATATGTTTACTAAAGTAAATTTGACAAGTCATGATAAGTTAGAATCGAGGAAAATCTTGATGCATTTGTATCAGCATCAGCTCCGTTGCGCATCAGCATCTTTCTAGAACGATGTTGAAGAAGCCTTTATTGACATTAGTGTTGTCAGTGATATTTTTGCTGACAATCATAATGGAGCACGTGTGTCAAGCCATCGTCTTTTAATTCTAGACATTGTTGCATCACTAATGGGGCAAAACAGACGTTAACGATCGCGTAATATCTGTTGTCACCTCTTACTTTATAGCTCAAAGTTTACACTTAAAAACGAGTTCGGTTTTAAGAAACGACATTAACAAAGTTAAGAAAGTTTAATGCTTAAGTAGTCCTTCTTTCCGATTGTTAAAATTAGAACAGTTTTGAGTTCATAAGAAGAAACCAAACGGTGTTAAATTGTATGATCAAGGTGGTCATTCGACTGCATTATTTTTCAAAAGAACACAATTACGATTCCGATAACGATTATGGTAAGAATTTTTAATAATTTCCAAATATTGCTCGTTCGTAAACTCCGCCGTGGTTATAGTGTAAATCTTTACTGACGCGTCGTCAGGACGTTTTTACATTAACACCCATGCAACACATTTTCTTCTTGCATATATCTTTCAGAATTCTTAAATAAAGAGCATTCAACACTGCAAGATAACTTACAGATGTCTCTAAGACCCAAAAAGGCCCAAAGGGGCTGAGGCAATTGTATGAAGTGAAGAGATCTAATTAATGTCTTTGTAAGTGCTTATAAAGAGGACTTCTTTTGATGATGTATTGACGACGTATTCAAGATATTTTAAAGAGGTTTTCAAAAGATCTTCAAATCCTCTTAAAAAAGTCTCTAAAATCTCTTTAAAAGTAAACGCCATTTCCATTCCATTTTTTTTTTCATTTTCTTTCTAGACAAAAATCTCGTTACTGAAGTAAAAAAATGTTAATTGCATTTTGTTGGGTTATAATGTTATGTTAAGAGGTCTATGTACACACAATTATGAAACGAATCTGCGATTACTTAAGCCCAAATTGTCATTTATTATATTTTATACAAAATAGTTTTAGAAATTGAAATCAATAAATATGGCGTGTAAGCGACCCTGCCTCTTTTTAAATAGTTACGCAATTATTTATTTTGTTTGTTTCTAAAGCTACATTTTATTATTTACATAAGTCACAAACAAAAAAGGGATAGAAAGTTGTCTGAGTGCTGGGACTCATGGTTAATATGTGTAAACATCAATGTTTGTTCTTACCTGTTGTCACGGCCAGCACTTTAGCTCCAGTGGAAACCCGAAAATTTGCAGTTCAGAATTTTAGTACGGCGGATCGAGAAACAGAGTACACCAATTGATTAAGGATGTGAATATTACTTACTCGTGTCACGTCTGACGTTCTGGGTCTACTAGAATATTTTTAGTTTGACAGGTGTCAAAATGTGCCAAAACTGTTGATACGGCGGATCGAAAAGCGGAGTACACCAATCGATTTAGGAGGTGGATATTACCTAGTGTCACGCCTGACCTTTGGGGTCCACTAAAATACTTTTAGTTTGACAGGTGGTGTCAAAATGTGCCAAAAGTTTTGGTACGGCGGATTCGAAAAACGGAGTACGCTAATCGATTTAGGAGGTGGATATTACCTAATGTCACGCCTAACGTTCTGGGTCCACTAGAACACTTTTAGTTTGACAGGTGTCAAAATGTCAAATCAGAATTCCGAGAATACGCGCTACGTAACGTGCTATACTCCGTAACATTGCAAAGAGGAAAGTCCACGTTTTGATTACACATCAAAATTAAAGTATTTTCACCCTTCTGAGTTTCGCAAATTTTCAAAGTTTTATTCACACATTATAAACGCTTTTTCTATTATACAGATCTGATCAAAAAGTTTTATAAAATGCGGCTTATAACAATAATGTAGCCATTTGGTCTCAAAATATAACCTAACATGCGTAGCAGATAGACAAACAAACCAAAAAGTATACAAATATCAATTAAACATTTAAATAAAAATATTTTAATTTTTTAATGTTAATGACACCCTGTAAAAAATATACATAAATAAATTAATATTTTTCCAAATCTCAAAACGTTTTAAAAAGTTCTTTAAAAACTCTTAAAAACGTTTTGGATATAGTCACTCTTCCCCAGAGTCAAATCACGCTTAATTACTTCTTAATAAGACATCATTAAGTGGACATTAATTACTTTTAGGGTCTTAAAAAACGAAATGTCAAACCAGTATCAATGGCAACAACTGTGTTCAACAAGTGCATAGCAAGACAAGAGGAACTTTATAAACTGATCAGATTAGGGTGCAGGAAATATGATTGAACTTAGTTTGCTTCCAAGAATAAATTAATGGCAGTTTTTTTTCCATTCATCCCAACAGTTTCTTGAATTCAAAATTCTTATAGTGAGATTTAATTTCACTATACAGAAACATAACTTCAAAATGACAGATAAGAAATCAGTGCAACAATGTCTTTAAAGATATCTGGAAGACCTCTTCAAGATAACTTTGAGAGAGCACGCTAGTAAACTCTTAAAATAGTCTTATTTGTAAGGAGTTAAAGAGGTTTTGAAGAAGTTTCATTAAGAAATATCAAAAAATAACTTCAAAAAGAGGTCTATAAGATATCTTCAAGATGTCTTTGAGAGAGCAAGCTAGTAAACTCTTTAAAAACTCTTATTTTTAAAAAGTTAAAGAGGTTTTGAAGAAGTTCCTTAAAGAGATATGAAAAAATAACTTGAAAAAGAGGTCTATAAGATGTATTTTTAAGTATTGGCCTTAAATTATCTTTTTAAGAATTCATAAAATGCTTATTAAGTGCAATGGTATCAAGAAGACTGAACTAAGATGCCATTAAGAGCTGATAAATTTATTTCAAGAACTCTTCAAGAATTTTTGTGTTGCTTGGGCAGATCATACATCTTTATAAAAAATACAAAACTATTATGTTCCTTTTTAAAAACTTCGTTCTCATAAGTTAAGCTTAAGGTTGGCTTGTACGAACGTTTTTTGAAAAAGTAATCACCTAGTAGTAAATTTTTCTGTACAAATATTTATTAATCAGTGACTGACTACTGCTGCTGAAAACACTTTCTTGTAAGTCAACCTTAGACTTTTTATGTGGGTGGGTGGATACTTAGAGTTACAATTTTGTCATACAAATACAGACAACTGTTTTTAATTTCAATTACAAAAACTTTACCCAAACGATTTCTAAAGTTTAAAATAAATTTTTTCAAATTTCCCAAAAACGCTTTAGATTAAATTTCGTGTTTTCTTGTAGATTTTTAAAATTTATATAAAATAAAAAAATAAAATAAAGCAGAGATTTAGCTGTCCACAGAAATAGAGATAACCAATAATAACTTTCTTAAAATGGTTTCCGCATAACGATAAAGACTTAATACTTCTATAATAAACTTAAATAGAAAAAAAACTAAAGAAAAAATGTAAATAAGGCGCCTTAAAGATGAAAAATACTGAAGTTCGCCAACTACTGCCAAACTTCCTTGCTAGAACTTGTGTTTGGCTTGGTGCTAAAAGTTGGAAGCTGGTTTATTACTTTATATCTGATGAGAAGTAAAAATATGAAATGAAAAAAAAAAAAAAAAAGATCACGTAGCCGAGGAAAAAGTAGTAGTTTAAAAATTGTTTATGTAGGTACAAATAAACATTTTGACCTTTGTGTAAGTTACAAAGTTTCGTATTCATTTCACCACGTGGTATTTTCGCAGTTAGCTTCGTTATTAAATTTAACTAATTGGAAAATTGTAAATTCGTGCTTCTTCTTTGTTTTTATTTGGACAGTTTAGGTTAGGTTAGAAAGGGTGGGGGTAGCGATGTGATGTACCACCCCCTCACTCGGGTCTCAATGGATCCATTGTACTCCCCAGGATTTGTGAGATGTATAGGTAAAGGAAGTGTAAGGGGAGGGAGCTAGTGGAAGTTTTAGGAATGGGGAGCATCCTTAAACCATCCTGAATGCTGAATATTTTTAAGAATGCTTTTAAGTGGCAAAGATGAGACGTCGCCCTGATCGTCGAAAAAGTCAATATTCTCCGATGGCTGATTTTCTAGTTCTGACTAGGCTGGGGCATTCACACAGGAAGTGAGATGAGCCCTCCTCCACCTCTTCGTCCTGACACCCTCTACAAAGGTCAGATGAGCTAATGCCCATTTTGGTCATTTGGGTTCCCATTGAGTTGTGACCCGTTAGGATTCTAACCAAGAGAGACAGTTGAGGTCTGCTTAGCTTAAGTAATTTTTTTTTTTTTTTAAAGCTGGCCATAGATTCCTAGAAACCCGGGTACGTGTCAATTTCTGACCATCTGTCGTTAGCGGCCTTGAGGAATCTCTGGTGAATTCTACATTTTTCTTGTTCTAGTGGCTTAAGTACACCGAAAAAAAACGTTGGTAAATCAACCAAAATTCTTGGTGAATCTTGCGTCCACCACGCATCTTGGTCAATCTGACTATGCTTGCGTTGTTAATCTTTTTATCAAAACTGACTGAGTTTGATTCGCCGAGCAATCTCAATTCACTACGGCAACGTTCAACCAGATTTGACTTTGTGACAATTGACGCAATGGACTTAATTGTCACTATCTATGAAGATGTCAAAGTTTTTATTTATCAGTCCACATGGGAAAAAATATTTTGCAGCCTAACAAACTGCACATCCGCTTGGAAACACTGCAGAAGTTTGGGGAGTTTTATTGATTTGTTTAAGGGTGGGTTAACTGTGAAGATGCCTGACCCTACCCCAGCTTCCGTTTTAGAACCATCCGTAAAAACCGATACATGATTTGCGTTAAGACCCGGTTTTCCTTCCAGAATTCCCTTGTTGGAAATTCTGTTAGTACAACTGGGTTAAAATCTATGTACGGTGAAATGTAGTCCGTTTGAACGGCTAGGTATGTCAGTGTAGTTCATTATGGTTCTGTGTCCGCAGTGGCCCCGTTTCCAATTTTTACACTCTTTGAGTCGTAGAGCACTTTTGGCCGCCAACTTCTCCGTAAATAAATCTAGTGGGACTCGTGATAGGAATGTTTCTAATTCTGCAGTCGGTGTAATCCTCATGGATGCCATTTGTTGTACCAATACACGCAAGTCTCTGAATTTTAGTCATGGTACTAAGATTGGTTGCCTTATCCAAGGCTGGCCACCAAACCAAACATGCATACGTAAGAATGGGCCTTGTTATGGCTGTGTACATCCAATGAATGGTTTTTGGGCTGGGTCCCCATCTCTTGCCAAAAATTCTACTACAAGTATAGAAAGCTATTGCAGCTTTCTTCTCTCTCTCTTTGATGTTTTCTTTCCAGTTTAGTTAACGATCGATAACCAAACCAAGATATTTAGCCGCACCAGTGATATGAGCGGTGTCCCATTTATGGTGGTAGGGTTTATATTTGGAATGTTATTTTTTCTCGTAAACAAAACCAGTTCTGTCTTAAGAGGGTTGACATTAAGTCCGCAACTACTGGCGGTTTGTAGGAGGTCGCACAGTGTGGGGACGAATTTTCCTGAAACCATTATTACGATGTCATCAGCATATGCTACGACTCTGACACCGGTTAGACCTAGTTCAACTAAGATCCGATTTACGATCAGAAGAAGATAAGACCTTTCTCCCTGTGGCGTACCCCTATACACGTTCTGGCTTTTAGCTTGCTGTCACCCATTTCTGCATTTACAATTCTAGTTTGAAGCATGGAATCAATCCAGTTTGATAGCAACGGATCGATGCTAATAGAATTCAGGGCTTGTCGAATGGCGTAGTTTTTGACATTGTTAAAGGCCCCTTCTATGTCAAGGTATGCACCTAAAGTGAATTCTATAAGGTGGATTGATTTCTCAATCGTGCCGACCATGTTGGGTCTGACAGAGAACACTATCATTAAGCTTAAGGTGAATGTCCGTTTCTATTATCCTTTCTAAAATCCTTTGAAGAAAGAAGGATAGATTAATTGGTCTAAAATCTTTCGGTTCGGTGTGGGTGGGCTTGCCAGCTTTTGGAATGAAGACAACATAAACTTCTCTCCAACTAGATGGAATATACATAGGAGATATTTAAGCATCCCCTGAATATTCCTACCAGAATCGGTACAATAACGTCCTTAGAGCTTTGGAGCATAATTGGCATTATTCCATCGGGCCCTGCAGATTTGTATCCCGAAAAAGAATCTATGGCCCAGCCCACTTTCCTACTATCTACTATTTCGTTACCAATATTGGAAAGCTCACTTATGGTAGCGCCTCTCTCCAGGGGAGATGCATCAAAAATACATCCTGGGAAATGAGTGCTCATTAGTGACTCAAGGGTTTCGGAGCAAGAGTCAGTCCAGGTGTCATCCGGTATTTTAAGAAATCCTGGGGGAGTGTGGACCTTGTGATGCTTTTATATCGAGGCTGAGGTAAGCTCGTCGTAGTGGTGTGGGTTAATGACTGGTCTATGGTGATTCAATGGAGATGTAGGGTGTTGGTAGCTGATGTGGATGGTGGGTGGTGTATTTTATTACACTAATACGTGATGGGTCGGTGTTTAATTGCAGGTCGGTCGGTGTGAGGGAAAGGAAAGTGTAACGCTTCGTTACAACATTTGTATGCTCGATATCTGTACAAAATTTCCGCCAGGCTGCTCTTTTAGCATAGATAGTCATTTTGTTATATTCATTTTTACTGATCTTAAAAAGATCCCAATCACCAGATGCATTGCTATGTTAAGTTCTATTGTAAGGCCTCCTGGAGTTTTTCCTTAGGGTAGCCAGCTCTTTGGACCACCTCACGGGGTTGAGCTTGCCTTTCCTTTGGATTATGGGGCAAGAGCTTTTATAAGCGTTGATAATAGCTGACGTAAGTTCATTGAGATGTTTTTCAATCATGACACATGACCGCGCTGTCTAAATTTAGTCAAATTTCCAAATTTGGAGAATTTGTTTGTCGGTCCGGGCGGACGGGTGGGCCCTGGGCCTATGCCAGGCAAGGGAAGCCTCACGGACATAATAGGTCTGGGAACCTAAGTAAATAAGTTAGTATTTTGGCCTTATTCAAATATTGCGAACACTTCCTCTTATTAAGCTTTATATTAACTTGCTATCTTTGTTTTTTATCCTCAGCCCATTGAGATGAAATTTTGCATATACATACGTTAAGCTTCGATGACAAGGCATAATTAAGTTACGTCATTCCATACCCAATATGGCGGACAGCGTGAGATGGCGGACTACCTAGTTATATTTATGGGTATCAAATTAAAGCGTTTGCTGAGAAGAATACGAAAATGATATAAAAGCTGGTCGCGACCTTTAACCTATTTATACACAAGTAAATCGCATATAAAATAGGTAAATAATTAATCTTAACATATAAATCTCGCGACAAGCTTCTTATCATAGAAATTGTGTAATGTAACAAATTGATTAGTTTGGCTGAATTGAAGGTTTATTTTCTTCCATTAAGAGTATTTAAATAAATAAATAAAATTAAATAAAATGTTTTTTGCCATTAATTTATTCACTCTAAGCCGACGATATGGCGTTTGCTTTAAACAAAAAAAAACTGTTTATTAATGTCGATACGAACCAAAAACAGTATACCTACAGTAAAAACCCAAAGGCGATTCATATTATGTACTACGTTTTAATAAATTAGAGATTAATTCCTCTTTTTTTTGTTGCTTTTAAACTGCATCTCTACCTATTCAGTCAATAGTAGTTATGGATTATATTTTTTTTTGCTCGACGAAAAAACACCTTGAATTTAAATCTCATCCTTCCAACATGGACCACGCAATCTACTTTTCCGCCCATTTATTTCATTTTGAATAATAAATAAATGGCATTCAGAGTTTTCAATGGTTATAGAGCTTCCATTAACAAGATACAACATGAGATATATGGAAGGATAAAAGGATGGGGCAGCGAATTCCCTTTTCTTTGTACATACATACATATTTATTTCAATTATTATTCCTTGAAACACTAAAAATACACACCACAATTTGAATAAATGGTTATGGGAAGGAGGTTGTTCTATGCTTCCTACTTGAATATAGCTTAAGTGGTATTAGATTCAAGAGGTTAGGTGCGAATTGAAGCCCTGGTAGGTTTATTGTGGTTAAGTATGGGTAATGTGCACATTCATCTTGAGAGAGAACGCTCTTAAGATAAACGATACGGTTGGAACATGAACAATGTATAATATATGTGTGGTTTATTATTAAGGCATCCTTGAAATAATGTTGTTCTTTGTTAAATATAACAAAGTATACTTGACTCATCATCGCTGCCGCCGCCTCAGCGTTTGAAGGAAGATTTTAGGCTATTTGAACCTCATGGTTAATGAATAAATATACAACACATTGGTTTTGAATAGCAACACTTAATAAGATTGCTTAGGAATAGGTTATAGGGAGTATAGAAGTAAGCGTTTGACGGAGGTAATAATGGTTATTATGAATTTTTGAAACAGGTAGCAGAAGTATTATACTCCTATAAGCTTACGTAAGGTGATAATTAGGTTAACTTTTTGACACATGAGACCAAAATGAAAACATATAAGAGGGTGGAAAGTTACTTTATCCAACTTGTGAACTTGCAAAACTGCTTTTTCTGAAGTGGAATGACCAAATTTAGTGGAGTATCAGTGACTGAGGAAATTTGACTCACCAATTGTTTTACAATTTAGTTCTGCCCTCTTAGGCGGTCTCCAACTGAAGAGGGCTATGCAGAACTCCTAATGTTTTCAGGCATAACTTCCTTATTAGTGGCGACTTCAATGCTAAACATACCCACTTGAGATCTTGGCTCATAACTAGAAAAATTAAATGGCTATACCAAGAAAGTTCCAAATACAACAACTGCGAATTTAATTCGTCTGGTTCGCCAATATACTGGCCATCAGATATTAAAAAAATACCAGACCTGATTGACTTTTTCGTAGTTACGATTTATCGTCAGCTCATACTCCCGTAAATTTATCACTAAGTGAAGGAGAAATAATAGAAATAAGTAATCCTAAGTTTGTGAATAAGAGAACAAAAATATGGAACGAATTCAGAGATAAACTTGAAAGATTTGTAAACCTAAGATCCCCTTCGCAAACAATTGGACAAATTGATCGTGAAGTAGAAAAAAAAAAGATTCCCAGCAGATAATAAGGCAGTTTTTAACCGTCTTAACAATGAACTGCGTAAGGTTAGGTTAGGTTGATGGGTTGACGGTGGATCTTGTTCCCATCACACTTAGATCAATATTGATCAAGTGTGGTACCCTGATGGATTGGACCCTTTAAAATATCACCTATGAAATCCTATGGAGCATCGAGTCAATTGGAAGCGTTGATGAAGCTCATTAAATTTGAGATGTTATAGCCTGTAAACTTCAAGATTTTTAAGTCTTGAGTTTCAACTATGTGAACGAGCGCCTCATGACAATTCGCATCAAGGCTAAATTTGCCAACATTAGCCTCATATGCGCGCATGCCCAAACAAAGGAGAAAGATAATGACAGATGACACCAAGGATGAGTTCTACGAGCTCCCGGACAAGACATATGAGCAATACCTTTGCTATTAATTAGTATTAATTGGTTGGCGCAACAGCTCGTGGAGAACCAGGGCCTAGTGACTTACAACTCTCAACTATTTCTGTGTGCGTGTTGTTGGGAGGAATGGAGAATATGACATTTAAATTGCCTTGGGTAATTTTAATGCCAAGCTAGGAAAAGAAGACATCTTTTATGGCACAATTGGAAGATATAGCCTGCACGACAAAGCCTCCGATAACGGACTCAGGTTAATCGCCTTTGCTGCGAGGCGAAACGTTGTGGTAGCTAGTACGCAGTTCCCGCATCTCAACACAAGGCGACATCGCAAATTCCTGGCAAATCAACCGCCTACCAGATTGACCACATTGCGATCGACGCAAGGCACTCCCCCAGTATCAGGGATGTCCAAACGTTCTGAGGAGCCAACGTTGACTCGGACCACTATCTCGTTGTAGCCAAAAGCCAAGGTAATGCTACGGATATCCAGACCAAAACCAAAGCAGGGAAATACTTTGAGGAAGTTGAACGTCGGACGGCAACAGTCGCAAGAAATCACCAGATCCTTTTCCGATCGAGTCTCTCGCACCCTCTTAACTAGTCCATTGCCGCCAACAATTCCGTCCACCCGATCTTAACTTAAGTAAAATAAACCTGCTGGAGCTGATGGTCTTGTGGCTGAGCTATTCAAAGCTGCAGGCGATGAATTGTTTAGAAGTATGCACCAGCTCATCTGCAAAATATGGTCGGAAGTAGTGATGTATCAAACCGAAAAATGTTCTAACCGAGTTAACTCCAGTTGAAATTTAAGTAACTCGGGTTGTAACTCGAGTTAGCTAACTCGAGTTGAAGCTAAATTTGTGAATACTTTTCATGCATTGTTTTTGCAACTCGAGTTGGCTAACTCGAGTTGAAGCTTTTCACGCGTTGTTTTTGCAAATCGAGTTGGCTGGCTCGGATTAAAGCGAAAATTGAAATGGTTGAATACGTTCAACCCAAGTCGATGCCAATACTATTTTCTTCTACTATTTTCTTTACTAACCGAACCGAGTTGGCTTTCGGTTCAGGTAAAATCTTACTCCAGTTTCAAAAAATAAAAACCGAGTCAACTCGGTCACTTCAAACCGAGTTGCCTTTCGGCTCAGGTAAAATCTAACTCGAGTTAGAAAAAATTCAAACCGAGTCAACTCGAGTTGTGCTTAACTCGAGTTGACTCGGGTTAGCGAACCGAGTTGACACATCACTAGTCGGAAGAAAGCATGCCTGATGAATGGATAAGTTTACCCAAAAATAAAAATAAATAAATAAATAATAAATAATAAATAATAAATAAATAATCAAAGGCGATCCTCTGGACTGCACCAACAACAGCGGCATAAGTGTTCTTAATATCTTCTATAAGATCTTCTCTGCCTTACTTTTTTTAACACTTGAAGCCAGTCGTCAACAACCTGATAGGTCCATATCAGTGTGCCTTTAGGCCAGGAAATTCAACCACCGACCAATATTCGCACTACAGCAGATCTAAAAAAAAACGCAGGAGTTTCAAATCGATACCCACCACCCTTTCATCGATCTTAAGCCGCTTATGATAGCATCTACTCGTATAGAGACGAGCTATATAGAGCAATGTCTGGTTTTGGCATCCCTCCGTTTGCGTAGGATGACGATGGAGAATGCACGCTGCTCCATCAAGGTCGGCAAAGACCTTACCGAAACCTTTGATTCCAAAAAAGGCTTTAGGCAGGGCGCGCTGTCATGCGACTTCTTCAACATTGTTCTTGAAAGAATAGTCAACACTTACGCAGACGACATTGACATAATCGCACGAACAAAGCGAGATGTCAGTGGAGCTTTTGTGAGTATTGAAAAGGAAGCCAAGAAGATGGGGTAAATGGTGAATGAAAGCAAAACAAAATATATGCTGTCAACAAGAAAGGACACCCAACAACGACGTCTAGGACAGAACGTCACTATAGACAGCTATAATTTTGAGGTGGTCAGACTTTTTCTACCAAGGATCAGCTATAAACTCAGTGAACGATACCAGTGCTGAGATCAAACGAAGGAATACTCTGCCAATCATCGTTTCTTTGGGCTAGGACAGTGGCGTAGTGAGCACTTCAGGGGCCCCGTATCAGAAATTGTTTAGGAGCCCCCTTTTTCCTGACAGTGGCAATAGGTATGTATGCAAAATAAACTTACATCAACTTATTTTAAAAGTATAACAATCAAGGAACTTTACATAAAGTTAAGCTACGATTAGACGGTCAACGCGTTGACTCTCTGATGTCAAGAGACGTCAAATTCTGACCCAAAGTTGACTTGCCATGTGATAACATGCAACTCAGAATACTGCCTGAAGTTTTGACACTCTCGTTGACACAAATTTAAGGGTCAATGCGATGACTATTTTCGTTGCCCGTCAAAGAAGTTAAGACACGTTCACCAACGTGTTGACTGTGTTCTTACATTGACACAGCAGAATTTTCTGCAATGTCAACATAGCTTGGGTTGACCTTCATATCAATCAAACAAATTTTACATTTTTTTGAGGATTTTTAATGCATCGACAGTTAAATAGCTTGACAGATGGGGGACGAATTACATTTTGACATCTCAAAAGTCTATTTCGATCCAAATGTCACCCGATTGCCCTTAAATCACTTTTTTTCGAAGCAGTAACAAACTTTAAAAATTCTGATCTTATTTTGTTTTTTAATCCATCGACACCGTAGCCATCCTCGAGGGAATTTGACAGTTGATGGCTTGACATAATAGAAGACTAACTAGATTTTGAAGACAAAGCTTTATATTGCAGTTGCCCTTAAATCGAATTTTTTTGGTTTTGTAGAGGTTTTTTCATCCATCCACATTGTATTGCTCGATAACACTATGAGTACAGCCAATTTCGTGTGATCGTTAACATTAAAAATGATTGAATTTTACTCTTGTCAACTCCGCGTCCACGATCATAGTGTTTGCATGTGTCGAAGAAGTGTATCATCAGCGTTCACTCTGCCAATTCGTTGACACCAACACCATAGAGCACCAATCGCGTTGACACATATAACACGTCAACGCATTTTAGGACAACATTGACCGTGTGGCGTCATTCGTATGATCTTCAACGTTTCATGCGTTGTTGGTTGACACGGACTACATTGACAGTATAATGACGATGTTTCTGTTGACGTCAAGGAGTCAATGCTCCGATTATTAACGTTGACCGTCTAATCTGAGTTTTAGTCTTAAAGTTATGGCGGTTCAATAGTTGCTTTTTATTTATACGGTAAAAGTGACAAAATACAGTTTTATAAATATCTTTAAACACACTTTTTTTCAAATGATTTAGATTTTAGCTCATAAAGTTGTGCACAAGAAAGGTTATAACACTGCTTTCGGCAGACCAGATCTTGAGAAAAACACGGTTAAACTCTCACAGCGCTATTAATAAAAAACGCTTATTCTACCTTTACTCCACGATTTTACTAAACCATGGAATAAGAGTTAAGCCACAGGTTAAAATTTCTCATTAAAAACAAATTTATGTTCTTGGAATAGTAAAGTGACGTTTACCGTATGAGGCCTGTTAAGTATCTGAAATTTGTACCAAGTTTCGGAAGCTTGGGTTTTTTTCCGTATGGGTTTTGACATTTTAAATTTCAAGTTACCAAACATACCTAAGAAATTTCTTGTTTATGTCTATCTAAATTATTATTAGGTATTAGGGAAAATTTAATTAAAAAAAGGAAAAGAAGCGAGAGTTGGAGCACCAAAGACAAAGTAAGTTCATGCAAATTAACCAAACCATTTATAAATAACATTTTGCTTTATATTCTTCAGAACCTAATGAAATCATCGTGCATAGAAATAAAATGTTATTGAAAATGTATATCTTTTGATACCAACGCCAATAAAAGAAAGTCTTCTGCTTATTCCTTCGCTAAACCATCTGCTTCGGTGGTTTAGCATAGTAAACGTCACATAGCTGAAATTTTGTTTTATTAGTAACATTTTGCACTTAATCCATGGAATAAGGCTAACCTTTCGCTGTTCTTCGTTTATTAATTTGGCTGTCAGTGTGCACAGTATTTAGATTAACCCCAGTGTGTCGCAGTCATAATGTGGCACGTAACAAATTAAAAAGTAACAAATTTTTTAGTGAACATTTGCTTACCCCTAAAAATATTAGTCCGAAATAAGAGTAGGAACTTTTATTGAATGCTTAATACGTTAAAACGAAGCTCTACATCTAAATTCAGTTTGTTAAGAATTTTTTTCCTAGTTTTGCCAAATTTTCTTCTAATTTTCTTGGGCTTCTGGCACACGTTCCGTTAAAAAACAAAGCATGTTACAGTAAGGCTGCTTTAGTTGGTAGGATGAAGAATAGATACATAGGATACGTAGAAAAAATATCGAAAAGACACTTGCAAGAGAAATAAGTACATTAAAAAAAAAGGATTCGACATTGCGTGTTGTATTCATTTCAATGAAAAATTTCCTACACACATGGAGTCCTCTGTATCGTGGGGCCCCTTTATATCAGGGGCCCCGTATCATTGATACGGCTGATACAGCTGTAGCTACGCTACTGGCTAAGGAGGCAATTGAGAAGCAAAGCCCTCTCTCGTGCAACTAAACTGTCCCTGTATAAGACGCTTATCATCCCGGTCCTGATGTATGGTGCAGAGGCATGGACACTGTTAACGGTGGATGAGAACAAGCTAGGCTGTTTTGAGAGGAAAATTTTCCGGATGATTTTTGGTCCCGTCTGCATAGATGGGGAATAGAGAAGAAGATACAACAATGAACTGTACGGTCTGTACAGCAACACCAACTTAGCCCCAAAAGTGTAAAGCCAACGACTAAGATGGCTGGGTCACCTAGAGCAAATGGACACCAATGCTTCGGCCCGGAAAGTCTTTGAATCCAACCCGTGGGACAGTGCAGTAGAGGTGAACATCGTAAAATGTGGCGGACGCAAGTGAAAGAGGACCTCAACTTGGCCTGAGAACTGGAGACAGCTAGCTAGAAACCGATCTGGCTGGAAGAAGCTTGTTGATAGAGGCTCGGGTTCACCCCGGACTGTAGTGCCACCTTAAGTAAGTAATAAGTTTAATAAACAGTACATCAGTATACCTTACTCCAATACTGCCAAATGCCTTGGAATTACTTTGAATGCAAAGCTTTAATGGGAAGCGGAGAGCACATCATATAAAGAAAATAGAGAACTAAGCTTGAAGTACAGAAATTAGAACAAGTTATAAGAAAGAAATCAGACCTACATATTGGACACATGGCATCCAACTAAGGGAAAGAAAAACAAATGCTGAACCCATCCGAATATTCCATAAAAAAGTCCTTCGTATCATTTGTCGATCTTTCATATATATTGGTTCTGATATAGATTGGACTGGTGGTTTAAGTGCGGTAATAGTCCCACACTACTTGGAACCGTTTTTTACCAAGAGTTTTTTGAAGTTTTCCATCGTTTAAAAAAAAAAAATGTTTTGAAAGCCATTATTAAGCACGTTACTAGTGATATATGTAGAACCAAAAAGCTTGAAAGACTGGATGAAAAGGAACAATGGAGTCCACTTCGCAAGATGTTCCAAGGAGGCCATATGACCAAAATCAAAAAATTTTTATATCAAAAATATTCCCTGAAAGGCACAGAAAACAACGACTTCGGACAAAACACATAATGACATGAGTGACATGACCCGTATTATGTATAGCACTGCAAAATCAAAGTTGACAGTTAGATATAATTTTAAATGTGAAGAAATTCTTTAATGCCAGACATGTCCCAAGTCCCATCACTTTACCCGGCTCATTTATAATTAAAATATTTTCCTTATTTTTTTCGCATACAATAACAATGCCTATTATAAGAGGGAACAGATTGCTTACCATTTTTAGTGGTAACAAAATACTACAACAACTGTTCATTGTCTGCACTGGTACTCTGTTATCCCAAGGAGATACAATTGCTTTACTAAGAACGTACCTACGCGAAAGACCCATCAACTTCGTCCGGCACAGAACTAGGCAAATAATAGGTTGCTATTCTTTCAGCTCACTGCATCTTGTTCCGATAACTCTGTGCTCATACACTAGCTATATGTAGGTATAAGGTTCTGCACCAGCAGACGTCAACTTATGCACAAATGGAACTATGTATATGGGGTGGGAGGTTGTTGTATAAACAGGACTTCTTCTGCCGTTTTATAAAGTCTATTGTTAGGTTGAATAACTCTGCGATGCACTTTTTTACCCATGGGTGCTGATCACATGCAATATTCACGAAGGAAAACGAACCGTGTATGTGCTTTGTTTCCATTTCCAGAATCCAGATCCCCATGCGAGAACGAGCGGACGACAATGAGGGCGCCAACAAGCAGTCATATGCTGATGCTGTGCGGATGCCATGGGTTTCTTGCATTGTGTTTCTAGCTCCACACGAACTACGAGTTGGAGGAAGACTTTTCAATCCTTCCATACTTTCTTGCATTTTGTGTGTGATGGAGGAAAATGTTTGTTCTATTTAATTTCACACAGCTGCAATCCTCAAAGAACGCAGAGCTGGGAGATGAAACGCGTTTATTTTTGCTCCACATCTACAGAACTTTCACAACATATGTGGATACGATGCACGTTGCCGGGGAACCATGAAAGGCTTTTTATATTGTGTTTGCCCTGACAGCGAGAAGTGATGTGTAAACAGAAAGACGCGGATGGCTCTAATGACGTGGGTCTATAGGGTGGTAATGATCGTCGACGAAACGCACACACAGTATATGAATACGGAAGCCAAAAGAGTGGTACTCCATTTGGGAAAGAAAAAATCTGATTTTTAAATCAGAGTTCTTAAGAAGTTCCCAATATCAATTCCGCACAAGGAGTAGGTATTAGTATGAAATCAAGCGATTTGTATTTTAATTTGAACTTGCTCTTTATAGGGCAAATTGGTTCCATGTGAAAAAATCAAAGGTTAAAGTAGGTACCTAAAATTACTTTTACAACAAGAAATCCGTGCGTTTCAGTTAAGCTAGAAGCGGGTAGGTACTCATATTCTAGTCCAATAAATAGAAAAATTTTACTACTGATCAAATGGAAACAAAAATCCGTTCACTGCCACGCCCACCTACTTATTTCTTTGTTCTCGGAAACGGCTCCAACTATTTCTATGAAATTTTCTTTAGACAAAAAAAAGTAACGATTTAATCCCAAATCATGCCTCAAAGTAATATGCAAATCAGATTTAGTGAACAAAATGGACAATCTGCTGCTTAATGGACATTCTTACATACTTACGCTTCCGGCTCCCGATACATGAAAGGTCTCTGTCTGAGATTTTGTGCTCTTCCATCAGTTTCGGCACCTCGCACGTTCCCTCCAGTGGTCGAGACCAAGCGCTCTTGCACCTGTGACCACCTGGTCCCTGTAGCGGAGGTTCGGTCTCCCTGGTCGTCTCGAACCTAGGGGCTGGGATTCGAAAATTTTCTTGGCTGGAGCATTGTTGTCCATTCGCTTGATGTGGCCGAGCCAGTGTAGTCGACGTGTTCTTGCTCTTTGGACTACATCCACATCTTTGTATAGCTCGTACAGTTCACAATTGAATCTTCTCCTCCAATATCCCTCTTCGCATATAGAACCAAATATCCACCGCAGAATTTTTCTCTCGAAAGTGCCCAGTATCAATTCCCCTTTTTTACTTATCGTCCAGCACTCGGCACCGTAGATTAGAACTGGTATTATTAGCGTTTTGTATAGCGTGCACTTTGTTTTTCGAGAAAAGTGTTTTGAACCCATTTTTTTGGCCAAATCGAAGTAGCAGCGGTTTGCAAGGGTACTTCTTCGTCGGATTTCCACTAAGGTGTCGTTCGTGGAATTGATGTTTGTTCCGAGGTAGGGGAACTCTTTGACTACCTCGAAATTACTGCTAACAATAGTGACTTTTTTTTCCTAGGCGATGGACAGATGAGGCCTTGTTTGTTGAAAGCATAAACTTTGTTTTGTCCTCATTCACTTCAAGACCAACGCGTTTCGCCTGTCCATCAATAGCTGTGAATGCTTCAAGTACAGCCCTCTTGGAGCGACCAATGATGTCGATGTCATCCGTATAGCCAAGTAGTTGAGAACACCTGTTGAAGATAGTGCCTTCCATGCTAACACCACTCTTGCGCACTATCTGCTCCGGGGCTAAGTTGATGAAATCACATGATGCCGCATCTCCTTGTCTGATCCCTGCACATGTACACGACTGGAATAGCTCCGATGAGCTTGACTTGAAATTCGTTGGTCTTTTCCGGGATTTGCCTCAATGTGAAGATTTGGTCTGTCGTTGATCTGCCTGGCCTGAAGCCACACTGGTACGTACCGATCATAGTGTTGCAGAAAGTTTTTAGACGATCATATAGTACGTTGGATAGAATCTTGTAGGCAAAACTAAGGAGGGATATGCCTATGTGGTCCTTGCAGGACATAGGATCTCCTTTACTGTAGATTAAGCATATGGAGCTATTTAATAAGACGTCGGGCATACTTTCCTCCTCCCACAATTAGTTGATGAGCTGGTAATGCACCCTACCAGGACATCTCCTCCATACTTGAAGAATTCCGCAGGTAGGCCATCCGAGCCGGTGGATTTGTTTTTCTTAAGCTTGTGGATGACTGCCTTAACCTCTTCAGTACTGGGCGCCGAGACTGAATCTTCATTGACTGGTCTCAAGCTTTTTTGTTCCCCTGTCGCCTCCTCTACGTAATGCCCACTAAGCAGTTGCTGGAAATGCTGCTTAAACACGTCTACAATTCCCTGTGCTTCGGTGACTATGTTCCCTTCACTGTCTTAAAGAGCTTACGCGCCAGTCCTATGACCAGATACCATGCTAGTTGCTTGGCTGTTTTGTAGAACCGGTGCGGGTGTACGCGGTGGTGCTAGGCTTCTTCGATATACTTGAGCTGAGAGGCTGCGGATGCTCTTTCCTTTCGGCGCAGGGTTTTTTCTCATTTCTTTTGTTTTCACGCTACTCCTCTCTTTCCGCTCTTGTTTTCCGTTGCAGTATTTGCATTCGTGCATTTTCCGTCTCCTGCTTCAATACCGCGCATTCTTCATCATACCACGGGTTCTTTTTTCTGGTTGGTTGATATCCTATGGTGGTCTCGGCTGTCTCCTTAATGATGTCGCGATAGTGGTTCCACTGATTGTTGACGCTTGTGGCTCGGGGTATGGCAGAGAGTTTCCCGGTCAATTGCTCACTGTAGTCTCTGGCTTCTCAGATGTGTAAGGCATGCAATGTTAAATATTTTCCTTTGGGTGGTCTTCGTTTCCTTTTCATTAGAGTCGGGCTCTCAAATCTGTCACAACAGGAAAGTGGTCAGTGTTTTGCACCTCGTAAAGTTCGCACGTCCAAGATGTTCGATGCGTGCCTTGTGACAAATAGCACGTGGCCAATTTGGTTGGTGGCTCGACCATGTGGAGGCCAGGTTGCTGTGTGTATCCTTCGCCTGGGGAACCTAGTGCTACTTATCACCGTATTACGAGCTGCAGCAAAGTCGATTAGTCGGAATAGGCTTCGTGCATGAGGTCAAAAAACTCCTCCTTGTTAGACTCCTCAGCTCTCATCGGTAGGGGCGTGTGCACATATTAGGCTGATGTTTTGGAAGGAAGCTACCTCGTTCACATTATGTATGTAAAACTCGTGTCAGCTTTGAACATAGCATATGTTATTAATTTGTTTTTAATCGAAACAGACAAGAACGTGCAACTGATTCGTGAGCTTTATTTTGAAGGTTATACATAGGTATGAGAATTCATTAAAAATCTTCTAGGCGTTATAATTCAAATATGTATTCAAGTTTATATACATACTTACCTACATTATATGTTAATGCTTTGATCTTTAATATATCTTTGAAAAGGAGCAAGCGTTAAGGTGAAGTTATGGTTTCAGGCAATTAAATTAAAAATCACTTCAATGTAAAAATACCAATTTGAAATAGAAACCTGAGTTTTTTTTTTTTCGTTTGAAAATCAACAGAGCATCAAAGATATTATAAGAGCATAGGTATGTTTAACTCACATATTTCCCTTATTTTTGTTAGAAAAATATGAATATTATGTATATTCGTGAAATGTTATCGTTGCCTTTGAGCATTCATTCGAATGAAAACAAGAAAGCTATTCTTTAAAGTACATAATGAATATCTATATCTTCACATGAATATGTAGGTATGGTCGTATTGTACATCTTTCTGGGTTTTGGATTTCGGGATTCCTTCTGACTCCCGATTAAAATCTATGGGACTTGAATCTAGGAATAGGATAGATTAAGGGCTATAATCTGACGATAGTAATAGTTATTACCAGTGATAGGATTTTGCCTTTTTTTGTGCGTGTTCGTGTGAAAGTATTGACTTTATACAAATACGTTTCATGTCTCCTGATTCCAAAATGTGTACTAGTTTATTTTGCCTTTTTTACCCGTTAGTGCCTTTTTTGATTTTGTTTTTTGTCTATTTCTCCTTTTTTCGCCTAACATATCGATACCTTCCCGTAAGAATGTATTAAGCGACATTTCAAAAATTTCAAAGGCATCGAAAAAAACCTCTGGTCCAGTTATTTATTTATGTATTTAAAAAAATAAAAAAAATTGGAACGGGATTTTCAACTCAAAATGCCTCTAAAAATCTGTTTATTACAGCAAAATACCCAAATAAGTAACTGAATAAGAGGTATTTTAAAATTTATTTAAAATTTTTCAAATGTCGCTTAATACATTCTTACGGGAAGGTATCGATATTATGTCCTTCAAAGTTCATTGTCTTCATGATAAAAAAATCTTAAAATACAAAAAAAGGTAGAATTAAGTGCCTGTGTAGGTACGTACTTTTGTTTATTAATTAACATAAGCTTTGTTCAAAGCATTGACGAAAACAAACAAAATTCTTTCGGCAGAAATTCTTTGGTCTGTCAAACCCCAGGTAGATTTTGCAAAAAGTTGCAATCAAAAAATTTCCACACTTTTTCGTTAGGTAATTTACTTCTCTAAGATAGAATTCCATCAAAATTTTTGTTTACTTTAAATTTCTGTCAAAATATAAATACTGATCCACCCAGATGCTAAGGTTACTTTACTACTCTATTACTCGCCAGTGGATGACCATATGGCCCTATGATCACCGCCTGT
>OY992532.1:198994943-199191739 GCA_963921185.1 Dasysyrphus tricinctus
CAGATACCAATTACTATGTGCATGCATAATATATTAAAATATGTTCTTTCTGCATGTGAGAGAAATTTGGAACTATTAAATGGGTAATTTTTTGTTCTTAAATTACTTAATTTAAAGAAATTTAATTTGTATTTATTTTTTCTTTAGATTTAAATTAACAGATATCCGGAGTCAACATGTGGAAGCATTCCTTCAATTGGATGACGATTATGTTTGGAGAGCCTTGAGCAAACTAGAAGAGAATGGAGAGATTGCTCAGCTTATCGAATGTTTAAAAAATCCTAATCTCTCTGAGATATACCTCAAGACCGATGAAGAAAAGGTAATAATTTAATAATACACAGCGGAACAGACAGATCATGGTGTTGGGAATAGATATATGTATGTACATATTAGGAGTGTCGACATTTTTTTTTATTAAAAAATAAAACCCAAAGATGGGTATTGTGGATCTTGTAAAGGGTTTAGAAAGAAGTATTTTTTGTTCCGGAACATTTGGCAAAATTGAATTTTGAGACCCCGCGGCCGCTCAATTCGAAAAAGCGGTCTGAAAAAACAATATTATATGAGGTCACAGTATCTTATAATGATTGTTTTTTGCTTTTGTAACCTGCTGTTATGAAAATAGCATTAAAATCTGCTGTGTCAAAATATCATGACCCAACTTTTTACCTTAAATCTTCATAAAAATCAGATCAATTTTCTAGATGTTTTCGAATATTTTTTCTTAATGGAATGCTTGAATTGGTTGAAACTTGCCCACTAATACATATTATTATTTTATATATTTATTACTTTTTGTGTGCCAGTAAACAATTTAGACAAAACATCAGAATGTTCAGAGGGATTTCAGAATGTTGAATTAACACATGAGTTTAACTAATGAAAAATTACTTAATTTTTCGAGGCTATTAACGCGTTCAGAAACTTATTGTGCAACCAAACCGAAAACACTTTCGATCAATTCGAGGAACTTGTTTTTTTTTTTTTTTTCAAAAATCAGACAAGTTTATTAACTGGCTGTACAGTGGTACTCAAAAATTGAGTAAGTTGATCAACGAGCTAACTAAGATTAAATCCAAATCTTATTAAAGTGTTATCCCAGCAGGAAATTTCGTCCTCAAGGAAAAATTTCGGTGAATAGCACAATGAATTCATGAAATACTTTTTACGAGGAACATGCATGTAATGATTTCATTAGAAAAAGGTGTTGCCTTTTTCACCAGTTCATTATTTTCATGACATCACCCTTTCTTTTACTTGGTGCAAAAAATCAACTGAATTCAATGCTTCCCATGCAGTGTACAATTTCATTGCAAGAAATCATGCTTCGAGAAACACGAGGTTTTCAACGATGAATAGTAATGGACAAAGTCCTGAGCTTGTGATTTTTTGGTTCTCATTTTGTAAGACAAAGTTCACAGTGACTTCCGGTAAGAAAATCAATGTAAGATGAACTGAACATTACTCAAATTGCGTTTGTTAAAACGTAAATATAACTTTTGATTTGAAATGAGAACTTCTTTTTGGTTCATTTTAATCTTAAATTAGACAGTACACTACCGATGCTGATGATTTCACTAGATGATTAAGTAGGTTCCATTCACAAAGTGATTTCCTTGGTGAACATTCATGACATTTTTCATTTAAAAAAAGATAATGGCCTGGTGAAAAAGCAACTCCATGTACCTAGTGATATCACTGATGTATATTCACGGTATGTTTCACCAAATGCAATTAATTATGGAATAAGCAAGTTACACCTTCTTAGTGATTTCACTACTGAATATTCACCAAGAAAATCATACTTGGTGAACGCCAATGACAACCCCATGTTAATTTCCTCGATGATTTCACCTCAAATTCCTTGGGTGTAGCTTCCATTCCTCGAGGAAATAGAAGGGGATTCCTTGGTGAATTTTTGAAAATTTCCCACTGGGATTGAACTAGTCGCCCACATAAGCATAAGTTTGTTTTTGTTTAAAAAAAAAAAAGTAGAAGGTCCAATCGCTAATAATTGTTTCATAAACCATATCTGTGGTGTGTGGTGGAAACATAAGTCCATAAAATAATTTGGGTATTTACGTCCACTTTACATCGAGCTAAGTGGATTAACTAATTTTCTTCAAGTTTGAAACATAATTTTTCAAGGAACATACTTATAAATATTTAAAGTTTGAAGATAACACTGGTCTTCAACGAAAATTGCCTTTAAATCAACGCCAGTCTTTTCTTAAGGTTTTTGGCATGTTGAATTCGAATCAGAAGTCAAAATTTCTCTTGCACGTCACGCTTTTGAGATATTACAACATAAACATGTCAAAAACCCGTTTTTTTGGGTACATTTGACGTCTAATTTCTTCATAATGTTTTATATGTTTTCGAAAAACTACTAGCAGGATCTAAAAGAACTGCATTTTATCTTCTTAAATCATTTCAAATCTTTTCAAAATTCGTTTTCTGCTCAAAACAGCAAAGTTTCCAAAACCGACTCGGTTAAAAATAATTTAAAAATTGATTTTGGAAACTTTTTCGCATATCAGACTTTTGCCAAAAACTGTTCAAAATTGTAAGCCTAATATTTCTTGTAAACACACTTTTTCTCTCAGACCAATAGGTATTGAAATAAATCAATTTTAAAAATAGAGTGGGCTAAATGGGGTGGGAAGCGCTTAGAAGGGGAATGCGCCAATTTTGTCTGTTGTGCTATTTAGACTTTGAAGGACAATAATATGAAAAAACAACTCGTAACGAATTTCTGTGATGTCAAAAACTGGTTTGACTGTAGGTTCTTCCAGTGAAATAAAGTAATAAACAAAACTTTTTTGGATTCAAATACGCTTAAATGTTTCGTTTTTAAATCAAATCATTCATACAAATTTTTCAAAAATCAATTAAAAAAAACTGTACGTGATAGAATTTTTCTGAAACCAGATTTAGATTTAAAAAAATTCAATACTGTTATTGCAGACCAATGTAATCATTCAGCCGGTTTAAGCTCTAGCTTCATGGTGAACGTAAACACGTACATTATTTTATGGAGGTATCAGTTTTCTACCAAACACCACAGATTATTTTACAGATATTTTTAGCAAATTTTCTTGCTTTGTGCATACAGTACGAAATTACTACTTTAGACGTTCCAAATTTTATTAACAATCGGTATCATTGAATCAGCTGTGCCAACTAATTCTTTCTTCAAGCTTGTCGAACCCATTGTAAATTATATAAAAACTATGACTTATAGGACTGTAATAAGTGCTTGCAATAATCTAAAAAATTATTGACATTGCGAGTATTTTAAAGTTTTTTGAAGTTGTAATTACTTAAAAGTAGTTACAACTGAATGGATCAAATTAAGCATAACATCAAGAAATATTCATTCTTGCTTTGCTACTTTTTTTATCGAACATGAAACAAGAAAACAACATTTTTTTTCTATACCTTCGTGTATTTTACATATTAACGTGACTCATGAAAATAAGCTGGCAACATCCGCTATTAACTTTTCATTTTTCAATTATGATCGTCATCGTAGAAGTGAACGCAAGACTGTTGAATAGAAGAAGTCTTGACACTTTTTGTACACTAAAAATGTGCTGCAGTCGAAGATTTATGTCATGCAGGCAAACAAAGAAACAATTACAAACGTTGGACTTCTTTCTCATCTCAAGACGTTCGATTAAAAAACTCTTTATATTTTTTCTTGCGATATAAAGGTACTATATGGGAAGTTATGCATTCGAATTATCATTGCGTTTATAAGGAAGACGAAAAAAGTGGTTTTCACAAATCTGTCTGTCTGTTCGGCTACAGCCTAAATGGCTGGATTAATTTTCTTCAAACTTTGTAGGTATATAAGGTTTTATGGTCATTCCCCCAACACATTTTTTCATTTTTTAGAACCAAAAATAACGGTACCTGTGATACAATTTTTTTTAGCTACCTTACAAAATCTTATTTTTCTTAAAAATGGCTCCACAATTTTTCTAAAAAAAAAGAAATACACTTCTTTTAGTACAGGCTACCTTTGGAGAAGAAACCATTATTAATGGTTTCTCCCATAGAACCATTTTCTTATTTTCGATTTGCTTCAAAACGCTATTTCTGATTTCAATCATTTTTTTTATACAGAAGCTTCTAAAAAATATAAATAGATTTTTTTTTTACGAAAACTTTCAAACCAATATTTTTTGGATTAAAAAAATCAAATATTTTGAAAACTACATGGTCGATTTTTCTAAACTCACAAATATTTAAAGAAATAATTTTACTTTTATGAAAAATAACACTACTTTCCGTTAAGGAAAATATTTTTTCTTTCTTAAAAACGGCTCATACTATTTTTATAAGACTTTTTGTATGCTAAAGTTATTACCATTTACTACCTAAAATTATAATTATATAAATTATAATTATAAAAATTTTCACACTTAGATTACATAGAACTTTTTTGTTTTTATTTTCTCACTATCGGTTGAATAATTTTGTTATATAAAAATTCAAATAAGATTTGATTATTGCATATGAAACTTTTTTTGAATGTTAAATATCACAAAAACGGGTTGACAATTTTTTTGAAAATTCATTTTAGAAATACTTAAGATCTGTATACCAGAAGTTTTCCTTTAAAATGTTTTAAAAATTTGATGTATACAAAAATATTTTTTTAAAAAAACCGCTCCAACGATTTAATTTGTTTTTTCCATACAATTATTATAATTGATTAAGAATTCATATGGCATTCTTTTTTTCACTTCAATCTATTAAAAGAGGTGAATATATGTACATCATATACTAAAGGAGTTGTTTTAACTAATTTAAATATCGTATTTCATTTTTAATTTTAAACATTTTTCTCATAATTTCCATGTCTTTATATACAATTTTTTAAACCCTCAGTCTCTTGAACATAAGAGGGAGTACGTGCAACCGTGAATTTTATTTGTTGTTATTCGAAGCGGAAATAATAAAAGGAAACTTATGTTAAGATTTCTCAGCTTTAGTCACATCGTGGCCGAGCAGTTTATCGCTGCTCCAAAATTAATACTCCAAAAGATATGGGGCAAAAATATATGGGGATTGGTTGGTCCAAATTTCCACCACGAACGAGACCTATGCAGTTGTACAGTCCGATTAATATGGAGTATGGCGCCAAAGAAAAAATAAATGGGAGTTAAAAGTTACGGCCAAAATAGAGTACATGCAAACAGTACTGAAAAAAAACGCATTAGAACTAATTTTAATTATTGATAAATATCGAATATCAAAGTATTACTCATTTTCATATTCAGTGATACAAGAATGCATGATTTTGAAGGTTAAAGGAAGCGAAGATGTGTTGACTGATATTCATATGAACATATGACATTATATGGACGAAATAAATGCATTGAGATGGAGAAGTATAACTTCCAATGCGCGTACATAAATGTACACTCTTTGTTTTAAAGTTTTTGACTGTAACTTTTGACTCCCATTGTTTTTTTATTTGCCGCCATGGTAAACATTACTCCCTATATAGCGGGCTATCCAACTTCATAGGTCGCGTTCGTGGTGGATATTTGCACCAATTTGCCCATTCTCATTTATTTTGATCTGTGAAATAGGAAAATATTAAATTAATTTATCACTTAATTTAATTTTAAAATATATTTCTAAAAATTGAAGTTGTAAAATTCCTTTATTTAAAAAACATTTCTGATATTCTTCAAGCTCTTAATTCCCGATTACATGAAAGCTGAAATTCGCATACCCAATGCTGGTGAAGAATTAAAAAGCAAAAACATTTCATTTTACGGAAATCCAGCGTAAGTTTATTTTTTTTTTTCGTACATAATTTAAAATTTAAAACTCTATTTTGTTTTTATTCTAGAGAAAAACCTACGTTTGAACAAATAAAAGGATTCCATGAAACTATTTCTTATTTTAAATTAATCTGTGAAAATTAATTTAACTTTCAACATGATTTTTATAACTATTTAAATACTCCAACCATAAAATGAAAAGCTCATTTCGAATCTTATAAACACTGCCAAGCATCAAAAGAGATAATCTGAAAGCTCGCAATATATTTTTGGTGTGAAGGGAAACCAAACGATATTGATGTTACAGGAAGTCCTGGTGAAGGTTATAACGAATATGTTCGTCTGCCAGCACGTAGTGGTCCCGTTTAAGAGAAAAAAATGCATAAAAACTACAACTTTTCTCAAAATTGAAATATGGAAGGAAACCACTTCATTAATATCGTCTGGTTTCCTCTCAAGCCAAAAATATGTTGTGAGCTCTCGGTCTAAGATATATAAAAAAGATCTAAGTTTAACCATGTCACATTAGCCGTATACCTTTACTTTTTAAATATTTTCAAATATGTGTAATTTAACTATGTGTTTTGTTTTTCCTTTGCACCTACATATGTATGTATTTTTATTTAATAATATTTTGTAATCATGTTATTAATATCGTTTAATAATTATGTTTTCTAATGATAAAATTAATATCGTTAACTATTTTGTTCCAGTTTTGTTTTCGTATGATAATATTTATATCGTTTAATATTTGTGTGTTCAGTTATTGTTATTTAGTCGCTTTTTTTTCTAAATAATTTATTGATGTTGAGATTTCTATTATTGTTTATTTATAAATTTGAATACATAATATCGTTTTTAATCATTTCAAAAGAAATTTTATTTTTATTACATGCATAGTACAAAAGTAGGTTTTATAATGGTTATAAAATAAATGGCAAATTATTTTAAATTATGTAAAATAGCTATGGTATTTTTTTTTATGTCAGTCGATTCAAAGCAAACTTTCGCAATGTTTCATTTTGCATATTGTCGTCGATTTGAAATAACATTGTTGCATGTGAATAATAAAGAATTTCACATGCAGCGAAAAGCGCAAACAAACATTTTTAGATAATTCTGTCCACAACCTAAGCGCTTTTAAGTTTAAGGGGCTCCTAACTTAATTTTTTTGTTCACCTCGTAAGATTTCCAAGAATTTTTTCAGCCTTGAGAGTGGTCGTGCTTCCTCAGCAGTCGTATGAACACTCACACTTGATTTTTATAGCTTAGTAACTAGGTATGTGAGCCTCTCTTAACTTAATACTAGTCAAGATGAAGTTCTGATATATTTTTTTTTTAATAAAGTCGTAGAACTAGTTTTATAAGTATGTATGCAGGTTCTAGCGCATATCCTGCGTGCGTTTGCATCATAAATATTAAATGTAATGCGTAAGTAGTTTTAATTCGTTTTAGTATAGTTTTATGTAGTTTGTAAGTTTTATATACAAAAATAAAAGAAAAAATGGTAATGAAACCAAGTTTTTTTTTTAATTCTTCTTGTTAAAAAATAAAAGCAATATGAATTAAGTATTAATATAGTTCTAAGGCCGAAAAGCATTAGTATTAAGTTATTATAGTTTAACTTATTGCTAGAGCGCCCGCATGGGGCCAGTAAGTTAGTGGTAAGATATTAATAAGTAGGCTAGTTTTTATGAATGTTTTTCTAGCTTTAAGTTAGTTATAAGTGAATGGGAAAATAAAAATGAATTAAAATGATGAATGAATATTAAATATAATGGATCCTCCTGACAGGTAAATAATTTTTAATTTTTTTTTACATTGTGCGAAGATCATAATACATTACCTTTTCCAGAAAATTATACACCTAAATTAAAAATGCATCTGAGTAAATTCATTACTAATGTCATATATTTAGCTAATAACAATGTTTTAGTTTGATATTTTAACAATCTTAAATAATATAATAAAATTATTCAAAATAATACATACATACGTATCAATATTGTCTTGTGAGAGTGTGAAATGCATTTAACATCAATAGGTAACTCTTAACAAACGTTCGAAGTTAATAAAAATATAATAATTTTGTGATCACAATTTTGTTATTAATATTAAAAAAGCTTGCATAATAAAATTAGTTGATATTATTTTATATACTCATAGCCCCGAGGCCACACGAGCAAGTACTTGCAAGCAAGTTGCAATACATACAAATTTGCTTACAAACACAAACAAACCCAAGCAACTTGCTTATCAACTGGCATGCAAGTTTTAAAGCCAGTAGTGAAGCAAGTTGAGAAGCAAGTTGGGAGATAAGCAAGTGGAATGCAAGTGGAAAGCAAGTGGGAGGCAAGTGGAATGCAAATTACGAATTTGACAGGCAGTGTATGTAGCCAACTTGCTTGCAAGTACTTGCTCGTGTGGCCTCAGGGTAATATACATGAATTTCTCTATGAAGATAATAATTATGCTTTACATACAATGTTTCATGAAACTTAGATAGGCACCTATTATGACTTGCGATTCCCCGAGTTGAACGTTCAAATGTGACTATGTAGAGTTACCGTTGGCGACTCGCTAAATTAACTACGCCTTAAATGGCTAACATTTGGAAAATTTGAATGTCAATCCATACCATTAAAAAACGTTTGCCTCTATTGTCGATGTCAAACTGTTACTCTTGGTGACTGGACAAAATCGCAGTTTTTATTTTTGAGATGTCGAACGTTCGAGTTGAGTCGAAAGTTTGACTCGGCGAATAGCAAGTCATAATAGGGGCCATAAACATTTTTCATGCTTCTGGAAGTCAAGTGTATGGATGAATACAATTCGAAATAATCAAAACCCAGTTATATCTTTCAATAACCGCCATCCGTAAAGCTCACCAGATGATAAAATCTAAATCTAGCTACATACAAATGCAATGTCAAATAATATTATATTAAAATTAAATTTCTTAATCTACAAATTTTTTAGAAAATAAATACAATATCTGAAGAGATTTATCACTTAAAATTAGACAAAATATACAAGGTCAACAAACGAAAATTAAATACAGTCTTGAGTGTCATCATGGGGTCCCTATAATTTTCTGTGGTAAATGAGCTGCTAAATATTGCTTGTGAAGCCTTTGACGACAAAATTGATAGAATTCGATTTCATTTGTGAAATTTTTCCTCACAATATCTTTGACCTTCTCGCTAACTGGTGGCTTAAAGTTGTTTTTGTTGATTTTCGTTAAGTATTCGGCACTACCTAAAATAAATAAATAAATAAATAAAATCAAAAAGTAAATTAAGAAAAAAGTAAATTAAATCAATAATTATAAGCAAATGGTCTGTTATAGTCTAAGATAAGAGTCAACGACATTACAAGTCAAGTTATTTGCGTAAAGTCGTAAGTCATGTCAGTAATAGCCTTTGAGATGTGGAACCATTAGCCGTTTGTCTGCCTACCTAAACACGTGTCGAAAAGGTGTAAAATTTGAGGTACATTTTTTACATCGATTTATTTCAATGCCTATTGGTCGGAGGGAAAAAAATTTGCATACCTACAAGAAATACTAAGTTTGAAATTTTGAACAATTGTTGTCATATGTCCATCTTTCTGTAATGAATACCTAAGAAGATAAAGAGCCACAAAGTTTCCAAACATCAATTGTTAACCTGAGTGTATTTTGGAAATTTTCCCGCTTTCTATCTTTTAAAGGACAAACAACAGAGAGTTTGACCTATGACAACAATTGTTCAAAATTGTAAGCTTAATATTTCTTGTAAGCATACTTTTCCCTCCGACCAATAAGCTTTGAAATAAATCGATGCAAGAAATTTACGTTCAATTTTACACCTGTTCGACACGTATTTAGGTAGGCAGACAAACGGTTATTGGTTCAACACCTCAAAGGTTACTAAGTTACGCTAATGACTTGACTTTATGTCTTTGGCTTTCTCTTTAAAAAATTTCTCATGCTTGAACAATCATTAACTTGAATGAAATAAATCGTATAGGTTTATTTTGAATTGAATGATGAAAGAACCTCCAATACGACTATAATATAAGCTTGATATGATGATGAATATTTTTTTAGTAAATTTAGTTAAAGCGTGAGATTTGTGAACTCGTTAAAATAAATCATGAGGATTCACGACTGCTTGGGAAACGAAATGAAAATTAAGTCTTGATTTCAGAAATGTTAACAGGGTCTTAATTAGTAAAAAAATTTTTACTTTCAAATATTGTACATACTTTCATAAATATCACGAACTCCTTGAAAGAATCTGGGAATGAATTTTTCAAATACCGATAGAGTAGTATTCATATCTTCCAAGACTCCAACAACCGAGTATTGACTTTCAACTGCATATTTAGCTCTCTCAAGTGCTCCAACTGTATTAAAGGGTCTGTAAAGAAAAAAAAAATATATTTAAAAAATCCTTACACACTGAAATACCTAGCTAAACTCACGTGCATTCATAATCGTGTCCGCAGAAAAACAAACTTTGTCGTCTATGATCTCCGATACCTTCCACGGTGACTCCTTGTGTATAAGTGCATTCTTGATCACCCGATAGAACACAACTTTCGAAATCTTTCTTCAACCAGGTTGGATGTGGTAATGGCAAATCTGGGAATGCAGCTTTTCTCTCAACAAAATACCAAGGCGCTCGTACATAGTAAAACCAGCTAATAACTCGTTCCACTGGATCTCGTACTACATTAATATAAATCGGTGTTGGCAGACTAAATTTGGTAAAATTTGTGTAGCAAACGTGTTTAATAAACACAGACGGCTCTGGAAGATCACTTATCACTTCAGCTAATTCTTGTTGTTGGTCATCAGCTAAACGTATTGTTTCGACTTTTTGAACTGCATCTCGATGGAATTGGAAATTATTTCGTTCTGATAAACGACGCATAAGTTCCATGAAAGTTTGACTTCCAACTTTTGGAACTCGATTGAAAAAAACAAGATCCAGTTGGGCTTTTCGTGTGTTATTTAGATCCTTAACATTCAGAGATTGCATCTGTAGAAAAATTTGAATTATTATTTAGTTAATTTAAAAAGATTCATATTAAAAGAAGTTGTCCTTAATATATGTATGTACCTAGGTACATTTACAGTTTACCTCTTTGTTGAAATCGATGCACGACGAAGACGCTGTGATTGATATTTCTAAAATTTTCAAGGTTTCAAATTTGTTTAAATTAAAAAAAAAAAATTTTTGTTGGTATATTTTATCATCGAGAATTTGTTATTATACTTGAACTTTTAACTTGAATTTATTATACTAACCTATTTTTGTTTTCGTCTCAAATACCTACGGAATATTCGCCGCAAATTCTGTCTTCTAGTTTGGACATGGATTTACATAGTTTTGTTAATCATATGAATTATGAGAATTTGAAATAATAAATTGTGAATTTTCGAAAAAAATATTTGAATTATTTCACAAATGCAAAATATAAGGATCCGTTTCCTTTCGGATGATTAATTTTTGGTTTGTTCCAAAATGTGGAAAGTGGATGAAAATAGAAGATAAAGCCTTTAAACTGTACCAAAGAAAAGAATTTAATCACAAGAACAAACAAATATTTATGATTTTATAAAAAAGATTTATTTTCTCCATTGATCAGAATCAAGCTCCTTCAATTTAATTGATAAAAATTGCTTATACAGTCTTTGCTTGCAAAAATGATAAAAGTCATACTCTTGCGTGAAATTCTTCTTGAGCATTTCTTTAACGTCCCTATCGATTTTAGGTTTGCGAGTATTTCTATTCCGATTGCTAACCTTGTCGTTGTGAACTAAAATAAAAACAAAATTTGCACATAGATAAATTTTCAATAGACCTATTTTTTTTCAAATTCACTTTCAAACATCAGCTTCGCTCCATGAAAGTATCGTGGTATGAATTTTTCAAGTACTGCTAAAGTAACATTGGTATCCTCCCAGCTGCCAACTACAGCATAATATCTTTCAACATTTTGTTTAGCAAGCTGTATTGCAGTTGGTGAATTGAAAACACTGTAAGGATAGTTTTTTTTGTATTGTTTCAAATGTATTTTTTTACCGTAAAACCTTACAAACAGTCTTTCGAATGACCACAGAAAAACATCGACTGACGTCTAAAGTCCCCACTATTATCAGTTATTGAATATTGTTCGAAAACACACTCAGGATCACCACTCCGAACGCATTTATTGAAATCTTTCTTCCACCAATCGATACTTTTGATTTCAGCATTTGGTTTCTTCCTGAATAAAATTGCACTTTTATAGGCACTTCGAATGTAGAAAAACCAACTTATAACACGTTCCACAGGATCACGCACCAAATTTATGTAGATCGGTTGAGAGAATCCAAACTGAGTAAAATTTATAAAATTGATGTGCTCCATAAAGATAGTTTCATCGCCGAGTTGGGAAATCAATTCAGTTTTGGCTTGCAATGCAGGTAATTTCAAAAATGTTTCCACTCCTGGATCTATTTTAAACTCAAAGTCATTGAATCTTTTTAGAATCAGTATTAACTCCATCATAGCTTCACTGCCAACTTTGGTGGCACGATTAAAAAATACAATGTTGGCATTGGAGTTTTTGGTGTTGTTAAGCTTATCCGAGCTTAAAGAATGTAGCTATAAAATTCGAGAACCGGAATGTTTTATAATGGGTTATAGCTATATTATTTTTTTGTATGGAAAATATTTCAGTGAAATTTTTAAAAGATAGCTTGAAATGTTAATGTAGAAATGCATGCAAGAAATACATTTGTTGCAAAAAATAATTTGATTATAGAAAATATATGAAGAAGTCCCAACTTAAAGGTGAAAAATCTTATTTCCAAATAATAGAGATAGAAAATAGTACAGGAAAAATAAGCTTTTTCGTGGAATGAAATTATAGGAAGGAGAATTTTTATATGTGTACATGTACAATAGGGTGAGTCAAATTTAACGAACTTGCTTTGATTTTCTTGATAACGCATGAAAAGTTGGTAGCTTGGGGTTCAAAAAAATGCCTGTAAAAAAATGAGCTCAAAATTTTAACGTTTAGAGGTCCCTCATGGGCATTTGGATTTGGAATGCCCATTCCATGCTCAGGATGTCTAATAGAATGGCTTCACTTAATTTGAATCGTATTGAAATACTGTAAGTCTGTCGACCACTGGCTCTTACAGCCCTATTATTGACACGATTCAAAACTAGTTTTATAGGGGTTTCGAGTGTCAAGTTTTGAACATATTAGTATTATTCAAAAAAAAATTGACATCTATAACTCTGATTTCGAGTTTTAGATGTCAGTTTTTGTTTGAATAATACCAATATGTTCAAAGCCTGAAACTCAAAACCCCCATAGAACTAGTTTTATATTAAAACTAGTTTTGAATCGTGTCAATAATAGGGCTGTTAGACTATTATGACATAAACTGGAAAACAGCTAAAAAATATTTTTTTTTTGATTTTCTAACGGGAATATCTCAAAACGTGATCCGATGAAATTTTTCTGACTTCAGAATCGAGTTCAACACACCAAAAGCCTATTGAAAAGCATGTTTCATTCTCTTTAACAAAAACCTTGTTGACTAGTGTTATTAAATGCAATTAAAATGTTCGGCCTGGTTCATTTTACAAGATAGTGAATTCTCAACTAGTTTTATTTTAGCACTAAATATCTTCTAAACGGTAACTCCTATCTAATTTCTGATTAAAATCTTCTTTTTAGAAATTTCAATTTTCTATTCAAATAGGAAGTTTTCAGGAAGTTATAAAATTACAATATTTCTTCCAATTTTTTCCCATGCAATTTGTATAGAAAAATACAAAATGGCTATGAGAGAGCTATAAACGTTAAAAAGTTTTTGAGCCCCAAGCTACCTACTTTTCATGTTATCAAGAAAAGCAAAGCAACTTCGTTAAATTTGACCAACATTTTTTTTTTTCAAAAATATTTGCTGATTGTTTTCAAATATATATTTATGTACTTTAAAATTTAATTTCTCAAAACTTTTCACAAAGACAACTTGATTTAAAAAATCAAATAAAAGAATGGAATGTTAGGAAAAATAAATGCAATAAATCATGCTCTCTGGGTTATTATTTTATGTGGCAGGGGTGACCCCCAGCTATAACATACTAAAAATCCCCAGCGAGGGCCGCGAGCTATAGGCAGGAGGGGGGTTAAAGGTCCCCTTTTGTAATTTTTCGTGAATATTTTGAAAACTAAGCCTATTAGTGGACAAATGTGCACTAAAAATGAAAGAATATTAAATTTCCTACAGCAAAAGTTTAATTCATATTTTCGGTAGGAGCAAGTTTAAGAAAGATACGGGCAGTAGAAATATCAAAGATTTGAAAAACAACGTTATTGTCTTGCATAATCAAATTTCTTTGATCAATTTACCCAGAAATAACGGAAAAAGTAAATACATATTGATTCTGATCATTCAAGTGATGTCATAAGAGCAAGTTGGGGTGTGAGGAAGGCGGTTCTGTTTAGAATGTCCTTATTTAATGTTTTTGGTACAGTGCAGCTGTTTCTTCAAAGACAGGGCCGGCCCGAGCTTAATTAGCACCCTACGCAGGCTTCATAATAAGCGCCCTTCAATTGCGGCTATATTGGTTTAAGAAGTCATTTCCTCACTACCCAAGGAACAGACGTTTCTTAATGAAGTATCCCCAAGAGGCGAATGAGGTACCCCCACCAGGCGAACAAAATCGTGCACTTTGCCAAGATTTTGTGATCAAGTTTTTTAATGTTGGTTGTTAAATAGGCATCGATTTGCTTTTGATTTTTGGAATAGTGGATATATGAGGCCGTGAGTGCCATAGTGGCCTAAGTGCATTTTTCATTATTTTCAATAGAGCAAAAATAAGGAAATGCTGAAGTATTGTTTAATAAACACAGATTCAATTTTCGTAATAAAATCAATTTCGAATAAATTGCAGTTAGCCCACTATGGTTCTCATTCTCATGGCCACTATTTGATACATATCTGTCCTTAAATTCAGAATAAGAATGAATATCAAATGTCGTTTTTCTTTTATAACTCAGAGCAGATCACAGGACTGTCAAACAAAAATTCTATGTTTCTTTCTTAGCTCAGACATGTCAGAGCATAAAAAGTCTGTTTCTTTTTTCCATCGGAGGTAGTTCAGAGCTTGCTCAATTAGCTCAGGGTTTAATGACCGAGCGAATCAAGCGAAACGCTGAGCGAAGTCAACTTTACTTTTTTTTTTTGTAATTTGACAGACAAAAAAAAACACATAATTAAAAATGGATTACTCAGAGCCAAAAAAGAAAAACGCCAAATATTTGTCTGAGCTATTAAAAAGAATTGAAGATTAAAAAATAGTCAGGTAGTGGTTGTGGCTTTTTTTTTGGATACTTGCTCAAGGCGCCCACTGGGGTCAGCGCCCTGTGCATTTGCACCGCTTGCATGTATAGCTTGTCCGGCCCTGTTTCCAAGTTATTGGCTAGTAAACTTTATGAAATAATTTAAGGACAAATCCTAAGAATTAAATTATATAGGAGAGGGTGTATTTCCCCCTCCTTTTCATACGGGAGGGACAAATTTCCAAAACATTGACTTAACATAGATAAAAAGCTGTTCAGAAACAACGGAAATGTTTATAATACTGAGCTATAACTTTTCTAAAATCTTAAAACGAATTCTTTTATTGTTAAATTTCTGAAAAATTCGTTAGAAAACTCAAAATTAATAAAAATAGATTTGAAAAATGTTGTTAAGTGATTTTTTTTTACGTTATAAAGTGGTTAGGTCTTTCATTATTTAATGTTGTTACTAGCCTTAAGTTGAATGCTGAAAACCAGACGGTTCTAGGGCTTCCATTTTTTGAGAAAATTGAAAATTATGAAAACTACTTTTTGTTAAAAATCATTTTTCTTGGGTAACTAGTATATTCAACTAAACGAAACAATATTTTTATATACAAAATAAAAGTCAACTTACTTTTCTACAAAAAATGTGTTATTCAAATTTTTTCTAGAAGCACTTAGTACTAATTACCAAACAAAATGATTTGAAAAAAAGTAGTTTTCATGGTTTTCAATTTTCCCAAAAACTAAAACCCTACAACTGTCTGGTTTTCAGCATTCAACTTAAGGCAAGTAACAACATTAAATAATGAAAGACAATTTACCACTTTATAACGTAAAAATAAAATCACGTGACAAAATTTTTCTTAAACTTGCTCCTATCGAAAATACGAATAAAACTTTTTTTGTAGGAAATTTAATATTCTTTTATTTTTTATTGGACACTTTTCCGCTAATGCGCTTAGTTTTTCAAATATTCACGAAAAATGAAAAAAAGGGGACCTTTAACCCCCCCTCCTGTCTAAAGCTCGCGGCCCTGGGCTGGGGACTTTTTAGTATATTATACCTGGGGGTCACCCCTACCACATAAAATAATAACCCGAAGAGCATGGTTTATTGCATTTATTTTGTAATATTAAGTCTTCGTTGAATGGATTAATTTTGATTAGAAGAAAATAGAATTATAAAATTATCATTTGGCATGATTGGATTATCTTTATATTTTTTAAAGTAAGTATTTCATGCTTTAGTTTTGGCCAACACTCTACCTACATTATGTACTAATGTGTTTCTTGTATCTCAAGTAAAAACATCATTTTTTTGAGGTCCCTACCCCATGGATAGAAAAACTACTTGATGAATCATTTGTTACAAAAATCGTTGGACCCAATTCGGAGAAGCCAAGACATAAGAAAAATTTGGTGTTGCAGGCAGCAGTTCCCAAAAAAACATTTCAAAATTTGATTACTTTTTATGAGTTTCCTTACAAGCCAGCGCGAAGAATGAATCAGTTTCATTGTTTGATTAATAAACTGTTTTAAATTAAAGTTGTAAGCCCGAAAACTGAATTCGAAGATCTGGGAAGTGACCTATCCATGATCTTTATTAAGTGCAGAGAAAAAATACGTATTTAAACTAAAAAGACCTCTGCAGTTCTATCAGAGATGCGTTTTCCTGTATGCTGAGCTTCGTAAGCTGAGTTTTCCAGTATCAATGAACACATTTGATGTCAAAATTAGTACTCGGAATGGAAAGTAATCTTACCTAGATCTTTTGGAATATTAACTCTGAGCTCTAGCATATTCCCATGCAAAAATTCACTTAAAACTGGAAAATATTCAATATTGTCTTTCTGTAGGTGCACAGGTTAACCAGAACCAGAAACCTGGGGTTCCGCGGAACAAAGTTTGAGAACCGAGGATCTAAGGCATCCTCCAGCTTAAAGAAAACAGATTTAAAAATTTCATCCAAATTGTTGGAGCTGTTTCCGAGAAATTAATAATATTAATAAATATTTAAAATCTATTTGTCTGCCGATACCAAAAGTCTCGGTATATATATATTTTTTTTTTTTAATAATAATTTTAACTATATGCCTGTAAGACCTAAGGTCTTTTTAAATGCAACCTGAATTGCACGGCACTAGTTAGAAAGAGTAGGAAGATAGGAAAGATTTGGCACAGTGGATTGAGATCAAGGTGTTTATTATCTCATTAATTCTCACGGGTGGCGTCCAGTTAAGCTGTGAGAATATAGAAAAGAATGCTGCCTAGAATGGGGCTCGAACCCACACCTCTAAGCTAGCAGTCAAGCACTACATCCACTGCACCATTGCCACCCGCATATATTTCGGTTCAAAAACTCGGTATGGGCCCAGTATCATCTCGTTATCGTTTCGGATGGTTTGGAGCTGGTATCTTCTGGGTTTCATTTCAGTTCCTGTACCGATACAAAACGAGACCAAGACTTTCCTAGTATCTTGACCAGTCCTATTGATGACACACATGGCTACAAAAAGGTAGTTCGACAATCGTTTTGCGAGTTCTTTCTATGGGTGACAATTTATCAGTGAAAATTTTTCAAGAAGAAGCAAGAAGCCAGTTTACCAACGACAAGCGTTCGGCACGAGCTAAATTTAGCGCTCCACGCAAGCTTCATCATAAGCGCTCCTCAATTGCGGTTATTGGTGGAATAAGTCACGAAATATCCCGAAGAGACGAATGAGGTATCCCCAAGAGGCGAAAAAAATCTTGTACTTTGCAAAGGTTTTGTGATTTAGTTTTTTTTTACTGTGGGTAATGGACTTATTTTAAGAATATCTGTTTAAATTCAGGATAAGAATGGATATCAATATTGGTGTAGTGGCTTAACTTGATACTTGGTCAAGGCGCCCATTGGGTTCAGCGCCCTGCGCACTTGCACCGCTTGCACGTATAGCTTGTCCGGCCCTGTCTACGACTACGAGTTCGTTGAAGAAAACTTTTTCCAACATATTTTTTTAATTAACCCAGATGGGATATAACGCGAAAAGCAGCTCGCTTATATTTTGCATTTTTAACAAAAACAAATTAAAAAAAAGTGTTCGCATTATTTGAATAAAACCAAAATCACATTAAGTGCTTTCTGAACTCGTTATTGCTAAATTCAGTGAAATTGAAAAGATTTGATAGATTTTTGTATTTTTTTGCAATATTTGAAGTGGTCTAAAATGATCAAAAAATGTCGAGTTAGCCTCTTATCACTCTAAGCCAACGATAAGTTCCAAAAATGATTCACTACTGATCTTATCAGCACGACTGAAGAAAATAACGTCACCATAAAGTTTCATGATATTATTTAGAGATCATGAAAACGTCACTTTTGTAATTAATGAAAATTGTATCCAGTTTTATTTTCTAAAAGAAAATATAATTTTAGGATGCAACAAACGAAAAAGGAAATTCGGGTGAAATGAAAATAAAATGTCCCATAGTAATATAATAATTAGTTTGATTTTTTAATATTTGAAATATTTTTATCAGAATTCATTATTTTATCAAGTTTAACAGCCAAATACTGCTTATGAAGACGTTGCCTGCAAAATTGGTAGAACTCAATTTCGCGTGTGAAATTTTTTCGAAGCATTTCTTTGATTTCCTCACTTATGTGTGGTTTCATTGGGTTGCTGTTGCTTATATTTTCATGAAGCCCCACTGTAAATTAAAATGGATGAAAATACAAATTAATGTCTATATAATAATAACTTCTTTTTTATTTATTTTCAAATTTTCTACTCGTTTTTTTACTTTGCATTCATAGCATAGTCAAGATCTTTCTTCCTTTTAGTTATGCATGCAATAAGCCTTTATGTAGCCATCGCTAAATCCTTATTTACACATGTTTATTGTGGTGACTAGAATCAAAAACTATTTCAAATCGATTGCAGTGCTTTCTTGAAATTTGATGTAAAAAATAATTTGATTAAACTGAATTCTGCAATAATAAATAAAAATAAATAAGTATGTAAACAAATTCGAGTAGAAAACTGTAAAAAATAATGATGGATAAAACTGTGCTTACTGTAATATAATTGTGTTGCACCCTTAAAATATTTTGGAATATATTTTTCCAGCACACTCAAGGTAATATTTGTATCTTCCCAAGTTCCAACAACTGCATATTCTCTCTCCACATTACGTTTGGCAATTTCTAGTGGAATTTTCGTATTAAAAGGCCTTTAAAACATTTTATTTATTTTTAGTCCAATATATTATTATTTTATAAACTCACATGCACTTGTTTATATTGTGACCACAAAAGAATAAAGTTTGCCTTCTATGATCTGCAACCTTCTCCAAACCTGATCCTTCAATATAAGTACAAGTTGGTAAGCCGGATTTAACACATTTATCGAATTCCATATTAACCCATTCAGGGTCAGGCATGCTCCGATTACTTCTCTTTCGCATTGGCACAAACACCCAAGGAGAGCGAATATAATAGAACCAACTAATAACCCTTTCAACCGGATCTCGAACCATGTTTATGTAAATCGGTCGAGTTTGTTCATATTTCGTGAAGTTCAAGTAGTTAACGTGGCTGATAAAAGCCACGGGTTCTTGTAAGTTGGCTATATTGTCAACCAATTCTTCTTCTTCTTCCTCGTTAAGATAGGATTTTACACCTCCAAGTTGATTGTTCACACTGACACCGAAGTTATGAACTTTGGCAAGGATTCGCAGTAGCTGAATAAGTTGAAGACTGCCAGTTTTCGGTACTCGATTGAAAAAAATAATATCCATTTCGCCCCTATTTGTGTTGTTAAGATGATCAGCGTTAAGGTTAAAAATCTGTATGTGATAATGGGAAACGCAATTTATATTCAATTCATTTTCTTTGTTGCACCCACCAGAGAGAATGCGAGATGCGAGAATCCAAGACAAACTACTACATATAGTATGAGCGATCAAAGCAGAAAATAAGATTCATTGGAGTTTTGAAAAAATTAAGTAAGTAGGTACTTAGGTAGACAAGAATTGACTCTAAGATATACTTTGCAAATGTATGAGTTTGTATCAAGACTCTCAGCTATGCCCCATTTTCAACTTAAATAATGCCCCAATAATAGGTGTCAAAAAGATCGTAATTCGTAACCATAGAACGATGAAATTGTTCACAAATCTATTAATTTAAAGATAACTTATTTTAATGGATTTTTAGTGTGCTTCTGGCAAATTTCATTTGAAGCATCATAATGAAGTGATTTTACTTTTCCCTATGCTTAGGTATCTTTGCCATGTACATATAGTTATAGGTTAACTCTCTTTGATACTCATTCCATAGCAAGATTACCTACTTAGGAAACCGGTCTGTTTTTGTTTTTATTGTCGTTTAAGCATCGCATTCACCTCTGTACTCTTGTGGAATTTGGATTATATCAGCTGTGATCATTATAACTGGTGGTTGGATGTTGTAGGAACTGGGGGCCTCGAGCTGTATCTTTTCCTACACATCAAGTGCTTACAATACCTCCAAGTTGGTAGCCGCCGGATACTGGTCTTGGCTTTATGCCAGGACTTGCTAAACTTGTAAGTGCGAATGTTGATCAAGGAAAGAATTGCAACATTAAACCCATGGCCCTACAGATTGGAGGTTAGTGCGTTGGGCTAACGACCCGACCACAGTAAAAAAAAAACCAATTGTTATGAGAGAGACGCGTGAAGCCTCGGATAACGACCCCCCTCAAATGGCAACCAGACCCGGAACGAAAATGGACTATGATCTACGAGTATGCACCTGGAATGTAAGGACACTCTACACACCAGGTGCTACTCAAAAACTTGAATCTGTCCTCTCGCGGTACAAGGCAGACATTACCGCGATCCAGGAGATACGATGGATAGGATCAGGTATAACGAAAAGAAAAGATTGCGACATTTATTACAGCTGTCACCAAAGACTGCACATGCTAGGATGCGGATTCGTCGCGTCGTGGGAAATCGACTCAGATCGAAAGTCATCGATTTTAAGCCGATAAGCGATCGCCTGGCTGTGATCCGCATCAAAGCTACCTTCCAAAACATCAGCCTAATATGTGCACACGCCCCTACCGATGAAGCTGAGGAGTCTAACAAGGAGGAGTTTTACGACCTCCTGGACGGAGCCTACGGAGCCTGTCCGGAGTAAAATGTCAAAGTCGTGCTCGGAGACTTCAATGCTAAAGTCGGAAAGGAAAACATCTTTGGCGGATTAGTTGGAAAGCACAGCCTCCACGAAACGACAACAGACAATGGCTTCCGACTAATCGACTTTGCTGCAGCTCGTAATACGGTTATAAGTAGCACTAGGTTCCCCAGGCGAAGGATACACACAGCAACCTGGCGATCTCCAGATGGTCGAACGGCCAACCAAATCGACCACGTGCTAATTGGCGCAAGGTACGCATCGAACATCTTGGACGTGCGAACTTTCCGAGGTGCAAACGTGGACTCTGACCACTTTCTTGTTGTGACAAAGTTCAGAGCCCGACTGTCCAACGAAAAGAAAACGAAGACCGCCCAAAGAAAGAAGTTCAACATCGCATGCCTTAGCACATCTGAGAAAGCCAGAGACTACAGTGAGCAATTGACCGGGAAACTCTCTGCCGTACACCCAGCCACAAGCGTCAACAACCAGTGGAACCAGTATCGCGACATTATTAAGGAGACAGCCGAGACCACCATAGGCTATCAACCACCCAGAAAAAAGAACCCGTGGTATGATGATGAATGCGCGGTATTGAAGCAGGAGACGGAAAATGCACGAATGCAAATGCTGCAACGGAAAACAAGAGCAGCAAGAGAGGAGTACCGTGAAAAGAGAAGGAAAGAGAAAAAAACCCTGCGTAGAAAGAAAAGAGCATCCGCAGCCTCTCAGCTCAAGTATCTCGAAGAGTCCAGCATCGCCACCAACACCCGCCGGTTCTACAAAACAGCCAAGCAACTGGCATCTGGTTATAGGACTGGCACGCAAGCTCTTCGAAACAGCGAAGGGAACCTAGTCACCGAAGCACAGGGAATTGTAGACGTATTTAAGCAGCATTTCCAGCAGCTGCTTAATGGGCATTATGTAGAGGAGGCAATAGAGGAACAAAGAAGCATTAGACCAGTCAATGAAGATCCAGTCCCAGCACCCAGTACTGAAGAGGTTAAGAAAGCCATCCACAAGCTTAAGAACAACAAATCCGCCGGCTCGGATGGCCTACCAGCGGAACTCTTCAAGTATGGAGGAGATGTTCTGGTAGGGTGCATGCACCAGCTCATCAACCAAGTTTGGGAGGAGGAAAGTATGCCCGACGACTGGTCAAATAGCTCCATATGCCCAATCTACAAAAAAGGCGATCCTATGTCCTGCAAGAACTACAGAGGCATATCCCTGCTTAATGTTGCCTACAAGATCCTATCCAACGTACTATGTGAGCGTCTAAAACCTTTCTGCAACACTATGATTGGCACGTACCAGTGTGGCTTCAGGCCAGGCAGATCAACGATAGACCAAATCTTCACATTGAAGCAAATCCTGGAAAAGACCAACGAATTTCAAGTCGAGACCCACCACCTATTCATCGACTTCAAAGCCGCATATGATAGCATAAGTCGCCAAGAGCTTCTATTGGCGATGTCGGAACTCGGGATCCCGAAAAAACTGATCCAGCTATGCCGCATGACGTTACAAAATACGCGGTGCAACGTGCAAATGGGTAACAGCTCATCCGAGTTATTCCAGACGTGTACAGGGTTCAGACAAGGAGATGCGCTATCATGTGATTTCTTCAACCTAGTCCTGGAGCAGATAGTGCCCAAGAGTGGTGTTAACATGGAAGGCACTATCTTTAACAGGTCTTCTCAACTGCTTGGTTATGCGGATGACATCGACATCATCGGCCGTTCCAACAGAGCTGTACTTGAAGCATTCACAGCTATTGATGAACAGGCGAAACGCGTTGGTCTTGAAGTGAATGAGGACAAAACAAAGTATATGCTATCAACAAACAAAGCCTCATCTGTCCATCGCCTAGGACAAAACATCACTGTTGGTAGCAGTAATTTCGAGGTAGTCAAGGAGTTCACCTACCTCGGAACAAACATCAATCCCACGAACGACACCTTAGTGGAAATCCGACGAAGAATTACCCTAGCGAACCGCTGCTACTTCGGTTTGGCCAAACAAATGGGTTCAAAGCTCCTTTCTCGAAAGACAAAGTGCCCGCTATACAAAACTCTAATTTTACCAGTTCTACTCTACGGCGCCGAGTGCTGGACGATAAGTAAAAAAGGGGAATTGATCCTGGGCACTTTCGAGAGAAAAATTCTACGGCGGATATATGGTCCTATATGCGAAGAGGGCGATTGGAGGAGAAGATTCAATCGTGAACTGTACGAGCTGTACCAAGATGTGGATGTAGTCCAAAGAGCCAAAACACGTCGACTACACTGGCTCGGCCACATCGAGCGAATGGACAACAACGCTCCAGCCAAGAAAATGTTCGAATCCCAGCCCCCAGGTTCGAGACGACCAGGAAGACCGAACCTCCGCTATAGGGACCAGGCGGTCACAGACGCAAGAGCGCTTGGTCTCGACGACTGGAGGGAGCGTGCGAGGGACCGCAACCGATGGAAGACCGCAATATCTCAGGCAGAGACCCTTCATGGATCGGGAGCCGGATAAGGAAAGGAAAGGAAGGAAGGATCATTATAACTATTAATTATCCACTAGTCTTTCTTGTTGCTAAAAATGTACGTGTTCCATTTTATAGTTCAGCCAGAAAGAAATGTTCGGATATGTACCTACGTCATGACGTTTACAAGTCCTTTTTTTAAATTTTGGTGACTAAAATAGTTTCTCACGCCAATCCTTGATAAATATAAATAAAGTTTGGTGCATTAAATGATATGGGTTAGCTGAATTCCGTGGTACTGCCTATTTTTTTTCTCTTCCAAGTAGGGGGCCTCAAAATTTAGGTCAGAACATGACTCAAAATTTCAAAATAAAAAAAGCATCGTCCAATATTTTAAAATATGGGGATGTATATAATTTCATATGAAAGTGATTCCAATACAATTTTTCACAAAATTTCAGGCTTAGAATTCTGGTATGTAGTAGAATTCTGACAGTTGGAAAAAAACCGTTAAATTACCATTATTTATGAAATAATTATAATAATTTAATAAAAAAGGCAGTTGAGCGGTTTTTTCCCATTGTCAACTATTAAAGTCTTAGACTGACATCAGTTTTAAATAATCTGACCTGAAAACATATATCAAAATTATTAAAACTATTACTTTAAATTATTTTTGATTATTGCGAGTTTTTGAGTAGTTGACCTTGACCTAAAATTTGTAGGCAACTTCCAACTCTCAAAAACGCAAAATTTCTCAAAGGCTAATTTTAAGTGAAAAAATTAAAAAAAATAGTATTACTAAAACAAGTTCCAATCCTTTGAAATCATTGATAAACATTTTGTACTAGCTTTTCTGCATTTTGTACACATTTGTTTTAGAATCACTTTCATAGAAAAGTTTATTCAAGCAATTTTACTCTCATTTTCACTCTTCTTAAATTATTTTCACACTGCTTTACATATTTGCTTGAAGGTTTTCACTTTTTAAAAAGTTTATATTCAAGCACATATTTAGATATAAATCTTACTAAGTTCCTGACATGGGCATCAATGCTTTGTTTAAAATTTTTAAATTTGGACCTAAATTGTGAAGCTCTTGCTTGGAAGAGAAAAAAATAAGCATTATGTAGGTACCACTGAATTCAGAATCTTCAAATTTTCAAGTCTCACAAATTTCATAATAATCTATCAAGGATTGGCATTGGAAATAATTTTTTGTGAAAGTTCAAGTTTTGTGTAGTAAAAATACATAAGATTGCCTCATTGAACACCTTACTATGAATTTTCTCTTATCAAGTCATGTGTCGTTGTCGGCTTAGAGTGAAAAGCGGCTAACTCAACATTTTTTTGATCATTAACTGTTAAAAAACGCAAAAATCTATCAACTCTTTTCTATTTCACTGAATTTAATAATAACGAGTGTTGAATGAAAGCGTTCGGGGTGTAAGTGCACTGCGACTATTAAGATCTATTGTGCCCCCGTCTGGAGCTGGATGAGGTTACTCATTCTACAGCACATCCTCCAAATTTATTTCCTTAAGGAATTTGATTATTTGGAGTACATTTAGAGAGGATAGTTCGCTCTCTTCGAGTGTTGAAAAATACTTACAGCCAATTTCTTCACAGAGTACTAACGTTAGTACCGGTACTAGTCCTAAAGTTGATACTCAAATCAGCATCTCTCATTTATTCATACTTGTGTACATGAAAAAATGAGGGATACTGATTTGAGTACTATAACTTAAGGACTGATACCGGTACTAACGTGAAGAAATTGGCCGTTAATGTTATTTTGGTTTTATTCAAATAAGGCGAAATTTTTTTTTTTAAATAATTTTTTGTATAAAATGCAAAATAAGCTGCTGTTCACTCTAAGACTGTGCGGAAGGGCTGGTAGTACCGCGTGGCATAATAGTTAGGGCATTGGGATGCCATGCCAAATGTCTGGGTTCGATTCCCAGCCGCTGCCATCTAACAACATAAATGTTTTTCCCGAGGTACTACCTCTTGCGAGGAACTGACAAGAGTATACTTGTCATGAATTCCTGCCAAAAACACGCACACGGGAATGTTGGAGAGTTGTAAGTCACTAGGCCCTAGTTCTCCACGAGCTTTTGCTCTCAGTTAAAAAAAATGTTTTTTTTTTTTTAAGTAAAATAGAACTCTTCACATTCAGAACAAAATAAAATGCACGACTGGGTCGCACGTACTTGTCCTATGTTCAAGACACTGCGAGGTTAAGAAAATTGTATGTACAAACATGGAAATTATGAGAGAAAAATGTAGAGAAGCATGAAATACGACATTTAAATTAGCTAAAACATCTCTTTTGACAGTTTGAGGTGAAAAAAAAGTATGCCATCTTAATTCAAAATGGAATATGATTGTATGGGAAAAAAAATTTAAAATCGTTGAAGCGGTTTTTTTTTAAATTAATGTTTTATATATAAAATTCTTAAAACATTTTTAAAAACAAATTTTGGTATGCAGATTTAAACTATATATTTATGTGTATATAAAAACAAAATTTGAAAAAAAAATTGTCAACCCGTTTTTGAGATATCGAATTTTCAAAAAAAAAGTTTGAAACTTTTTTTAAAAATCCAAAAACTTTTTTTTTGAAAATTTTGGTATATAAAAAAATTCATTTAAATCCGTTAAGCCGATAACGAGAAAATTCAAAATAAAAAAATACGTTCTATGACAGGTACTATTAATAGTTGCAAAGTATAAAATTTTACAATTTTTAGTAGTAGATCGTACTAATTTTAGTATATACAAAAAGTTTAATCAAAATCGTAGGAGTCGTTTTTAAGCAAAAAAATATTTTCCTTTGCGGTTTTTTAACTTTTGTATGGAAGGTACCGTTATTTTTTCATAAATGTAAATTTTTTTCTAAAATTATTTTAGAAAGTACTAAAAAAGTCTTAAATATCGAGTTTCAAATAAATCGATCATGTCGTTTTCGAAATATTTGATTTTCAAAAAAAAATTTTGAAACATTTTTTAAAAATCCAATGAACATTTTTTCAAAAATTTTGGTACACAGAACTATTTTTATTTTTTGGAAGCTTCTGTGTAAAAAAAGTAATTGAAATCGGTCGTACCGTTTTGAAGAAAATCAAAAATCAAAAAAATGGTTCTTTGGGAGGTACCATTAATAACCATTTTTGAAAAATGGTTTTCCACCCAAAGAAAGCCTTTACTAAAATAAATTTATTGAATTTTTTTAAAGAAAAGCTGTCGAGCCGTTTTGGAGAAAAATACGATCATGTAAATTTGCCAAAAAAAAATGTATGACAGGTACCGTTATTTTTGGTTCTAAAAAAAAAATGAAAAAACGTGTCGGCAGAATCACCAAAAACCACTAAGTACCAAGTTTGAAGAAAATCGATCGAGCCGTTTAGGCTGTAGGCGAACAGACAGACAGACAGACAGACAGACAGACAGACAGACAGACAGACAGACAGACAGACAGATAGATAGAATTGTGCCACCCACTTTTTTGGTGTTCTCTATCATCGTAATATCATGTTTGATTGTTATCTCAAAATTTTTTTTTGCACGAATCCAAAACTTGCCTTATAGTACCTATAATCGCAAGTAAAAATTGAATATACCGGAAAATGAGGGGTATAAGACGGTGTCCACATTGGGTATGAAAAAGTGGATTTTTAATGACTTTTCAGTATTCACATCTCACTTCAATGAAGTAGTGGGAGCGAGATATGAATACTGAAAAGTCTCATATCATATCTCATATCCTCTTTTTCATACCCAATGTGGACACCGTCTAAAGGAACAACTACGTACAGGGGTTTCTATTATTGATTACGGGCTATCGTGAATAAAATTTCCCACGGAATTTCTCTCATCTTCTATAGTTGGAAATGCCAACTATTTTCATCTGTTCCCTGCAGGTTCAAATTTGCTCGATCAAAATGGTAGCCCAGTGGCAAAATATTCATTTTTGATGCCAATAAATTCCGACAGAAGCTGTGACCACAATTCACGTTGCCAGTTTTTGACGATGGGAAAATTCCTTGGGAAATTTTTATTCACGATAGCCCCCATTATGTTCGTTTGGCCCATAAAGCATGCTTTTAATCAAAAATGCAACTAAATTCACCCATGCGTGTCTGAATGCTCACACTGGCCAATTATCAATATTTTATTTTTATATTAATCGGAAACCAAGCCGTATTTGACAATTTTATACTAAAAATTTTTTGTTCAAATTAAGTTTGCTTTCGAAATGGATGGTTTAAAATTTGTATGAAAATATTTTTTTTTTAATTTAAGATTTCTAATTTTTTTTAATAAATTGTGCATAACTTTCTTGGAGCAAGAAAAGGCTCAAATCGTGCTTAAACAAAACAAAAAAAATGCTCAAGGCTTTCATATGGCATGTACAAAAAATCCATTTTTATTCAAAATTGACAGATATACTATATCTGTGGTGTTTGGTAGGAACATGAAAACTTCATTTTAAAATTTGCGTCTTTACGTCCACTTCACATCGAGCTAGAGTCTAAACGTGTCTACCGATTTTCTTCAAATTTGTAATAATATATGAACATGATCTTTGAAGAATTATTTTTCAAATTTGAAGAAAATGGGTTCACCTGTTTAGGTTCTAGCTCAATGTAAAGTGGACGTCAAGAGGCGCAAATTTTAAAATGGAGTTATCATGCTTTACCACAAATATATGTGTAGTAACTCGGTGCCGTGAAGTAAGGCCAAGTGACATAAGGCCAAATTTAAAAGTTTGGCCTTAAGTCACATTCCAAAAGCGACTCAATGCCAAGTTTTAAGGGTTGGCCTTATGTCGCTTTTACAAAGTGACGTAAGGCCAAATTTGTTTGTGACTCAAGGCCAAACGTAAAATGTTTTGTAAAAAAAACAGTAGTTTATGGAAAAGAAACTTTGCATACACCCAACCTCGCACCCACCCCAAATCGGTGCCGTGACATAAGACCAAGTGACATAAGGCCAAATTTAAAAGTTCGGCCTTAAGTCACTTTCCAAAAGCGACTTAAGGCGAAGTTTTAAGAGTTGGCCTTATGTCGCTTTTACAAAGTGACATAAGGCCAAATTTGTTTGTGACTTAAGGCCAAACGTAAAATTTTTTGTAAAAAAAACAGTAATTTTTGGAAAAGAAACTTTGCATATACCCAACCTTGCACCCACCCCAAATCCTATAGTGAGCCCAAGCAGAGGGGTTGCAGGGGGGCAGCATGCCCCCCCATACATACCTCACTGTTTATTGCGAGTTTTTAAATTTCACAAACCTAATAAAACCTCTCCTTTATTTGGTTTGTGAAATATAAAAACTTTCAAATTAACAGTGAGGTATGCATGGGGGGGCATGCTGCCCCCCTGCAACCCCCCTGCTTGGGCTCACGATAGGATTTGGGGTGGGTGCACATTCGGGTGTATGCAAAGTTTCACATGCATTTAAGAAACTGGATTTAATGAAATTTTCCAATGAAAAATGAAAAAAAATAACAGGTACGCTAGTATTAAAAGTGACACAAGGCCAAATTGGCCTTATTTCACTTTGTAAAAGCGACACTAGGCCAACTCTTAAAATTAAGCTTTATGTCACTTTTGTTAAGTGACATAAGGCAAAATATTTAAATTTGGCCTTATTTCACTTGGCCTTATGTCACGGCACCCCCCAAATCATATAGTGAGCCCAAGCCCAAATTGGCCTTATGTCACTTTGTAAAAGCGACACTAGGCCAACTCTAAAAATTTGGCTTTATGTCACTTTTGTTTTTTAATGCTTTCAGACCTGCGGTTGGGTCGATTTATATAAGACTTAAAGACTTAAGACTTGTTAAATTTGTTATGTACCTAGTACTAAACACTGGGAGTTCGGGCAAAAACTGCAAAAAATGATAATAAATAGTCAAGTTTGAATGGTTATATCCCTGTCAATTTTAGTCAAAAACTACTTGTTGGGCACGTTAATTAAAGATTTTAGACTCTACTTTTTTGTCAAAGTACCTATGTATGTCTTGAGCCAAATCCTTGCTCCGAACAAAGTTTTGCATATTTTAGAAAAAAATAAAAGTTTTTGATTTTTTATGTTGTTTTTTGTTAACTTTTTCTGTTAATTTTTTTTGTATACATTTTTTAAACCACCCATTTGAGGAAACATTTTTCAAGGGTAAAATTATTAAATTCGGCTTAGGGTCACATATAGGTTATACCAAAAATATTTAAAAGTGAACAGAGTGACCATTCTCTCAGAATGGATTGAGTAATATTTTCGGTTTTAAGCATGCATGCATGAGCCAAATAAACAAAATCAGTAATAAAAACCCTTCCACGTAATTGTTCCTTTTAAAATGGTATATTCAATAGCCTACAAACCACATCCGCTATCCGCAAAAGTAAAAAATTATAACATAAAATGTAGACAAAATAATATCATAACCTTATTTCTGTTGATTTTTGAAGGTCGGGTCGGAGGGACAATAAACGCCATACTTAATGGATCATTAAGTCATCCATCAATTCGATTTTTTGCATTCTGAATTTTAAAGTTGTTTAAAAGTAATATCAGACCCCTGTTATCCCCTCTGGCTACGGCCTTGCCTCTACTTAGTATTAATTAATTACTCTTTCGGCTTGCGTAAAGATGGGTGTCCTGCAAGCAAACTTCATACAAACTTAGCAGGATAATTTTCTGAAAAATAAAGTTGGTTGTTGAGAACAAATTAATTGCTAATTAGGCTACAAAAAACAATTTTGTATTAAACTAATTAATTAATTAATAATTAAAAATTAATTAGTTCTTAACAACCAACTTTTTTTCGGATCATTTATCTTCATTTTTGAGAAAGTTGTCCGGCTGAGGGCCAGTTTGTTCACAGTGGGTGAAATCAGTACTCAATTTTTTTGAACAGGCTGTGAATAAATGTCGTTAATTTATCACAACTGGTTGATTAGCGCTTCTGATAAAACTTTAGTTCCAAAGTTATTTATTATTAAAATTAGTAATAATAACTTCAGAACGATATGCCTTCCATTTTTTTTTATTTTTGAAAAGTTTAAATAAATTTTTTTATTTTCTTTAAATAAAAATAAAAAGTGACCAAAATTATTGGGTATACAATTTGGTAAAAGAGATTAAACACTACCTATTCAATAAGTTTTTTAAAAATTAATGTTTTGAATTTTTTACTTCAAAATTTTAGAATGTACTTTTGGAACCAATTGTAAAATACAGGAATACCTATAAATATTTTTGATACTTATTTTTTATAATATAAAGCCATCTTTGGCTCTGTATAGGTTAGTTCTTCTATTTTTTTAATCTTAGAAAATTGTTCCTATATTCATGAACACCAAGAAATTTTTGTTTCAATACGAATGAACTAAATCTTATTTGTATTTATCAATCACAAATAAAACTCTGCAATATGTTTAAATACAACAAATTATACCGCACGCCGGGCCGCACTGGTAGGAAACCACATAGTTGACTAAATACCGCGCAATTAAAATTAATAGATGTTAAAAATGAGCCTTGTTGGCTTTTGGACTACTGAATCAAATAGTAGTTAATAGAAAGAAAATTTCCCACGGGTGGGTTTAGTCTTAACCTGAATATATGTTGTGGTGGCTACATTTGGTAGATTGACGTGACTTGAATTGAAAATGAAACCAACGAAAAACTGTTTATATACATTCATGAATCAAACTACTTTAAACGGCTCGCCTCACTCCCAGAAAATATAAACGTGAATAGTTTTTTTGTTTTGTCATTTTCCAGTAGCAGGGGTCCAACAGTTTTGTTTGATAAATTTTATTTTATATAAAAGCTTTAAAGACAATTGATCTTGTTCCATTTACCACACCATTTAAGTCACGTTTTAAAACAAACTTGTTCAATATTGTTAGAGTTGCATTAAACATGCTTGTAGATGACATTTCCGATAGTTATACCCATAAATAAGTAAACGAAGTTTGTTTTTGGTTGCTTTAAAAAAAAACTCTAAACTAGCAAGTTCCAAGAGCACCTCAGCTTTGTTTTTTGATGTGAGTTGATTTTAATACAAACGGATTATGAAATTCATTATTTTTTTGGTATCCATGAATTTCTTCTTGGATGGAGTAGAATGATGAGAAAGTTGTTAACTTTTTAACTAAACACCAAATAAAAATTAAATTGTCTTATTTTCTTGTAATTTTATTTTGAAATAAATAAAGTTTTAATTCTAGTTATCTGGTACCAGAATATAATCATTATCATCGTCAATTTGGTCGCTTATTGCAGCGTATTGTCGGTATAGCCGCTGCTTGCAGAATTCATAAAATTCAATTTCTCTTGTGAAGTTCTTTTGCAGTATTTCCTTCACTTCCATGCTAGCATTTTTTTTCTTTTTATTTTGATTTGTTTTTGAAAGCTTCTCACCTCCAACTGAAAACCAAACAAAAATTCACTATTTCGTTTTCTTCTTTTTTTTCGAAAAAAGAAAGGCTCAAAGACTTACGGTAATATGCGACTTTAGCATGTCTAAAGAACCTCGGAATATATGCCTCGAGGACTGCAAGTGTGATGTTAGTATCTTCCCAGGTTCCCACAACTGCATATTCTTCCTCTACTGTTCTCTTGGCTTGTTGAAGAGCGTGTTTTGAGTTAAACGGTCTAATCAAAAATCTACAGTTATTACAAAATCTTGTTTTATGATTATTTTTTCTTTGATAACTTACAAGCATCTGTTCCTATTTTGACCGCAGAAAAACAACGTTTGTCGTCGATGATCTCCCACAAGATTAGTCTTCTCATCTTGTGTGAATTGGCAATGAGGATCTTTAGTTTTGACACAAGTATCGAAGTCCATATCCATAAATGCTTGATTTGGTCTCGGTGGAGCCCTATCGCCCAATTTTCTCTTCAAATCCTCATAATACCAAGGTGCCCGAATGTAGTAGTGCCAACTAATAATTCTTTCAATTGGATCTCGAACCATATTAATATAAATAGGTCTTGGTAAATTCATTTTTGTAAAATTTAAATAAGCTAAGTGTTGACTGTAGGCAAATGGCGATGGCGACAAAGCTTTAAAGTCGATAATTTGGCTAGCAAGTTCTTTTTGTTTCAGTGTATCAAGTAATATTGTCTCACGAGGTTTTCCTATATCTCGTGTTGAAATATAATTATTAATCGTTCCAAGTTGACTCATCAGTTGCATTAGAGATTGACTTCCTACTTTTGGTACTCGATTGAAGAAAACAATTTCGATTTCTGCTTTCTTTGTATTATTTAAACCGTCATCCTTATGAATTTGTGTTTTTTTGAGCATATTCTGTGGAGTGAGTTTTAATGAAGTGAAATTGTTTGTTTTCGGCTAATCTAAGAAGAAGCTGGCTTATTGCAAATAATTAGTGCTCCCAAAGCTCTTCGTTCCAATGAGGAATTATTAATGATGAACTGTACATGACCAATTATAAGAAAGAAAAGCAGTAGAAGAAGAAATTTAGCTGAAGTTCAGTACGACCCTAGGAATTGAAAAATTCAATAATACTATGCAATGACATGTAATAATTTGATAAGAGTAATTACTTGTTATTCAATTATTTTTAATAAGAGAAGACAACAAATCGTAAAAGTAAGGCTATCCTTTAAGGCGGGACAGGCGTACATTAAAAAAAAAATTGATTGAAATTGAAAAAAAAATGAAAAAAAAATGAAAAAAAAACAATGGTAAAACTCACAAAGCCATTATGGTGCGAATTTCAAAACTCAATTTTTGAGTTGATTTTGAATTCGAAATGAAGATCAACAATTGGATCCCTTTTCTCAACGCGACGAAATGGATCTAAGATGAAAATCCGTTGCATCTGTATAATGTTCCCTTTCAGACATCAAAGACTGTGAGCAATTGGAAGCCGGGTTTCTGCGGGGTTTTAAATGCTCAATGACAATTATGATCATACGGTTGCATCGATTGCGCTTTCGTGCTATTCTGCTATCTACCGATCTTGGCATAATGTAGCTGGCTTCGTCTTATGACCCACCTCCTGTCGCTTGTGCTGCCTTACAATATACTAAAATCATACTCCGCATTCGTTTTAATTCAAACCAATTGAGTGTGAAGTGTGAATGAAATTCGAAATTTAAATTCGCTAAAGCATTTATTTTTAATAGTTTTTTTTAGGTGAAAAAAAAAAGAATATGTCATCTGAATTCTTGATCAAATATGAATGCATTGAAAAAATTAAAAAAATCGTTGTAGCAGCGGTTTTTTTAAATAAATTTTGGGGATTCCATGCCAAATCAACGAGTTTTTGACCCTCTTTGAATTCGCTCATTTTTTTATATGTTGTGGTATGCATTGAAAACAACTGTTTTTGAGAAAATTTCTTTCAATTAATAATAAGCAAGTAATTAATATCGATATCTTAAAAAGTAGGTTATCTTATCTCCCCCCTGAGGCAGGGGGGAAATTTCTGAAAAATTGACTTTAAATGCGTTTTTTTTATTTCTCAAAAAATAAGAAAGATTTTTACATTTGGTTTTCGGGATTTGACTAAAAATTAATAACAGCATTGAACATCGGACACAAAAATAGTTTTTAATAACGCAAAATTTTGAGTATAAGCTTTCAAAAAAAAAAAAAACTATAGCACATTATTGCATGTGCTTTCGTTAATTTTTTATATTTTTTTGTATTTGAAGTTAATTTTTCAGAAATTGTTTTCAATACATACCACACATATCAAAAAATGAGTGAAATCAAAGAGGGTGGGGAGAAAAACTCGGTAATTTGGTATGGAATGCCCCATATATAAAATTCTTAAAACATTTTTAGGGAAGTGCACAAATTTTTATTATTGAATATATTGCATTCCTAAAACCGAAAATGAAACTAAATTCACCTTGGCGTTTTTGAGATAATTGTCACACTGGCCACTTTTCAATGTACTCAGAAATTAAGGTGAATTTGAATTTGAAAATTTTCCGCAAAAAACTCAATTTCTTATCGAAACGGATGGTTTAAAAAAAAAAATTATAAAACTAAATTTGGTAGAAAAAGTTAAAAAAAAAACGACAAATCAGAGATTTCTAATTTTGTTTACTAAACTGCGCATAATTTTTTCAGAATGAAGATACGCTCAAGTCATGAGAGGTTCAAGAACTTAATATGAAAAAGCAGTAGTAAAAGCATGTCATTTCTTCACTCCGAAAAATTTATTACAGCAATTTGGTAAACAAAAATTGAATGTTTTTTAGTTGGTTTTAGTTGACTTTTACTATTTTAAAATTTTTTAAACCATGCGTTTCGATAGGAAATTTAATTTTGAACAAATGTTTTTGTTAAAGGGTAAAATTGTCACATTCGGCTTAGTCTTCGAGTTATAAAGTGGCCATCAGTGTCAGTGTGAGCCTAACCATTCTCTCAGAAACGTAAGGATGAATTAAGTAGCATTTCTGACTTAAAACATGCTTATGCCCCAAACAAACATATTCAATAAAAAAAACCTTGAACCTAATAGTTCCTTATTAAAAGATATATTCAGTAGCCTATTAGGTGCCAATTATGCCAGTTATTGCTTTCATTGAAAACCATCATTGAACATTTTATTATTTCATTACCAGAATAAAGACCTTGTAGAAATTATTATAACATATACAGGGTGTCCCGTAATGAGTGGATAATACTGCAACTGGTGATAGCAGGCCTTATTTTTCTTGTGGTCTCCATGGTATAATTTAATTTCGAAAAATGTTAAAAAATTCAGGGTCTCCTAAAATACCTAATAACAATTGCCACCCATAAAGGATTCTTATTATTTTTGTATTTTTAAAACTATTTTTGAATAACCGTTCTAAATAATGGGTAGTAAATTTTAACACCAGCTGATGCAGTTTTTGTGTTTTTTTCACCAAAGTTTGAAAAATAATAAAGAGAACAAAATTTATGAGAACATAAGTGGCAAATTAGATAAAAATTGGCCTGTTTAAAGTACTTTCCAAAATGGTATAACACATGTTCGTGTCTATAACCATAACCAATAAAATTGGCATTTAATCTACTAAAGTAGATTTTTAACATTTAATCAGATGAAATTAAGTTACAAAGTTAAGTAAACACTGCGACGACGAATGAATAACTCATATGTTTTTTTTAACTTTTATTGCATTTTAAAATAATCTTTTTTAAATAAAGGCAGTAACATTTAACACTAGTTGCTGGATTTTTTTAAAATCATTTTTTTAATTAATTTTTTAATAAAAAAATGATTAAATATTTATTTTCATCAAAGCTTGTAAGTTAATAAAAAAGACAAAAAACTGAAAACTTTCATGGCAAGTAATGTTAAAAAAATCTCCTTTTAATGTACTTTCCCAAATGGTAAATCACAAGCTTCTATCTACAGCAATAACATATTAAATTGGCTTTTAATCAAATTCAACTACATCAACACGGGTGATTGCAAGACGAACAGGGATCGCAAAATCAGCAGTTCATAAGGTATTGTAAAAATATAAATTTCATCCTTTTCATTTCACGCGTGTCCAGACTCTGCTGCCAAGAGATTTCCCCGCAAGTGTTATTTTTTGTCAAAAAATGTTGGAAAAAATTCACGAAGATCCGGAGTTCTTCAAAAAAATATTGTGGAGTGAGGAGTCGTCTCTTAAAAGGGATGGATATTTCAATATCCATAATTTACATAGCTGGCAACTGGAAAATCCAAATTTAATGCGCGAGAACAGATCGCAGTACCAATTCAAAATCAATTACTGGGCAGGTATCCTGAATGGACAAATTATAAGCCCTTTTGAATTACCAGGCAACTTAGATGGTGAAGCCTATCTTAATTTCTTGCAAACTAATTTGCCAACTCTATTGCAAGAAGTGCCCGAGGAGCTAAGGAATTCAATGTGGCTTGAAAACGATGGATGTCCTGCTCATTATGCTGTAAATGTAAGGAGGTACTTGAATCGAGCGTATCTCAACAGGTGGATAGGCCGTCATGGACCCAATTTTTTGGCCACCACGTTCACCAGACCTTAATCCTTTGGACTTTTTCTACTGGGGGTGCCTGAAAGAAATGGTTTATACTAAACCAATTACATCCATTACGGAACTGCGTCGTCGTGTTCAAGACGCTGGCTGTGATGAAAATAAATGAGCGCCAATATGCTCGTTTTATTGAGAGGTCCTTCATTAGAAGATGCAAAGCCTGTATCACAGTGCGCATTTCCCATACCTAAATCAAAACCTTTTTGAAAGTGCATACTATTATTTAAGTTAACTTTGTAACTTAATTTCATCTGATAAAATGTTAAAAAACTACTTTAGTAGATTAAATGCCAATTTTATTGGTTATGGTTGTAGACACAAACATGTGTTATACCTACGATGACCATATTTCTGGGAGCAAAACCCGGGACAAAATATGAAAGATTTAAAAACGTGCAAAATTATTCAATTTTCCAATATTTTTATGTAATATCTAAAATAAAAATTCAATAAAAACATAATAACAGAAAAACAAACGAAAAAGGAAGGACCCATAACATAAAATAACTAAAAACTTAAAAAAAATGAACTTAACATTTTTAATTTCACTATTAAAATAAGGGCCAGTTTCTGAGCACAGAGTTAACTCTGAGTTAAATCAGAGTTTGCTAGACCTCAAAATAAGTCAACCCTGAGTTATTTCAGAAACAGCGGGAGAGTTTGGTCCCTGAGCCAACTTATCAAACTAGGCCAGTTAACTTGGAGTCACCTCCAAACCCCAAAATGTTATTTATACAATCAAAGGGCACGGTAGTGCCCAGCCAAGTTCGCGGCACTACACCCTTTTTACAGGAACAAACTCAGGCGATTTTCAACCCCCCTCTAACTTCAGTATTAATAAAGTCAGAAACTTCAAATTCGGTGTATTTGCTGAACTGATCAAACACAGCTGGCTCACCAAATTTCAACTCTTTAGCATTAGTAGTTCTCAAGATATAGGACTTCAAAAATCGCAAAAACCGTAACTGACTGACTCACTGACTCACTGACTCACTGACTCACTGACTGACTGACTCACTGACTCACTGACTCACTGACTCACTGACTGACTGACTCACTGACAGATCATCAAAATTATGGAGCACTTTCCGACATCGTAGAAACTTGAAATTTCGCACAACGGTAGGCCTTGTGGTACATACAAAGGAAAAAATCGAAAATCTACAGTTTTCTATTCAGGGGGCGTGGCATCTACCCACTTTGTTAAAAATTATTATAAATTATATGGAGCACTTCCGATTGTTGTAGAACAATGAAAATTGGTAAATTGGTAAGGTTTGAGGTAATTAAAAAGAAAAAAATTGAAAAATTGGAATTTTCCATACAGGGGGCGTGGCATCCACCCACATACTAAAAAACTCTTAAAAATTATATGGAGCACTTCCGATTGTTGTAGAACGATGAAAATTGGTAGGTCGGTAGGGTTAAAGGTACTAAGAAAGAAAAAAATTGAAAAATTGGAATTTTTCATTCAGGGGGCGTGGTATCCACCCACATTCTTTAAAATTCTTATAAATTATATGGAGCACTTCCGATTGTTGTTGAACGATGAAAATTGGTAGGTCGGGAGGCCTTGAAGTACTTAGAAGAAAAAAATCGAAAAATTGGAAGTTTCAGTTCAGGGGGCGTGGCATCCACCCACATTCTCAAAAATTCTTATAAATGATATGAAGCACTTCCGATGGTTGGAGAACGATGAAAATTGGTAGGTCGGTATGCCTTGAAGTACTTAGAAGAAAAAAATCGAAAAATTGGGGGTTTCAGTTCAGGGGGCGTGGCATCGACCTACATTCTTAAAAATTCTTATAAATATGAAGCACTTCCGATTGTTGTAGAACGATGAAAATTGGTAGGTCGGTAGGACTTAAAGTACTTAGAAAGAAAAAATTGAAAAATTGGAATTTTGCATTCAGGGGGCGTGGCATCCACCCACATTTTCAAAAATTCTTACAATTATATGGAGCACTTCTGATTGTTGTAGAACGATGAAAATTGGTAGGTCGGTAGGACTTGAAGTACTTAGAAAGGAAACAAATCGAAAATTTAGAATTGTCCATTCAGGGGGGGGGGGGGGGGGTTTCATCCACTAATTTTATCAGAATTGCTATTATTTGTATGGAGCACTTTCGGTTGTCGTAGAATTATGAAACTTTGTAGAGCGGTAGGGCTTGACTTTCACCTGGCAAAATAAATCTTTGCAAAAAGGAGTGAAATCACAACAAAAACATAAATGTTAAAAAATGAGCCAAGTTCTTATGTGTACAAGAAACCTGTGCGTAAAAAGTCTGTCAAAAAAAGTAATGAAATCTAAAATATATGCCAAGTTTTAAGTTCATGAAGTTTAATATCAAATATCTTAAGTAGAGTAATATCGAAACAATTCCAAATCATGACAGAAATTTGGTAATTATCTAATGATTACTGATTAAAGTTTGGTGGATTTACTTGGCAAGTTTTCTCTTAATTACTTACTTAATCACAATTTTAAAATGTATGAAAACTTGACCAGTGAACCCACCAAATTTTAATCAGTAATCATTAATTACCAAATTTCTGTCATGATTTGGAATTGTTTCGATATTACTCTACTTAAGATATTTGATAATAAACTTCATGAACTTAAAAGTTACTTTTTTTGACAGACTTTTTACGCACAGGTTTCTTGTACACATAAGAACTTGGCTCCTTTTTTAACATTTATGTTTTTGTTTTGATTTACATATGTAACGTTAAGTAGAGTTATTTCAAGCTTAACGCGTTTACAGGCAGAATAGTGACTACATAAGAATATTTTTGTTTGACATCTAAAGGTAATAGATTTATCTTTCTCGTACTCTATTTAACACAAGAGCATTGTAACTAAAATGAGTCGGAAAATATTTTATTAATAAGGATTTACGCAACGTTGAATAGAGAATGTGCAAATACGGGAAAACAATCCACAAATATCTGAATACGGGACACTTGTACGACCCGGGTTTCTTTAAAAATAAACCAGGACAGGCTATAGAAATACAGGACAATCCCGGGAAACCAGGGACGGATGGTCACCGTAGTTATACCATTTTGGAAAGTACATTAAACAGGCCATTTTTTATCAAATTTGCCACTTATGTTCTCATAAATTTTTTTCCCTTTATTATTTTTCAAACTTTGGTGAAAAAAAATATGAATAAAAAAATAATTAAAAAAAATTATAACACAAAAACTGCATATGCTGATGTTAAAATTTACTACCCATTATTTAGAACGGTTATTCAAGAATATTTTAAAAATACAAAAATAAAAAGAATCCTTTATGGGTGGCCGTTGTAATTAGGTATTTTAGGTGACCCTGAATTTTGTAACATTTTTCAAAAATAAATTATACCATGGAGACCACAAAAAAAATATTTTGTTTATATTGTTTTCTGAGCAGTCATAAGGCCTGCTATCACCAATTGCAGTATTATCCACTCATGAGGGGACACCCTGTATATTAAAGACAAAAAAAAAACAAAAAAAAAATTATTGATTTTTTTCTTAAGGTTTCAAAAGTAAGCATTCAAATTTTCAATGATGAGTTTTTATGATATATATAACTGGGGCCTAGGTCCTAAAAGATTTAATATTTATTGTCGATCTACTTAAACAATTTTAGTTTACTAAGCCATGTGTAGACTAACAACTCTCAAACTCTCAACCTTTCGTGAGTGCATATTGTCGACAGGAATGGAAGAGACCTACAATTTTCTGCCAAGTCCGAACTGCTACAAAATCAGTCTTGGAAATCATGTTTTTTTTAATGCCTGATTTTGTTATAGAAAAACAACCTTTTTTCAAAATTAAATATAAAATTATATTATATAAATAAATAAATATCAGCAATAAATAATGGCATAAGATCACTAAGCCTATAAAAGCTCAACAATCGATAAATTAACTATGTTTAGTAGATTTTAGTCAACCTGTAAAAAAAATTGATATGTTACTGGCTGGACTTTGGATTTTATTCTTCCTCAAAGTTCAAAGTCTAAATCATAAACGAAGTTGGTGTATCCGCCTAAAGGTTTATCTTTTTTTAGTCGGAAAAAAATTGAGTGCTCAAAACTCAAAAGGTGTTCTGCTTGAAATTTTTCAAAATTTCTTGTCTCAAGTCAGCTTATTTCGTAGGTTTATGTTTTTTGTTTGCTCAAAGAATGACAGATAAGATTTTTGTAAATTTTGGTCTTTAGTTGACAAGGAAATGAACCTGAGACAAAAAAGTCCGGAATGTCAAGCCGAGCTCATTATTTCTCTCCAGCCGATAGAGGATGGAAATTCACCAATTCTTTTTTTTTGTCTACGATGAACATTGAGAAACAATAAGATCTTAAATCCAGCAAGTTAGAAATTTTTTTTTGTCCCAGTTTGACTTTACTTTGTACTACATATTTGATACTATTTCTTCAAAGTTACTGCAATATATTGCTGGTACAATCGCTGTTTACAAAATTGGTAAAATTCAATTTCATTGGTCATATTACGGCTAAGTAAATCTCTTATTTCTTGGGTTACTGGTGGCCTTGATGTGTTCTTATTGACTCTTCCCAAGGAATGTTGGCTCTCTGCAAAGGGAGAAAATAATAATCTCCAAAAGTTAAAACGAAACTGTTAAATTCAATTAATTTCAGCCTAAAAGCATTTCACTCTACAAAAGTTTAATGAAACTTTAAAGCTTGTTTAATTGAATCATATCCAAACTTACTTTGATAAACATCAAGAGCATTAGTAAAAAACTTCGGAATATATTTTTCCAAAACCGTAAGTGTGATATTGGTATCCTCCCAAGAGCCAACAACAGCGTAATCTTTTTCTACGGTCCTTTTGGCAATTTGCAAAGCATGGAACGAGTTGAATGGTCTGCACACATGTTGATTTTGTCAAAATAGAAATAATCATAAGCATCGTATTAATACTCACAAACAAACAGCGTCATCTTGTCCACAAAAGAACAGCATTTGGCGCCTATGATCCCCTAGATTTCTGATACTATTTTGCTCAAAAATACATTCTGGGTCACTATTTCGCAAGCAAGTGGCAAAATCCTTATTCAACCATTCAGCTGGCGGCAGCACCGTATTAGGAAAGTGCTTTTTTCGGTCGGCTATATACCAAGGAGCTCGTATGTAATAAAACCAACTAGCCAGCCTCTCAATAGGGTCTCGTACAAGATTGATGTAAATTGGCCTTGGAAAATCCAATTGAGTAAAATTTAAATAAGCAATGTGCTTAGAATACGCAGCTGGTTCTTTTAAATCCATTATTTCATCAGCTATTTGATAGGCCCTTCCCGATGTAACTAGAATTGTTTCCATTTCTCGTGGTTTATCTCGCACTGATATGTATCCATTGATTTTTGACAGGCGTTTCATCAATTCCATCAGGCTTTGACTGCCAACTTTTGGAACACGATTGAAGAACAATATGTCTGTTTCAGCTTTGGGAGTGTTGTTGAATCTTTCAGAACTAAGCGTTTCAATCTGTTTTTGTACAAAAAGTTTGATACAAGATTTTTTTAACACTCATATGTCGCCCCATTAGAGTTGATTGAATTCAATTATTGCTCATTTATATTGGCTTAAGGCTCAGGTGGATATGTTGGACTAGTAACCATTTAGAAGTATTTTACAAAAAGTTCTTATAGTATTAAATATAAAAATGTATATAAACATGCTTAAGGTATCATATCAAACATAGTTAGTAACAAAACCTTTCCTTAATTAACATATTTTCATTCACAGACTTATGTTCTTCGTTTGCATTTAAAGCCGTTTTTGAGGTTGACAACATTTTATGAAACAACTGTCTTAGCTTCAGTTTTTATTTGTTTATTAGAGTCTTCAAGCAAAATTGTATGATCTTGCTTACCAAACTCTTTCGAATCTTAGGGTTTAGATAATTCAACCATCCTATCCGTAAGCTCTTCTTTAGACTTCCACTTTTGCTCTTCTACTTTTGTGTCTCTTCATTTTATTTTCCAGGATAGACCATAGTTGTTCCTCACTCTGCATCTGTTTTTAGTTTTATAATACTTACCAGCAATTACCATATTCCAACGTTATTTACACACAAAATAAGAATCTTTACCAGACTTTCAAAATGTTTCCCTAATTCTTTCGAAACCCATTTCAAAAACGAACAAAACTCGAAGAATTGAATTTCCACAATACACAAAACCAATTTGTTTTAATATTTTAAGAAAACAAAAAGTTCTTTTAAAAGAGTTCAAAAGATACTTTTGATAGGTATAAGAGTCTTGAAGATATAGATAAGCTTGATAGTTTAAGCGTTGGCAAGCTCTTAAATATTTGTCAATGAATTTGATGTGAGATCTTTAGAATATGCTTAATTTATGAATGAAGAAGAACGGTAGCCGATCACAGCATTCCAAAACATACTTTATAATTTATGTATAGCATTAAGAGCAATACACTTTTTTTTGTATTTATTTTGAATTAAAGTTTTAAAACAAAGATAAAAGAAATAAGACACGCGCTAAAGTTCGTAGGTAAAATAAAAAAGCGATAGAATAAAATTATGAAATATCAATCACCAGCAAAAATTCGGCTACCAGTGCAACATTTCCTCGTAGGCTTAAGACCAATGTATCAAATGAAATTTGATGAATTCCCAAAATGAAAAATTTAATAAATTTAAATTAAAAGAAAAAGACATACCTGTCCAGTGCTTTTAAGATATTGATATGTTCCATGGAGCGTGTTGATGTCATTTCCACTTCCTGAAATTTAAAAAAAAATACAAATACAAAATTAGGTTATTTGGAGTGAAATTTTAAAATATATGGAATTTATTTTTATTAAAATAAATAGCTACATATGTAAGTATGTACCTAAAACTAAATATTACCTAGAGTTTTTCTTATAGATTAAAAAAGGCCAACAAAACATTTTTGACGAAAGATAAGAGCTTGTTTATTTAAAATAATGTAACGAAAGTGGAGTTGTTGAAAATATCTCGACAGAAAGAATTAATAAATAAAATGCCCGACTGGGTCTCACGAACTTGCTCTTATATTCAAGACACTGCGGGCTTAAGAAAATTGTATATAAAAACATGGAAGTTATGAAAGAAAAATGTAGAGAAGCATGAAATACGACATTAAAATCGGCTAAAACAACTCTTTTGACAGCTTGAGGTGAAAAAAGAATGCCATCTTAATTCTTGATTAAATATGATTGTATGGGAAAAAAAATTTAAAATCGTTGGAGCGGTTTTTTAAAAAATATTTTTTTATATATAAAATTCTTAAAACATTTTTAAGAACAAATTTTGGTATGCAAATCTAAAGCATGTATTGATGTGTATAAAAAACCAATATTTGAAAAAAAATTGTCAACCAGTTTTTGAGATATCGAATTTTCAAAAAAAAATTTTAACTTTTTTTAAAAATCCAAAAACTTTTTTTATGAAAATTTTGATATGCAATATTATTTAATCTTATCTGAAATTTGTAAATAAAAAATTCATCTAAATCCGTTTAGCCGATAACGAGAAAATTCAAAATAAAAAAATACGTTCTATGACAGGTAATATTAATAGTTGGAAAGTGTAAAATTTTATAAATTTTTGGTAGTAGATCGTACTAATTTTAGTATATGAAAAAGTTTAATCAAAATCGTAGGAGTCGTTTTTAAGCATAAAAATATATTCTTTTGCGGCTTTTTACTTTTTGTATGGAAGGTTCCGTTTTTTTCCATTAATGTAAAATTTTTTCTAAAAATATTTTAGAGAGTACCTACTAAAAAACTCTTAAATATCGAGTTTCAAAAGAATCTATGATGTCATTTTCGAAATACATATGTATTTGATTCTCCAAAAAACATTAAGTTTTGGTACACTAAACTATTTAAATTTTTTGGAAGCTTCTGTATAAAAAAAATAATTGAAATCGGTTATGAAGAAAATCAAAAATTAAAAAAAATGGTTCTTTGGGAGGTACCATTTATAAACATTTTTGAAAAATGGTTTACAACCCAAAGGAAGCCTTTACTAAAGTAAATTTGTTGATTTTTTAAGAAAAGTTATCGAGCCGTTTTTGAGAAAAATACGATTATGTAAAATTGCTAACAAAAATTGTATGGCTGGAACCGTTATTTTTGGTTCTAAAAAAAAATTAAAAAAACATGTGGGTATAATCACCAAAAACCCCTATGTAGCAAGTTTGAAGAAAATCGATTGAGCCGTTTAGGCTGTAGACGAACAGACAGACAGACATACAGGCAGACAGAATTGTGCCACCCACTTTTTTGGTCTTCCCTATCATCGTAATATCATGTTTGATTGTTGCCTCAACATTTTTTTTTTGCACGAATCCAAATCTTGCCTTATAGTACCTTCATATATCGCAAGTAAAAATAGTGGTTTTGTATATTTTCCATTCTAAAAAATCATCGTTTTACTTTTGTACAGAATATATTTTATTTCGGCCTTAAGTTAGTATTGTTGTTCGCAAATCTAACTGGGCTACGACACAGTCAGTAATTAATTAGTCAGGAAGGGTCAATTAGTCTTACAAATTCGTCAGCCCTAGATAACTTGCAATCAAGGCTTAAAGTTTCTCAAGGTCATGCGCGATTTTTGGCATAAGGATCAGGGGGTTGCAATTTTCGTGAGTTTCCAAAATCTTGATGAGATCTACAGCAAATTTGAAAACACTTAGTACCGCTCAACAAGCCTGATTACACAAATCAATGCGAGTTGATGAGTTTGAAATTTGAAGAAAGCAATTTACTCTTTTATAACTGCCACATTATATCGAACAGCGGGTACTTTGAACTTTGTGAAACGAAGTTTTGCAGTTTGTAGCTATAGCATGGTATCTTTAAAGCGTTTTTGAGTTACCTCTGGATCTACGTAACTCCACAATTATGTTCGGAAAACATAATAGCACAGTGGTATGTTCCTATTCAGACACATGACGTTCGAGTTTGAGTGAAATTAGCAGCGTCTTCTTTAGCTGGGACAGCCTAACCTAACCTTGCCAGTAAAAGGCCATTTTCGAGAACATCAGCATCAAAAATGCATTTTGCGGAATGTTCTCAAACGCAAACTGCAAAAGTCAAATGCAAGTTTTACTGCATAAGTATTGTGTTCGATAATGCAGTTTGCTAAATTCAAATGTTCGAAAACATCATGTGTGGTGCAATTCTGCAGTAAAAAGTCGAGTTGGCAACAAAAATATTGAGAAACCGGAGGACGTGTTCATAATCGTCAAATGCGTTTGCAACAAAATTGAAGAATCAAAACCGAGATGAGCGCTCAGATGTCTTCGTCCATCGATACAAAACCAAACTTTCCGACATTAAATTAAGACACAATGATTATAGTGGAAAATACAAAGAAAAAACAACAACTCTAAATTAAACCTTTCTGTCAGACCTTCTCGATTCATCCTTCGATTGTGACTAACTTTCGTTATACATTTCATTTGCAATATACTAAGCCTTCGTTAGGTTTTAATAAAAATGTTTCAAATAATATCGATTCTCAAACCACCGTTTGCAGAGTTGCCAGACTCATGCAGTTCGGTACAAAGCAATATTTGCGTCGAAAAATGACCATCATTTGACAATCGAATTGACGTTGACTTGACGTTTTCAAAAACGGCCAAAAACACCTATCCTAAGGTGTAAATTTCCATTCAACTTCTCTTCGGCAGTGACTGATGTAGTCGTTCCTGGTTTCTCTTCAATCTTCTTCGTAGGATTCGTACTCTTCTAATAATATGAAAAACAGAAGTTCCTAAAACGCCGAGCTCGAAACACAGGTGCATTTGCATACTCTTAAGATGCATATTCATATTAGAGTAAAAATACGTTGAGCAGCTCTGAAGAAGTTCTCGAGAGTAAAACACGAAAGTGGACACAGACACAGTCATGAAATGAGCTCACCAGAGGGGATGACTGATGTCCGAGAGTTGCTCTCGAGAGTGAAAATATTCCCTCAATGGAAATTCACATTTAAATATTTATCATAAAAAGAACTCTATCACCCTTTGTATGAAATTTGTTGGTATTTCTCAATATTTGTACACACAAATGTAGCTTATTATTTTAGCTTGAATTAGATATCTTAATCCTGTAGATCCGAGCATTTGAAGCAAAGTTAGAAATTTTTGAGGCTAATTAATTCGACGTAATTTAAAGATTTAATTTCTTTTGTAAATTAAAATCAACTTAAAGCTTGATAATTTAGATAAGTGCCCCCTGCCGCCTCTCCCGTTACATTTAACTATAAAAACCACTAACAAATTTGTAGAGGAGGGTTTGAGGTGGGGCAATTACTTTTTAAATCATTATATTTCAAATAGTAAAATTTTTCATTCACAGCATTTTGAAAAGTGAAAATCAAATCGATTTGGGACTCAATCTGCTCACTAGTATGAACTAAATTGACTTTTCTCATAAAATATTATAGGTACATTAAATGAAGCCGGACTTCTATTTTTTAATAAAAGATCTTAACTTTGAAGATGGAACATCTTGTGATTAAAATTTTACTTAGGTAGGTGGGTCTGACGTTGTTGGAAGATGTGGGTTGACCTTTGTCCTCATGCAGCTTTAGGCACGCTTGTGATCGCACAGGCATTAGCTCGACGGTGGGGTGGGATCTTGCTGCATCATTCCTAAGCACACATAATTTTTCGTGCCTGTGTATTATTTGTGTACTAAAAAGGGGAAAATTTATGAAAATGAGAGGAAAAACAGTTTTAAGAGAGGTAGCAAATAAAAGAAAGGGATTGAAGAGAACACCAACTGACAAGGTTCCTGATGGTGTGAAACCTTTTGCCATACCCTCCCCTAAGTATCTAAATGGGTGATTAGATACACCATGACTATCCTTTTTTTTTGGGAATGTTTAGATAGTCCCTTTAGAATCCACTCACAAATTCACCATATCACTCTTACGTAGCTTAGGACACTTTATTCATTTAAAAGACCCATTTTAGAATTTTACAATTTCACAAATAATTTCTTTATTGAGTGGGATTTCATTTAATATGGATTTTGTATAAATGACGAAATATGAAATTGCAATTTACACTCAAAATGTGGATCATGAGTATGTACGTAAGTATGAAATAAAAATTAAAATAAAATAGGTATTTTAGGTTAGGTAGGTAAATGTAATGTGTGTAAGATTTTTAATTTTTGTTTTAATCCAATTTTATAATATTTTTTTATTTTTTTAAGATAAATGAACTTAGTTTTTAGTATAGGTAGATTTAATATTGTAATTTGATCAAACAAAAAAAGTAAATGTATAATAATTGCCAAAGAAATTTTATATTGTGGTACAATATGGTACTTACAGGTAAATTCCCGGTGCGGTGGTGAAAGTTGTGGCCACAATTTTCCCTCGACGAACTTCGGGTGTTGGCTTTGTCCAACTTGTAAATTTAAGGATATGTTAATATATTTTCTGTGGCAGTTCCTTTTTTTTCACTTTCTTTTTGTTTTATATATTTATAGATTTTGCGTATAGCACCTTTAGGATTAAGTTTCAAAAATTAATTTTACACAATTAAGGATCAGGTATATAGGAATTAGGATAGGTTTTAAATTCACTATTTTAAGTTTAGTTTAGGCGAGTATTTTAGTTTAAGATTTATGTTTTATGTTTCTTCTTTTGATAGCTGCAGGTTTAGCTGTTGACTGCACTATCCATAGACTTGATGACGTGTAGGAAGGTTTTGGTCACCGTACCACGTGTTCCAATCTCTTGTGCGGACTGACGCAATGGTATGCTATTACCACGATCATGAGAATATGGATCTGGACTGTATAATTTGCGGACGCACCGTCTTGGCTAGAGAACAGGTTATGCCAAATTTTAATAGGCTACGTCCGCAATTATCTTTTGTCTTTTGTATTAAGGAATAAGTATTATTCTTTTAAAATCTGTTAAAGGAGATTCGGGTAAAGTTATCCCTATATCTCTCGTGCTTCAAGTCTCAACCAAGGTTTCTTCGTAAGTATTTTGAGTCGGATCTGATTTTTTTCTGAAGTATAGGTTGTTTATTCTAAGTTTGTAACAAGAAATAAATCACTGGATATTACTGCTTTATCTTCCGACTTAAGAAGTATATAGGACGGACTTCTAATCACCTTGAGAGTTGAGATTGAAAAGCTCATGCTTAGATCGAAAAATGTCGAAGAAAGGCTAACTTCCGACAAAAGCATATACACGACAGTTCAGTGGGCTATCGATACTCGTTTTTGATTTTCGTATTTAGCATATGGAATTCGAAGATCGATCGATCGATATCTGATGTCTGATTACACTAGGCATATTATGTTATTTACTGTGACCTATTTTTCATTTTTATTTAAATATAGTATAGGTAAGTACTCGTAGAAAGGTGTACGCTACAATCTAAAATCGAAGTTATAAGCTTTCCCCTCAGTTGATTTGAAGGCAATTTGCGATAGCGGAACTGAACCTGGTCAGCCAGCCGGCAACGCACAACCACTCATTGCTGCAACGCTGCGCTACCAAGAAAAAAATTAAAAACGTATTACAAAATAACCATTTTCTTATCACATTTTATTAAATTCATATTTTATGCTTCGTTCGTTCTTGCCCGGGGGGGGGCAATTGCACCCATTGCCCTCCCCCTGTATCCGCGCCTGATAAGGATACAAATTTATAAAAAAAGTTATGAGTGACCAATTACTGAAACTAACTGTCCTTTTATTATGATCTAGTAACCTATAGTAGGTATAATTTTTTTTTGTAAAATTACCCAAATGAGGTGCCAAAAATCGCTATGACCTTGATTTTTTTTTAATCATTAAAAATTCATAAGAAAAAATCTATGGCTGACCAATTACTGAAAATAGTTGACCTTTTATTACGGTCTTAAGATCTTGTAGATGGTATACGTTTTCTGTAATTTTCCTTCATATGATGTGCCCAAAATCGCTCGTCACCTTTTTTGACCTTTAGAAACTTTAAGCCTTGATTTAGAAGTTATCTTGGGCTGGCCAATTTCTAGAGCAAGTTACCTTTTCTGCCAATTAGGTGGCATTTTTCAAATGTCCCATATTTATGAGGTGTCAAAATTCTAGAGCCAAAATTGTGAAGCAAAAAATGGTTTTTGAGGTTCATGTCGCCACTTGTGCTCTTTTGTTCATCTCAATAAATAAATAATAATATAGTTTTTTGTAGACCACCTAGTTTCCTTAAATTTTACTTACGATATACACTAGTCAAAAAATTAAAGGGACAACATTTTTCTAATATTTATTAGTGTTTTTTGAAGAGCTGTATCTTTGTGATGAGTGATTTTTTAAACTAACGTTGAAGGGTAAACAAAAAATAGTTTCTACAAAACGGTTTAAAAGATTTGTTTAAATCTTGTAAACCGTTTTTTTTTTTTCAAATTTCCAAAACCGCCCTTGAACTTTTTATGATGTCATTATTTGCTCAGATATTGGTAATCAAAACTGAAAGTATCTTTTTTCATAAAAAAATCGATATCTAGATTCTGATCAAACTTGTCATAGGTGTGATTGGGAAGACGACACTTTAAACTTGGCATTATAAAGCATTTTTTGGTCACTCCCACTAGCGTGCGCAGGATTTTCTCTGGGTGTGGTTTTGGTTGAATGATTACATCTGGTATTTCTTAACAGTACCTCGCACATAACGGTTTTTTAATTTCGAATTTTCTAACTGTTGGTTGAATTGATTTCAATTAAATTTGTATGCAAAAACCTCTCAAAAGCTTAGGTAAACAAAATTACATTTCAAAGCTCTCAAACAAATATTTTTGAAATAAAAACAAAAATCAAAATCAATTTTTTTAAAATTCCATATCTCAAATTGACTATTATTTCTCATATTTAATTTTTATCTGCATATTGATAAATTGTTATAAACAATTTAATTCAATTATTTATAAATAATTTTTCTCATTAAGAAAATATTTTTTTAAAAAAATGCTTCAACGAGTGGTACAAAGTGGTTTTTGGTGATTATTCCCACACATTATTTCATTTTTTGCTTAGAACCAAAAATAACTTTATCTATAATAGATTCAAAATAGCTTTTTATGGCCTTTAGTCCTATAAATTGGCGTTTCGTTCGGCTTACTCACTTGAACTCATCAGTGACATAGTGAGGGCTTTGTCATACGCAATTTATATTAAGTTCAGTTCAACTTACATGAATTTTTCAACGAAAATCTACTGTAAACTATATCCAACAAGATTAGAATTCCTAATCATTAAGCTGGAAGTTTTTTTTGCCCTGGGCCAGGCATAGTTTCTATATATGAAGGTTTTATAATACAAATTCTATATACTACTGAAATAAATCAACCAAGTAGAAGACTTAGCATTAGGGATTGTATCTATAATACATTATTTTTTTATCAATTTTACATAATCGTATTTTTCTTAAAAGCAATATCTTTTCTTAAAAAAAATTCAATACAATTATCTTCCTTTGGGTGGAAAACCATTTTTCAGAAAATGGTTATTAACGGTACCTCCCAAGGAACCATTTTTTAATTTTCGATTTTCTTCAAAATGGTTTGACTGATTTCAATCATTTTTTATACGAAAGCTTCCAAAAAATATAAATAGTTTAGTGTACTAAAATTAAAAAAATATGTTTTGGATTTTTAAAATATGTTTCAATTTTTTTTTTGAAAATCGATATGATCGATATGATCGATTTGTTTCAGATAAAATTAAATAACATTGCATATCAAAATTTTCAAAAAAAAAAGATTTTGAATTTTAAAAAAAAGTTTCATTTTTTTTTTTTGAAAATGGGATATCTCAAAAACGACTTGACAATTTTTTTAAATTTAGTTTTTAGCTGAACATAAATTTGTATATTCTTTGGATTTGGGTTACAAAATTTTTCCTTAAAAATGTTTGAAGAATTTTATATATAAAAATCTATTTTCTTTAAAAACCACTCCAACGATTTAATCCTTTTTTTTCCACACATTCTTATTCAATCACGAATTAGGATGGTTGTTTCTCTACACTTGTCTCTCATAATTTCCATGTTTCTATATACAATTTTCTTAAAGCCACAGTGTCTTGAACATAAGAGCAAGTACGTGCGACCCAGTCGTGCATTTTATTTCATATATTTTAAGGAAAACGATAGTTTTGTAACAAATGGGTGAAATGATTTAATTTAAGTATTTGTCTTATTTTGTCTTTTGAACACGTAATAAATAATAAATATAGAAATACCCACAAACTATTAAGTTTTTGTATTAAAAATCTATAGGAAAGCTTAGTCACAAGTAATGTATCTACAACCCACTTCTCTTTTCCTCAACATACTCAAATCCAATCGATTTAAGATTGCATGGTTACGCAATATCTAACATTTAACCAGATAAAGTGGAAATCCTTGAATCTAACAAACATTTCAGATCCATTTAGCTTTAAGTTGCATCCGAAAGTTGTTACCGCTAGCGATCATTAATAATAACTCTTATTATTATTCCCAATCCTTCCATTTGTTATTATACGCACTTTGCAAGAGATAAGATACATACATACTTCAATCGTAGTAGTCGTAGTCGGATAGCTGTGTAGCTGTGTGGCTTGGTGGATTCTTTTATGATGCCTTTCTTGCTATAACCTATGTCTTCGTATTCATTCATTAGATTAGACACAAGGCAAACGATTTGAACTATACTCAATGGCTATATTTTATATTGGTCTTAGACAAACAATCAAACTTCCTTTCACTTTCTGCTGCGAGCAATTAAAAAATAGAAACATCATTTCTCAGAATCTCCTGGCTAACTAATTAATCAAGATGCATTAATCCGACCAAACAGTATAATTTTTCTCATTAAAAAGCACAAAATAAACGAAAATTTTCAATTAAATTTCATCTGCAAGAGCAAAACTTTTATTTTCAGTCTATACTGATGATGCGGGATCTGGGAAGGGATACTTGAAGGTATAGACGAAACCATACGCATGCAACCCGGAAACGCCTTTGAAATGATGAAAGTTTTGCCATGGTGCAACAAAAAACACAATAGCAAAAAAAAAAAAGCTGCAAAAAGAGATTGTGTTGTAAGCTTAACAAAATATGCTCTTCCACCCTACAACCGGAGTAGTAACTTTCTTTAGGCACGCCGCCGCCGCGCCACCGGCCACCGCCACATCATGACAAAACCAGATCGCTGAATTGGTATCAAATGGCCGACACTTGACGTGTCTTCTTGTGTTAGGCGTACATTCTGTTCAAATATGTATTATTTATAAACCTACTATTCCGACAGAGATTGCTGGCCAAATGAATGTCCATATTACTGGTTATTTGGTGTGGATATCTCGGCTAGGTATAGTGTCCACTTTCATTACTCAATTAAAAGTCTGATGATTGTGATTGAAATGGAAAAGGAAATAAAGGAATAATTTATCTGGGTCGGGGTCTTGATCTGGGTAATGGAGGTGTATATTAACAGTATTAACAAGTTGAGTTAGTAGTTTGAATAACTGCAATCAGGATTATCTTGTTGCTTAATATATAAAAATTAATTCGGTTTGAAAATGGTTTATCATCCATTGATATACCTACAACATGTATTATATTGACGTGAAAAGAAAAGTGAATGCATTTAAATAAAACAAAAACTTAGGTTTGATATAGTATAGATGAATTATGTTCAAAATTTTGAGTCAACAAGAGTGTCGACGCACGACGGAAATGATGCTTTAATGCTTTTCTTCGCAAGTGTAATAATAGTAGCAGCTCTGGACCTTTGGCACCTCATATATTGGAAAATTGGGAAAAAATAATGCCATCTAATTGGTCCGAAAAGTTCAACTAGTCCTAGAAATTGGTCAGGTGTAGATAACTTGTAATCAAGGCTTAAAGTTTCTCAAAGTCACGCAAGATAACGAGCGATTTTTGGCACCTCATTTGCGGGAAATTTGCAAAAAATATTTATTAGCTGAAAGATCTCTAGGTTGGATAAGAGGTCAACTGTTTTCAGTAATTAGTCAGCCATAGATTTTTTCGATGAATTTTTAAAGTTGGTTTCAAGTTAAAAAAAATCTTTCGGTTTTCGGCTCCTCATTTGGGTAATTGTAAACAAAAATTATATTTGGTTGGATGTTGTACGAACTGTGGGCCTTGAGCTGTATCTTTTCCTACACATCAAGTGCTTACAATACCCCCAAGTTGGTAGTTAACAGATACTGGGCTTGGCTATATGTCATGACTTGCTAAACTTGTAAGTGCGAATGTTGATCAAGGAAAGAATGGCAACATTTAACCCATGGCCCTACAGATTAAAGGTAAGTGTGTTGGGCTAACGACCCGACCATAGTAAAAAAAAACCATTGTGATGAGAGAGACGCGTGAAGCTTCGGATAATGCCCCTCTTCAAATGGCAACCAGACCCCGAACGGAAATGGACTAGGACCTACGAGCAGCACCTGATGGAATGTAAGGACACTCTATACGCCAGGTGCTACTCAAAAACTTATATCTGTCCTCTTGCGGTACAAGGCAGACATTAGGCGTGTTTTGTTGACTTCCTTAATTTGAACATTAAGAAAAACTTCACATTAAGAGTGTTCCGGACTGAAATGGTGATTTCATGAATAAGATTGCGAAGCGTGTACTTGTCCGATCAAAGCGATAAAGGTGTCTATGGACAGATAAACTTATTCTCTATGCCATCATTGGAAAAAAAATTTAATTTTGTGCTCTAGATTTTGGTAAAAGCCTCTAAGAAATCGAGAAAATGGCTAAAATGGCTGTTTTTCAAAGCAAATGTAGCCTACACTATAGCATTTTTTGCAAAAAAATGTTTAATAACATAAAATTCCATATTTTTAAAATGCCACTATTGGAGAAAATTTTTAATTTTGTACCTAATAAAAATTTTAATAATGCAAAATAAAAATGCTTGTGAATTTTGAAAAAACCCATTTTTGACAGTCAATTTTTTATACCTAACGGTATTTTTGTGACAAATTTTTTTGCAGTGGATAGAAATTCAATATATTTTTCACGATTTTCATTAATTATGTAATCATATTTGTATCATTTGATATTGAAATTTTTAATTCTAAAAATGCACTTTTTGACAGAAAATTTAGAAGTTAAAATCAGTTACTTTTAGAAAAAAAAATTTTTAATACAATAATACGCCTGCTAGTGACCAATTAGTAAAAATGCAAAGTTTTATAAAACAAAGTATCTGATGAAAGTAAAATAGAACGGTCTTATATATGCAAAAAAAAAAGTTAGCAAATGACTGGTTTTGTTCAGTTCGGAACACTCTTAAGGCAAATTTTCCAATGCAAATCCCAACAACAACAAGTTAACTTCATATTTCAACTCCAGTAACTCTATGGCTATATGTGGAACGTATCTTAATGTTCACACTAAGGAGGTCAACAAAACACACCTATTACCGCGAGCCAGGAGATACAATGAATAGGATCAGGAATAACGAAAAGAAGAGACCGTGACATTTATTACAGCTGTCATCAAAGACTGCACATGTAAGGATGCGGATTCGTCGTCTTGGGAAATCGACTCAGATCAAAAATCATCGATTTTAAGACGATTAGCGACTGCCTGGCTGTGATCAACATCAAAGCTACCTTTCAAAACATCAGCCTAATATGTGCACATGCACCTACCGATGAAGCTGAGAAGTCTAATAAGGAGGCGTTTTACGACCTCCTGGACGGAGACTTCAATGCTAAAGTCGGAAAGGAAAACATCTTTGGTGGATTAGTTGGACAGCACAGCCTCCACGAAACGACAACAGATAACGGATTTCGACTAATCGACTTTGCTAAAGCACATAATACGGTGATAAGTATAGCATTAGGTGCCCCAGGCGAAGGATACACACAGCAACCTGGCGATCTCCAGATGGTCGAACCGCCATCCAAATCGACCACGTGCTAATTGGCGCAAGGTACGCATTGAACATCTTGGATGTGTGAATTTTCCGAGGTGCAAACGTGGACTCTGATCACTTTCTTGTTGTGACAAAGTTCAGAGCCCGACTGTCCAACGAAAAGAAAATGAAGACCGCCAATGGGAAGAAATTCAATATTGCATGCCTTAGGACATCTGAGAAAGCCAGAGACTACAGTGAGCAGCAGACTGTAAGGGATGGAGACCGGGGGTTACAGGACACGATGATGATGATGATGTCCTGCAAGAAATACAGAGGCATATCCCTACTTTATTTAGCCTATAAGATCCTATCCAACGTACTATATGAGCGTCTAAAACCTTTCTGCTATGATCTATGATCGGCACGTATCTTTGTGGCTTCAAGCCAGGCAGATCAACGATAGACCAAATCTTCTCATTGAGGCAAATCCTGGAAAAGACCAACAAATTTCAAGTCGAGACCCACCACCTATTCATCGACTTCAAAGCCGCTTATGATAGCATAATTCGCCAAGTACTTCTCTTGGCGATGTCGGAACCCGGGATTCTGAAAAAATGATCCAGCTATGCGACATGACGTTAAAAAATACACGGTGCAACGTGCAAATGGGTTACAGCTCATCTGAGTTATTCAAGACGTTTACAGGGCTTAGACAAGGTGACCCTTTATCATGTGATTTCTTCAACCTAGTCCTATGGAAGGCACTATATTATACAGGTCTTCTCAACTGCTATGGCTATGCGGACGACATCGGCCGGTCAAGGTGACCTGTACTTGAAGCATTCACAGCTTTTGATGAACAGGTGGAACGCGTTGGTCTTGAAGTAAATGAGGACAAAGAAAAGTATATGCTATAAACAAACAAAGCTTCATCTGTCCATCATCGCCTAGGACAAAACGTTCCATTTTCCATCATCGCCTAGGACAAAACGTTCCATTTTCCGAAAAAAATATTTTACCATTTTAGCTAACTATACAGTTCTTTTGAGTAAAAAAAAACTTGATGGTGAAAAAAATTGTACTCAAAGAAAAAATGTCCGTGCTGTAAACGATTTTTTTATATTAAAGCAAAATACAAATTCCAAACGCATTTTTTTTGGACAAAAAAATGTCAGCGACATTTTTTGCGCGAAAATAAATTCGTTGTTATAAAGCTTAGTTTACAGTTCCCTTGCGAAAATCTATGCAAATATTTTCACATGTCAAAATTTATTGAGGGGAAATACAAAATTACTTTTTTGCATGATCTGATTGCAGTTTCATGCTCAAAGGAACCATTGCTGCCATAGAACTACAAAACGATTGGACAATTGTGTTGCGAGAAAGTTTGGTGACTAAAAAATATTTGCACTTCCAAACAAAAGAAATATATTCACCTCACAGCATTATTTGCATGCAAATTGTTTTGCATCTAAAGTTTATTGTTTTCCATTTTTAGGCCTATAATTTATTTATAAGGGCTGGCTTAGCGACAATGGCAAACATTTTGCGCTCGAAATATTATCCAAAATTAAGCACATAATAGCAGGAAAATTGTTTTGGAAAAATCGATTTTTCCTTTGCATGAAAACTAACTGGTAACTATGCTGAAACTTCAAACATTTCATTCTTTACGCAAAACTCACTCATATATGAGAACAAAATTCTTCCCATATGATAACTCCCTCAGTGTTAGTCTCAATTTGTCGATGAACTGACATTAACTCTAACCCTAAAAGTTTATCTTTATCGGTAGAATCTCTCTTGTCAAAATTTTAAGAATTTTGTATTTTGTGTATGTGAATCATGTTGTGTAAGGCAAACCCCTATGATCGCCCCTTGGCTACGGCCTTGTCAACAACCAAAGCTCTTCGGGTCGTTTTCCTTCACTTTTTTTAAAGTTGTCCTGCTTAGTTCATAATGAAGTCAGCAGAACATCCATCTTTTTGCAAACTAAAAGAGCAATTAATTTTTTTTTGCGTATCGAATTCGCAATTAATCAGCAACTCATGATGTGATGTTTTTTAGTCTGCATTTTCGAAAGTATCCTGATAACTTCATACACATCGCCATCTGCAGCGCACGAGGCTTAAAGAACAATCAAAGCAATCCACGCAAAGAATCCTTGAAGATTTTTCAAAATGAAGCATTTTGAGAGTTGTTTTTGCCGTTATTTTTGATGAAAAGAGTCTTGAGGCAGCTACAGGTATTGAACATAGCGGATCAGGTCATGTTTTGTTTTTAAAACCGCAAACAACAAATGTGATTCCTTTTAAAAGTTAAAAATAGTTATAATTTTGGTTTAAGCTCTATAGAAAAGAGCAGTTCAAGTTGGGTACTGTAACAGGACACTTTCTTTTTGAAAATGCCTTCCAGATTATTATTGATCGAATATGCTATTAACATTGCAGAGGTTTTTCACAGCTTGATAGTCCCATCGCCATTTATCAATATACATCTTAACTATTAGTTGGAAAAAAAATCCAAAACCAAATATATTTTACAGTTCTCAACTTCCATAATTTAAACTGAAAAAAAAACTTAATTATTCTCAAGTTACAATTGAAGTGTTTACTTTATAAATGTTCAGTATTTGCTTTTTTGTAAATTGCAATCAGCCATTATATTTATACAAAAAGCTATGTAAAAAGGGGTAAAGGTAAAGGCATAAGGCACACGCCAATACATTATTTCAATTTCCAATTTTTCAACTGTTTAATTTCAATTGGCATTCATTGAATATGCATCAGAAAGTACTTGCGCCATTTATTGTGGTTGGAAGGATGTTAAAACAGGAATACATTTATATGAACATTTTATATACTTGCCATTCATGGAAAAGTGAAATATTTTCAATTTCAATTACTTACATTCTGAATCCTTTTGCGTTTGGATTGCATGATGGAAAAACGTACATAACTACTTCAATTATTATTTTTTTTTTAATAGAATGCCTCATCAATAAACAAAAAAATATCATCATATTTATCTTGTTATATGACTGTGTAAAATCGACTAGAAAAGAATTTAAATGATAAAAGTGATTAATCAGTTCTTGGAAATAAATTTTTGTAAATATTAAATAAATTCCATAATTCTATAAAAGGTTCAAGTGGTTATAGTCACATATTTAAAAGAGTCAAGAGTTTCCAATAAGATTTTTTCTTGTTCGTTGACATCATGTTTAAATACACTAAAGAGAAAATTATCTGTATTTAAATTTTAAGAGAAAAATTTCTTTTGAATGAAAAATCGATAATTCGGAAAATTTTATTTACATTTTATATTATTTTTTTAATATTAGGATTCATTAATACGTTGGTTTAGAATTGTTGACCTATCTTTATAAGCAACGAATTTTACCTACTTACTAACTTAAGGTGGCGCTACAGCCCGAGGTGGGCCATGGCCTCAACCAACAAGCTTCTTCCAGCTGGCTCGGTCTGATGCTAGCTGTCTCCAGTTTCGCACGCCAAATTAGTTGAGGTCCTTTTCCACTTGCACCCTGTAACGCTGTCCTCTTCTACTACACCGCGCCATCCCATGAAGTTCGATTCAAAGACTTTCCTGACCGAAGCACTGATGTTCACTCTAAGTAACCCAGCAAACCTCAGTAGCTGGATTTTCAGTTTTGAGGCTTTGTCAGTGTCGTTGTTGTACCTTTTTCTCCATTCCCCTTCTAAGCTGATGGGACCAAAAATTACTCGAAGAATTTTCCTCTCAAAACAGCTTAAAACGTTCTCATTCTCATCCACCGTTAATAGTGTCCATGCCCATGCCTCTGCACCATACATCAGGACCGGACACCGGAGTGATAAGTGTCTTATTCAGGGCAACTTAAGTGTTGCTCGAGAGTTGGCCTCTTTGCCTTCTTCCCAAAGAATCAGCGATTCAGTAATTCTTCGTTTGATCTCAACGCTAGTATTATTCACTGAGTTTATAGCTCCTCTCTAAAGATGCTGTCATACATGGCTTTGAAAACTATGAGAAGGTGTTAGGCTAGGTTAAGTAGAAGATCTAACATTTGATCTTGTTAACGTCACACTTAGATCTATATGTAGATCCGTTGTAATACCCTAGGAAGTTGAATTCGTCATAGAAATGACTCCCAAGGTGTTTCTTTCTTAAATGACAGAGTGCTGGACAGTGACAAAAAGAAATGTAAGGTATCCTCATGTGCTTCTTCATCGCTGCACCTTCTGCGAAGGTCATCGGTACTGAGCCCTATTTTCTTTTTGTGGTATCCCAGTAGGTTGTATCGGGTGATTATGCTGACAAAGGAACCAAGATTTTTCTTGTTTATTTGTATAGTTTAGCCTGTCCTCTGCTTATTGAAATTTGGCCATACATTTTTAGTTGTGCCACACGTTTCTAGCAGGTTCCATCTCTCATTGGTTTTTTTCTAATATTTTGTTACCAATATCGTGTTTGATGCTACAAGTTGGAACTTTAATATGTGGTCCGGCTTGACTTGGATCAAATGACGATCCCGTTCTTGCCAACTTATCAGCTCTTTTGTTTCCCTGTACTTCACTGTGATCTGATAAGTAACCCAGCAGAGTCTTACCATCATTGATATTTGCGAAGCTGCTTTGGTCACTGTCAAGACCTCAGCTTGGAAGACGCTGCAAAAGTCCGGAAGTCTGAAAGAAGCTCGCTAGGCCCAGAGTGTTCGAGAAAATTACTGCACCAACTCCAGTGTTCATCATCTTAGAACCATCAGTGAAGACAGTAATCGTAGGTTCATTACTGAAAGGTTGGTTGTTTTCCCATAAAACGGTGTGGTCGGTATCGATTGGAAATTCCTAATTTTTTTTTCCAAGATCTTCCGTTGTGTGAGGATTTGGTCGAGAGTGGACTTTCCTAGCCCAAGGCCACGCTGATATGGACCAATAAACATGTTGACAAATGTCTTCTGGCGTTCACAAAATACTTACTATAAAGAAGATCTTGTATGCGATGTTAAGGAGCCTGAGACGACGATTATACCATTTACTAGAAGAAGACTTCTGCCACGCATGAAACCAATCCAGTTGGGGGGCGAAGTTATCCAAACAAAAAGTAAGGTTAAATATCTAGGAATCACACTAGACAGTAAACTCTTATGGAATAAACACGTAGAAATAACCATCGGGAAAGCCACAAAAGCCCTCATGATTTGCAAGAGACTAGCAGATAAATCATGGGGCTGCAAACCAACCAACCATCCACCATGATGGTAAGACCCATCATTACCTATGGTGTGGTCGCATGGCACAAAAGAACCGAATTACTCACAACTAGAAAATCACTAGAAAAAATCCAAAGGCTCGCATGCTTATGCATAACTGGAGCATTGAGAACTTGCCCTACGGCAGCAATGGAAGTTATCCTTCATCTATCCCCCTTACATGAAGTCATAGCAAGCGCTGCAAAGGGAACCATCATGAGGTTTGCCAAAGAGGGAACCGAACCGGTACTGGCAAATGCATTAGCCTCAGGGTTAGAGACTGCATTCCAAAGTCAGCGGTAACAGACCTTATTGACATTCCAAGAGATGGCATGATTAAAAAATACAACTTCGAGAAAAACTTTCAAATGGAGTTAAGTAGCAAAAAGGAGTGGGTAGGTGAAACAGTAAACTACAATCTAAAAACAAATGCCATCAAGTGGTACACTGATAGATCGAGAACGACTTTAGGGACTGGAGCGGAAATCTTTGAGCCTAGAACCAAACTTTCTATACCGATGGGACAGTCTTCTAACGTCTTTCGGGTGGAAGTTCACGCCATAGCGAAATGCGCAGATCGTAATCTCGAAAGCAACTACCGAATTCAAAACATTGCCATTATGTCAGACAGCCAAGTCGCACTCAAAGCGCTGAGCTCCTACGCCATCAGCTCGAAGGTAGTCTGGGAGTGTGTGATCAGGCTTAATGTCCTTGGCAAAAACAACAGTGTCACACTTCATTAGGTACCTGGTCACGTTGGTGTCCAGGGAAATGAAGAAGCAGATTCTTTAGCGAAGATAGGGGCAAGTACTCCATTAATGGGGCCTGCACCCTATTGTGACATAGGATTAAATGTGATAAAAACAAAATAAGAGAACAAGAGGAGGTTAAAAGATCCAAAAACTGGAAAGAACTCCCTTAGCTGAGGCAGGCTAAACTATTGCTTGATAACAACAACACGTTTTAAAGACTGCATCAACCTAAGTAGGAACAACCTACACTGAGAAAACTGAACTATGAGTTATTTAAATAGAAGCATGTTCAACTATATGTTTAAATTAGTACAAATAGAATTCGATTTAAATCTACTTCGAATATGTTCAAATTCAAAAATACTATTATTTAAGGTAAAATCTGTTTAAATCAAAGCCATTCATGTTTTATTATTGCATCTGAAACTATACGTATTTTTTTACATGAATTCAAACTTACTTGAGTTTGATTTTTGAAATACGTGTTAAATTATTTTGCTCACCTAAAAGCATTTAACATAAAGTGAACATGTACGAGTTTGTTTTTAATATGAAAGCACTTAAAAACATTTACATGAGATCAGATTGAACAGAAATGTTAAATTTAAACTCGAATGTGTTTGAATTGAACTCAAACGAAAAAAAAACATAACTGTAACTGTCTTATGATTCTCATAGGCGTTCTGCGTCTAAAATCATTGCAAATGATAATGAATCCGTCGCGCATATTACATCGGTTGTTTAGTGCTAAAAGTATTCGTGGGTTTTATTGCGGTAAAAAGTGAGTGTAAGTAACAAAAAAATAAAAAAATGGATAATAATCAAAACGATCAAATAATGAAGTCATATAATATAGATCCAAACTGCCTGAATACAGTGTATAAAATTAAACCTGACGCTGTGCTTTCAGAGTACATGGGACTAGGTACGGGAGTTACTCGGGGAGTGGAACTTATCATTCTTGTTCCCTGCTTTCTATGGTGAGTGCAAGTTAATTTTATGTAGTGATACATATTCATAAGTGAAAATACATATGTAAGTATGTACCTACATTATGTATACCTATTATTATATTATATATAAAGAAGGCATAGATATTAAAGCAATAAGCTATACTGATTTCAAATATATTTCACAGATCACACTTCCACAATCAGACCTAATTGTCTGATTTAATTGAAGGAACATTCAAGTCTACAAATGAAATTGAATACAAAGGAACCATTTATTATCAAAATTTGTACTTATCTTCTTTTTCATATACAGAATCTGTCCTTAAATTTTATAAAATAATTTTACTCTTAACAAACGATATTGATGTATTTGTTTATTGTTATCCGATTGAAATTAAGAAATTCGACACACATTTTCAGTCTTATGAAATTGGTAAAAAGCTGGACAAATGTTTGTATATTAAAAATATTCCCTTCTTTACTAGCCCACCTTTACATGTTCATACCATTAATAATGGAAAATGTTACGTTAGAAATACATTTTTGTAAAAAGTTAACAAAATGTGTTTTTTCTTCACATGTTTGATTAAAGCTTTGAATGATTTCATGGACTTTTAGCTGTTTTCTTGTAACACCAAGTCACATTCAATGAGTATGTGTCAAAAAAGGTCGGGGTAAGTATGCTTCAATTTTTTTTCCTTATGATACTTTACTTAATATATGAACCAAGTTTAAAGACTTTCCATCCACTTTCACACTTTTTTACTTTTTGAGCAAAGAAATGCGATATATAACTGGAATGTGTTTAAAATAAGTAAATAGATATAGGTTTGTAATAACTACTATCTGTTTGAAAAAGTTAACGTTAAAATGATTTGTTTTAAACAAAAACCTATTTGACTCAAACACGTAAGTATTCAAAAAAGTTAATATAATTCTATTTAAAACAACAGTAAATGAAGTTAATAAAAACAACCAGAAATATGTTTATGTCAAACAGAAAGCAAAGTTAATTCAAACACAATCGAGTTCAAATCATGTCAACGATGAATAAATATAATTCTATTTAAATTAAATCGAATTCGATTCCATGCCAAATCATATGTGTTTGAGTTTGATTTAAATATGAATATGTTCAATATTTTTCTCAGTGTAAGAAAAATAACTGGTTTCCTCACTGGCCACTGCAAACTAAATAGACACCTAAATGTTCTTGGTCTAGAAAGCAGTCCAACATGCAGATTTTGCAGCGCACAGGAGGAAACACCAGATCATATATTAAGAAAATGTGACGCAATCATCCATCAAAGGAAAAAACACCTGGGACACTACCAGGTGGAAGACGGCGACCTTTCCTTTCTAAAAGTCCTCCAAATACTCAAATTTCTGAGAGAAATTAAGGTGGAGAAAGAACTGTAAGATGAGCAACCTCATCCAGTTTTTAGGTGGGGGCACATAGATCTTAAGGTCGCAGTGCAACAACCCCAATATTTCATTCATTCATTCAAGGAGACTGATGGCTCTGTAAATGGTGCAGTATCAAGAGAATCACCTTTCTTGAAGATCAGGCAAACAATACTGATGTTCCATTAATCGGGCATGGTTTCCACTAACCATAATTTGCAGATAAGCTGATTCATACTCCTAACCAATTCATCATCAGCTGATTTGAATAGCTCGGCTGCAAGGTCATGAGCTCTAGCAGCTTTATTAGAATTAAGTTTAGATATATCTATCTTCACTTTATCAAGATCGGGTGGGCACACATGCAGGCCTATGTCGTCGTCGTCCCAGGTTGAATTAATAATCAGCATGACAGCAAAATTCGATTCGTCATCGCCAATCTACAATTTTCAGAAATGATTTTTCCATATCCTCAGCATCAACTGCGATTCTATTACAATGTTCACCTTGTCCCTGCAGGCTTCTTTGGTTTGGGCCTTGTTACCTTGGGAGGTCTTTTAACCTTTTGGTAAAACTTCCAAATTTCAGTCCTGCAATTGCATCCCTTTAATTCCTCGATCGCAAGCTCTTCATGCTTTATCATTTTCCTTCTGAGAAGCCGGTGATCCTCTCTCCTCCTTCCTCGTAGAGCTCAAGAGCAGCTTTATTCCTTCTGTGCTACGCCGCGCCACATAGTATTACCTTGTATGGCTTTGGTCTGGATTTTCACAGCTCTACCCTGGCTATAACGAGGTAGTAGTCCGAGTCAACGTTGGCTCCTTGGAACGTTCGGACATCCTTGATACTGGAGTAGTGCCTCGCATAGATCGCAATGTGCTCAATGTGGTTGACTTTTGATTGACCAGAAGATCGCCGTGTCCTATTGTGGATATCGAGATGTGGGAACAACGTACTAGCTACCACATTGTTTCACCCCGTTTGTGTTGAAGGCACTTGAAATTCGACTTTTAAGTTGGTTCAATACAAAACTACTTAAGTTCTGGGATTTGACTGACGTCACTTGGTTTGAACAGTTTAAGCTTTAATTTTTGAGTTTTTAGTTTGATTGAAGTACCTATAAGAAATCCGGGGTAGTTTCCGATAGTCATTATTGTCTCCTAGTTTGTGAAGTTCAAAACACTCAATGAATTTTCTTTTCGGGGCTTGATAATACCTTACTTTTATAATATTAAATGTTCTATACAAATATTTCAATAAATCTTTCCAGGCTTAAAACCCAATAATTGCGCATCAACCTTAATGTGTAGAACCATTTTTTCAGCAACAAAAAAGAACAAACCAATTTCATACTAACTAAACCATTAATAATTCACCTAAGGATTAAAATATACGAAACGATATATCATGAAGAAAGACACAATCAAATATTTTGAAGCCTTGAAAGCAACCAATGACACTCCATATACGAGACCTTAATGTCCATCAAGCTCAGGGGCTCAAGTCCAAGTTCAATGTTAGATAATTCCATAGACTCATGCACTCCATGGTTACAAAAAAGTTTTACTTCATCCAGATTCACCATTGCTTCTGACGATGCCGCCGACTGACGACACGAAGAAGACGATCCATCGAGGTCATGAGCGCAAATAAGCAGATGGGTATGGTTTTACTGAAACCAATTTACTCTAAAGTTGGTAAGACTACATCGAGCCATTACCACGACAGCACTCCGCTAAATTCATTGGCTTTGGATGAATGAATCCGTAAAGATGCGCCTTGTGTTTTTTTTTTTTTTTGCATAGGCAGCTTCGATTTTTGTCTGTGTGTGCCTCATGAATGGAATTCAATGCAAGTGTTACTATACGAATTTCTGACTATAATGAATCTCTAACGTACGTGCATTGTCAAGATCGCACTTACCACTCAGAGTGACATGATCTTGGCATTGTGAAAATGGCAATATAATGGAATTCATTATGATGCATTTTATTCTTCGCTTTTTACTATAATTGTGCTAATTTTTACGGCAATCGAGCTATAAGAAGGTGTTAGAGACAATATTTCCTTTGGAATCTAAGATCCACAATAGTATCTTTTGTTATAACCACAAACTAGAGTTTGACAAATTGGAACAAATATACCTTAAGTTGGTTCTTGTACACCTTATTGTTATTAAAGCCTTTGGCAGACCAGTAACAGCTTTTCGCTTGGATGAGTCATTCGATTGAATTACACGCTTCGCTACATTTTTATTGAAATCGATTTAAGCATGAAGGAGAAGGTGAATATTTTCTCTACTAAAGCAACATTGTTTCTTATATCTTCTGATGTTAAGTTCAACTATTGTTTTTAAGGAAACCCTATTTCTCTTTTTCTCTCTTTGAAAAGGTACGAGTACGGTTATTTAAGGCTAATAATGGATAAAGTTAATTCAAAAACTGTAAACTGTTCTTGAAGAAACTAATTTAAAATGAGACAGCCTTCGGCTCTTATGGTTGGTAGATACTGGTAATAGCTGTTGTTCTGCTATAAAAATAATTTGCACTTTCTTTTCAAACAATGTAGCACTTTGATTGCATAGAATAGGAGTGAGGCCGTGTTTTAGTTGTGAAATAAGCCAAGAACAACGAATCATGTCAGAGATACTATCTGTGGTATTTCAATGAAATTTAGTATGCGGACACTGGAAAAAAACTATTGTAGACTTTGAGGAATGAGGATCAATTGGGTTTTAAACAGTGCCGTAGCTATCATGGATGGCATCCGGGGTGGACGTTGTGGGGTTACACGAAGATTTGTTACCGCTCCGGAAAAAGATAATTTGGTTGACATTAATGAATCGAAATACACTTCTTTTGTCTTTATGTAGCTGGCCTTGCATCTGTCAAGCAATTATTTGTACTTCTATTAAAGCTACAATGTCGATGGAATGTCTACAAAAATCAGAAATGTTCACAGATTTCCTACTGGTCCGGAAATCCAATTGAATTTGACAACTCGGCTTACATCTCGATTCGCTTTTGATATGACTAGAAGTAAACCGAATCATTTAAAAATTATGCTAGGCTAGGCAGGAAAAATTTAACAAGATGGGGATGTCCGCCACTTACCAAGAAATAGCATCAGAGATACGAGAAGTTTAGGTGCATTTTCCTATATAGGGTGTTGTTCGGTTTACCGATTTTTTGAAACTTGGCAGATAATTTTTTTAATTTATTTATTTATTCAAATAATTTACAAATTATTTTATTAAAGGCGTCTGGGCAGCAAGACCATAAACGACGCGACGGCCTCAACCAACAAGCCTCTCCAGCCAGCTCGGTCCCTAGCTAGCTGCCTCAAGTTACGCACTCCAAGTTAGTTGAGGTCGTTCTCCACTAGTGTGCGCCACCTAAGGTGGGGTCTTCTTCTGCTGCGTAGATCATCAGGGGTAGATTCGAGGACTCGTCGGGCTGGTGCGTTGGTGTCCATACGCTCCACGTGTCCCAGCCATCTCAGCCGCTGTATTTTCAGCTTTTTGACGTCGATGAAAAGCCCATAAAGCTCGTTGTTAAATCTTCTCCTCCATACTCGATCGATACATACTGGACCGAAGATCACCCGAAGAATTTTCCTTTCGAAGCACCCAAGCAGATTCTTATCCGTTTTTGACAGGGTCCATGCTTCTGCCCCATATAGCAGAACCGGGATGATGAGGGTCTCATATAAAGTCTCCTTGGTTCTTTGAGAGAGGGCTATATTACTCAAATGCCTTCTTAGTCCGAAGAAACAGCGGTTGGCAAGAGTAATTCTTCGTTTGATCTCTGCACTGATGTCATTTTGCGATGTAATAGTGGAGCCCAGGTAGACAAAGCCCTTGACGACTTCGAAGTTGTACCTATCCATCGTGACGTTTTGCCAGAATCGACGATGTTGAGATTCCTTTACCGATGATAGCATATATTTACTTCGTCTTGTCCTCATTTACAGCAGCCAAACCCATTTTAGCCGCCTCCGATTCAATACTTGCAAACGTGCCACCGGTAACAGCTCACTTCGTTCTCCTAATGATGGCAATTTCATCTGCATAAGCAAGTAGTTGAACTGAATTTTGATAAATTGTGCCTCTGTTGTTGACTTGCAAGTTGTGTACATTTTCAAGTACGATGTTAAAGAGGGTGCATGATAACGCATCGCCTTGCCTCAAACATTTCTTGACATCAAATGGTTCGTTGGTGTTCTTGCTATGTAACTTTGACGGAGCAACGACATTTCTCCATCGTCATCCTGCACAAGCGGACGAGTTTGACAGGGATGCTGAGATGCGACATGGCTCTGTATAGCTCGTCTCTGCCTACGCTATCGTACGCAAATTTGAAATCGATAAAGAGATGGTGTGTCTCGATTTGAAACTCCTGGGTTTTTTCCAGAATCTGTCGGAGTGTGAACATTTGATCGACAGTTGATTTTCCAGGCCTAAAACCACACTGATAAGGGCCAATCAAATCGTTTAAAACGGCTTAAAGTTGTTATTTATTTACGTGACCTTTGTTCCTATAATTTGAATTGGATATAGTTGACCTACAGCCCGCTTAAACTATATCCAATAAAACGGCTTTAAGCGATCACACAGTACAGATGACAGAATTTCGTATGCGACGAACGTTGAGGAGACTTATAACCTCTGTAGTTAGCACAAGTCAGAGCATCTCCTTTCTTGTGGATGGGGCACACTATACCGAGGTTCCATTCATCAGGCATACTTTCATCCGACCAAATTTTGGAGATAAGTTGGTGTATACTCCTTACCAAGTCATCTCCACCTGATTTGAATAGCTCGGCTGGAAGGCCATCTGCACCAGCAGCCTTGTGCGCTTTAAGCTTGGCTATCGCTAACCGCACTTCATTTAGATCAGGTGGACGGAAATTTCGACCATAAATATCCAGCTTGAATGGATTATTCTGTTTAACAGCGGAATCTTGGTTATCTTCGCCGATTAGTAGTCTAGAAAAATGTTGTTTCCAGATCCTCAGCACCGACTGTGTCCCCACTACCGCATATTCCCACTCTGTTCTCGGCAGGCTTCCGTTCTGGCCTTGTAGCCCTGGGTAGATTGCCTAACCCTTCGGTAGAACTTTCGAAGATCCCCCCTACCGCAACAGTCCTCCTCACTTCACATGCTCTCTCTATTTCCTCCTGAGAAGTTGGCGCTCCTCCCTTCGTTTTTGCTCATGGCCTTAGAGGTCCCGGGCTGTTCTCTCAGCAGTTCTGGTTCTAGTTTGAAGCATTGATTGGTAGGCCTCGTTCTTGGCTGCATGCGCCAACCGGCATTCTTCATCGAACCAGGGGTATCGTCGTGGTCACCTAGTGAAACCCAGCACATAAGTGACGGCACTTCTGATCGCTTGTTGGCAGTGCCTCCACTGGTCCTCAGCAGTCGGTGCTGGCAGCGGAGTTGCTGAAAGGTTAAGAGAGACTTAGTCAGCAAAGGTCCTGGCAATCTCTTTCGATTTTAACTTCTCGACATCAAATCTTTTCACAGCATCCGCTCGGCGTTGTGGCGTCATACCCTGAGACCACACGAGCGAGTAATCGCTAGCGAGTTACAAATACATCGAAACTTTTACTGCTCGCTAGTCAACTGGCTTGCCTTTTTCGAAGCCAGTTGAGAAGCGATTAGAGCGGCGAGTGATTTGACAATTAATGCATGTACCCAACTCGCTAGCGAGTACTCGCTCGTGTGGCCTCTGGGATAGATATCCGCATACGTACTTGAGCTAAAGGGTGATTTTTTAAGAGGTTTAGAACTTAAAAAAAAAAAAAACACAAAAAATTCAAAAAAATGAATGAAATATTTATTTGAATCGATAGTTTGAACCTTGCAATTTAATGTTTAAAGATAATTTCATGCAAATGTTGACCGCGGCTGCGTCTCAGGTAGCCCATCCGCTGAGTCCAATTTTGGCATACTCTTTCACACATATCGGCCGGTATCTCACGAATGAATGCATGGATGTTGGCTTCCAGTGCGTCAATCGAAGCGGGCTTGTCCCTATAGACATTAGCCTTGACATACCCCCACAAAAAATAATCTAATGGTGTCAAATCGCACGATCTAGGCGGCCAATTGACCGGCCCGAAACGTGAAATTAACTGTTCACCAAACTCGCCTCGCAATTGCGCCATTGTTTCGCGTGCTGTGTGGCATGTGGCACCGTCTTGTTGAAACCACATATCATGCAAGTCAAGAACTTCCATTTCGGGCAAAAAAAAGTTTGTTATCATCGCTCGGTAGCGTTCACCATTGACAGTAACGCTGCGATTCGCATCATCTTTGAAGAAATATGGCCCAATAATGCCGCCGGCCCATAAACCGCACCAAACAGTGGCTTTTTCGGGATGCATTGGTAGCTGTTGCAATGCTTCTGGCTGATCTTCACTCCAAATGCGGCAATTATGCTTATTTACGTACCCATTCAACCAAAAATGAGCCTCATCGCAGCGCGCGATGAACATTTCGAACCGAGCACGAATTTTGATAGTAAAATTCAATAATTTGCAAGCGTTGTTCATTTGTAAGACGATCCATGGTTAAATTGCAAACCAAACTGAAGCTGTTTGACAGTGACACAAGGTACTAAACACACGTCAGCTGTCAAAACCAGTGTTGCCAAAACCAAACCAGCTAAAAAATCACCCGTTACAACCAAGTAATGGTCCGAGTGAATGTTGGCCCCTCTGAACGTTCGGACATCCAGGATACTGGACATCGAGGATACTGGAAGCATGCCTGGCGTCGATCGCAACATGATCAATCTGGTTGACGGTTCGTTGATCAGGAGACCGCCAGGTTCCTTTGTGTATATAGAGGTGTGGAAATCGAGTGCTGGCTATGATGATGTTACGCCTCGCCGCAAAGTCAATCAGCCTGAGTCCACTACCGGAAGTGTTGTCGTGCAGGCTGTGTCCTCTGACTATCGAACCAAAGATGCCCTCCTTTCTGATTTTGGCATTGAAGTCGCCAAGAATGATCTTGACGTCGTACTTGGGGCACCTACCATGCGTACTCTCGAGGAGATCGTAGAAGTCTTCCTTGGTTGAGTCATCTTTGTCTTGCGTTGGGGCGTGGGCACAGATCAACGTAACATTTTTGAATTTTGCTTTGATGAAGTTTGTGACCAAGTGCTCGCTTACATTTCTGAAGCCCAGGACTTGACTTCTTGCTTAAGTCTTCCCCTTACCACAAAACCACAACCAAAGAGTCACTGACCCTGCTCCTTGCAGCACTCACCGAAATAGATGTCATAGGACTTCATCCTCCCTATGCCCTCTCCATCCCATCGCACTTCCTGCAGGTCTAGTATGACATTGTCAATTCTAGACACTCCGGAATCATCCAATAGTTTCTAATAAGAAACGTAATGCCAAAAGTCAGAATGTGACATCTGCATACAAGCTCTTAGACATTTGCGATCGAAAACTCGAAGCTTTTCCATATATGGGTTAATGTTCCACCGAACTGGACTCGCCTAATAGACTTTTGAGGGCCATTAATGCCTTTCTTGCCTTCTCTAACTGGGTATTTATGTGCTCATAACAAGAGTTTGTGCAGATGAAGACCCAAATATCTCACAGTAGATTTGATGTATACACAATTTGGATTCGTTATTCTTAGATTTTTCCAGTTGCGTCTCAAATCTGAATTATCGAGTTTTTTTGGACTCGTTATTTTTAGATTTTTCCAGTTGCGTCTCAAATCTGAATTACTTTTGGTCGAAAAAGTATGGTTTCGCATTTCCCATAATGTGTTTGAAGCTTACAATTTGAGCTGAAAGCGTGGAATTTGTCAAACCTGTTTCGAATCTGAGTTTGGATGTCTTCAATTTTAGAGCAACTTGCATACAGAATTGCATCGTCGTCAGCGAACGCTAGTGAATTATCAAGCTCCCTAAGTATTTCAGAAATGTGGAAATTGAAAGGAGGTGGTGCAGTCACTGTGCCGTGCAGAAGAGCATTTGTGGCACTAAAAACTTCACTGGTCATGTACTCTCTATCTGTTACGACAAATTTCTTCTCATATACCATCGAAATTATCAGCCTTGTGAGATGTGGAGGGAGTTCATACCTAATAAGTTTATAAATTAACCCGTCGATCCAGACCGTGCCATAGGCTTTTCCGATATCTACTAGGTAGGTAGCTGTACACCTTTTTGCATTTAGATTCCAGTTAATGTTTGAAACCAATTTTGTAACTGGCGTGCTCTGCCGAGTGATTTCTTTTAAACCCAAATTGGTTCCCTCACTTCATTGCTCCTTCATATATCGTCCAATACCAAAACCATATAACGGGTGATTTTTTAGCTGGTTTGGTTTTGGCAGCACTGGTTTTGACAGCTGACGTGTGTTTAGTACCTTGTGTCACTGTCAAACAGCTTCAGTTTGGTTTGCAATTTAACCATGGATCGTCTTACAAATGAACAACGCTTGCAAATTATTGAATTTTACTATCAAAATTCGTGCTCGGTTCGAAATGTTCATCGCGCGCTGCTTCCATTTTATGGTCGGCATTCTCGACCTTCTGAGCAGTCTATTCGGAAGATTGTGACCAAATTTCGCACCAAATTTACTTTGTTGGACATTAAACCACCAACACGTTTACGTACTGTGCGTAGTGAAGAAAATATTGCGGCCGTATCAGCTAGTGTGACAGAAGACCGCGAAATGTCGATTCGGCGCCGTTCCCAGCAGTTAGGCCTTTGTTACAGCACTACGTGGAAAATTTTGCGGAAGGATTTGGGCGTAAAGCCTTTTAAGATACAGCTGGTGCAAGAACTAAAGCCAGCCGACCTACCACAACGCCGAATTTTTGGTGAATGGGCTCTTGGAAAGCTGGTCGAGGATCCGCTTTCTTATCGAAAAATTGTGTTCAGCGATGAGGCTCATTTTTGGTTGAATGGGTACGTAAATAAGCATAATTGCCGCATTTGAAGTGAAGATCAGCCAGAAGCATTGCAACAGCTACCAATGCATCCCGAAAAAGCCACTGTTTGGTGCGGTTTATGGGCCGGCGGCATTATTGGGCCATATTTCTTCAAAGATGATGCGAATCGCAGCGTTACTGTCAATGGTGAACGCTACCGAGCGATGATAACAAACTTTTTTTTGCCCGAAATGGAAGTTCTTGACTTGCATGATATGTGGTTTCAACAAGACGGTGCCACATGCCACACAGCACGCGAAACAATGGCGCAATTGCGAGGCGAGTTTGGTGAACAGTTAATTTCACGTTTCGGGCCGGTCAATTGGCCGCCTAGATCGTGCGATTTGACACCATTAGATTATTTTTTGTGGGGGTATGTCAAGGCTAATGTCTATAGGGACAAGCCCGCTTCGATTGACGCACTGGAAGCCAGCATCCATGCATTCATTCGTGAGATACCGGCCGATATGTGTGAAAGAGTATGCCAAAATTGGACTCAGCGGATGGGCTACCTGAGACGCAGCCGCGGTCAACATTTGCATGAAATTATCTTTAAACATTAAATTGCAAGGTTCAAACTATCGATTCAAATAAATATTTCATTCATTTTTTTGAATTTTTTGTGTTTTTTTTTTTTTAAAGTTCTAAACCTCTTAAAAAATCACCCGTTACAAAAATTTAACTATCGTCTCGGTATTGGTCTCAACAGTCTCGTCTCGATGTCGGTCTGGGTCTGGTCTGGGTTTGGACCCTACAACGACCCAACATTTATCAAACTAGGGTTATTGACCAATTAGAAAGAATAATCTTTTTACAAATATCCCGCACATGGGGTGCCTAGATCCCAAATCACCTTATGGTTACAATATTTCTTTTGATTTATGAATTGATTTATTAAATATCTTTTGTATTATTTGCTGGGCGTGAGAACTGTTAGAACAATTATCAGAAGCAATCAATTGAAATCCCCTTTTGTGCTGATTTCTATTTCGTATTCATTTTTATACCAAATGTACATTTTTATCCATCATCCTCTTCCTATAATACATATGTAAAAAGCTTATCAAAGGCTTTTTTTAAGGATTCAAATATTTACAGAAACGTGTTGAAAGGACTTAATTTTATTATTATAATCATGTCGGGAAAAATTGAAAATGTTTTTTTTTTGTTGTTGTTGCGTTGGTTCAAAGAGTTTTTTTTATGGATATTCAAATGTTCTTAAGCTTATTTTCTTCAGATTTCGTCGCAGACGATTCCATGAATGAAAGATTGAAAAAAAAAAGTTCAAAGACTAGACGAAAGGTATAGGTTCATCGTTCATAGGTGCATATATGTTCAATCTGTTGGTAATGTAGGTAGGTACATGTACGTACGTATTAAAAAGATACACCCTTTTGTGAGAATTTATATATCTTTTGATGACGAATATATATTGAACCTTAATTTAAGTAGGTATACAAATTCGTAATCTTCAAAGTAACATCTTTTCAATCATATTAAATCTACATACATCCATACAGAGAAAATCCCCACCATAAAAAAAAGAACATCCAAACTTAGAGTCCTTAAAAATTTCACGATTGGTAAATCTTGGGGGGAAAATATGTTAAGTACCCTAAATAAGTAGCTACTCATATGGTGCATATTTTCCATGGGATCTTAAGTAAGTAACTTGTTTTTTTTATGAATTTGTGATAACTTGTTTATCGCTAACAAAGCCCTCAGGAAAATGTATCTTATATGTATTGATAAAAATGTAAACTTGCAAGGATATAGATTGATTGATTGATTGGTAACGATTCCAATCAAAATAAAAAAAAAACAAAATGCTTTAAGGGTCATATTTTGACGCTCAAAAATAAAAGTAAAAATAAAATGTCAAAGAACTACCCCTGCTTCTGTTTTGGGTGATAACTCTGATAATAATTATTTCTCTTCGTTTGAAACTTTAATTAAAAGTCAGCTACAAACAATTTCTAAATATTTTGTCATAATCTGCGCCTGACATTTGTTGTTTTTTTTTGGTTGGTTCATTATTGTTAAAGTTACTTTTCGTTTATTGTTTGAAATTGACCGTCAAATTCCTCGTTATATCCTTTCATTTTTCAGTTAAGAAAATATCAATATAAAATTCGTTGTCGAACTTAGTGCAATCTTAACTGATATCCGGTATGATTTTTTTTTTTAATCGTTAACAATATCCTTTAAAGTACAATCATCCAAAAAAAAGACACTCAAATATTGCTCCTTTGTAGTCTGAAATGTCATTTGCATAATATTCCTTTGGTGCTCAATATTAACACACGTATCTGTTAAGCACAGACAATAAACCAGGTCAACAGCTCATTATATTATAGAACGCAAGCAGCATTATACTAAAGTCACTCACCCTAAAATGCTGTATGTTTCTATATATCCAACAAAGGAAATTGTGATTTATTCCCGTACTTGACACCCTTTAATACAATCACACAAAACAAGCATCGCATCGGTATGTTCTGTACAAGCCACAATATACCTACATCCATTACATCCATTAAAATCAACTCAAATTAAATGAAAACACGATACAAAAAATTCGGGTTACAACATCTCGATCTAATCACATGGCAAAGCTTCAAGCATCCATCAGTGATGGAAGCTGCAACTCCAATCCATCTTTTTATCTATTTATCTTTATCTATAGCTATCTATATTTATCGGGCTGGTTGTTGTTATTCCCCTTCTATATTTGGAAGACAAAAACTTGACTATGCAAAGGTGAATTTCAACAGGATTGAACTTTTACAAATTCAATTAATTCGTTTAGAATACGCAGGTGGTTTGAAAAGCTTCTTACCTGACAAAGATGGAAGACATTTTTTTTCGTCAAATTTACTTAATTTTTTAAAACACTTCTCCCAGCGATGGCAATGCTCTCATAATTCGTCTAAATCAGAGGTTCCCAAACTTTTTTTCCTCGAAGACCACTTTTAAAATAATCCTGGTTTCGGCAGACCCCCTGCTGCAACATTTATACCATATTCCCAAAACTCGTCAGAAAATTCGAAGATTAGATCTAAGGATGGAGATCTGCTTCGCAGCTGAGATCCGACCCTAAATTCGGGCACCGCTTTGCAAGTCAATGACACGGGTTGCACTTAATATCGAATATTGTAGGCGTTTTTTTCAAAGCCTCGTAAGTCTGTATTGAAAAATTGCTTGAAAGATAAAACAAATTTAAAATGTAATAAAATGGAATTCTTAGATCGTTAAAGGTTTTTAAACTGGTTGATAGCCCCAAAAGGTATCATAACAAATGCCGTTTTTCTTTTTTAACTCAGAGCAGATAACAGAACTGCCAAACAAAAATTCTATGTTTCTTTTTTAGCTCAGACATATCTGAGTATAAAAAGTGTGTTTCTTTTTTCCATCGGAGCTAGGTCAGAGCTTGCTTAATTAGCTCAGGATTAAATGACCGAGCGAATCGAGTGAAACGCTGTGCGAAGCCAACTTCATTTATTTTTTTAGTGATACAGAGTTAAAAATGGATTCCCTGGGCAGTCGCCCGTCAACTTCAGGTAAACAAATAATTGTTTGTTTTAGTTTTTGTGTTTATTTTGGAACAAATATAATTATTTCTATTTTTTCTTATGTGTTTTGACAGCAAATTGTAAAAAAATTGCAAAAAATTTCACGTTACAAAAACTCCTATCAAATGACAGTTCAGTGCTCAAGTGTGTTTTATAATTAAATCTGAGGAATCTGATCATAATCTGCTCGGAGCTCTGCTCTGATCGCTCAGCCTCTGCTCAGAGCTTTGCTCAGAGCCAAAAAAGAAAAACGCCAATATTTGAATTCCGTGATTTGTTTTGATCTGAAATAAAACTTAATGGCGGTTTAAAAAAAAGGGAATTAATGCTAAATAAACAGGCTATCTGATACCTACCTCGGACCAAAGGAAAAGCAAAAAATTAACAACATTATTTTTAGAATATTATTGATAGGACTGCAATACGACCATTATTCACTGAAATAATAGTAGTACCTCGTGGCATGATGGTTAGTGTGTAGAACTATCATACCGAAGGTGTGGGTTCGATTCCCAGCAGTGCAACCTAAAAACAGAAATGTTTTATCCGAGGTACTGCCTCTTGCGAGGAACCGACAAATCCTCCAAGAGTATACTTGGTCATGAAAAAAGTGCTTCTCATCTAGCCGTTCGGACTCAGCTTAAAATTGTAGGTCTCCTCCATTCCTGCCAACAACACGCATACAGGAATGGTTGAGAGTTGTAAGCCACTATAGGCCGCCCTGGTTCTCCACGAGCTGTTGCGCCACCCAATTTATCACTGAATGTCAAAAATCACCGAAAAATTTGGAATTTTTTTGTTCCCTTAATTTGTTTGATTAGTGTAGGTAAAATCTGCCTTCATTGACAGATAAGGCCAAGCCTAGATTTTTGTTCTTTACTTTCGAAACCAGAAACATTTTCGTGGACCCCCCCTTGCAACTGGTGAACCCCCATTTTTATTTCATGTCAACGTAGAACCCCGTCGAATCTCCCGTGGACCCCTGGGGGTCCACCTGGACCACTATGGGAATCACTGGTCTAAATAGTGCGCGGCATCTTTTCTTGCGAAAAAAGTTTTTTTTTTACAAAAGTGATGAAAACCCTATATTTAAAAAATAACTGTCTCTCGACTTCAACTTTTAGCTTATGGAACAAAAACAAAAACACACGGGACTAGATCTGGGGCCTAAAACACAGAACGTCAACCAGTCAACAATTACTTGTTCAACTATTAGTGCAGGCTAATTAACATATTTTTATTCGAAAAAAAGAAAAATTGTTAACAGAAGTTTAACGATTGAAAATGGTGAAGGGGGTTATAAGGAATGTAAAAAAATCTATTTCCCAGAAACGTTGTTGGAGTGGGGATTTGGGGGTGAAAAAGAAGGGGGAAATTCTATTATTGCATTTTCCGACTAAAGTTGATCCCAAAATGAAAAGTTTTCAATAGAAATGTTGTAGATCGAGCAGAAATCTAAGTCATTTTTTGACATAACCTCAAAATTTCCGAGATATTCATGAAAAACCGTATTTTTTTCTTGTTTTCCTTTTTTATTTTTTATTTTCCCAAAAATAGTTCAACTAGAATGAAACTTTGTGAAAAAATATCTAGTTTTGTCCTTAAAAACCACAATTTTTTTTAAGCAAAACTATTGATCAAGTTTTGAGATATTCTATTTTGTTTGCAAAAAAATACTTTTTTTTCAAATGAAAAATGCACTTCAGAAAATCAGAGTTAATTCAAGGATCCTTGGTTTTATTTCTAGATTTGCTTTGTAAAAATAATGATAACATATAGTAACGACGAAGGTTTATAGGTACATGTATTCTGATATCAAACACCAAAGTTCAAAGATGGGGGTTCAAAGCCAGCTTGGTTTCCTATTTCAATGTTAAGGTTAATAACACTTCAATGCACTTAAAAAAAAAAAATAGGAAATGATGCTCTGTCATTTTCCCATAGTCTAAAGACTTTTACCTAGATAATCCAATCAATAGAATCCATGATATAAGCTCTATAAACAAACCTTATCGGCTTTTTTTGGGGACTTTATTTTGTTGATTTTTCTTTTGTTTGAAATATCTGTAAAAAGGGGTGATAAGGTCCGCATAAAATGATTATATCTTGAGTTTTATATATCAGACTGTCATGATTGATTATTTTATATAAAAGTAAATCTAAAAACAAAACTAATGATTCTTGAATGAACTCTGTACGATGATTTTCTGAAGTATCTACATTTTTCATTTGAAAAAAAGTATCTTTTGCAAACAAAATTGAATATCTCAAAAACTAATAATTGGTTTTGCTTGAACAAAAATTGTGCGGTTATTAAGAATACAAGAAGATATATTTTCACAGAGTTTCATTTAAATTGAGGTATTTTTGGGAAAATGAAAAATAAAAAAGGAAAACAAGAAAAAAGTACGGTTTTTTGCCAGTATCTCGGAAATTTTGAGTTTGTGTTAAAAATAATAAAAGTTGTAGATTTTTGCGTGATCTACAACATTTTTATTGAACACTTTTCATTTTGGGGTCAACTTTAGTCGAAAGACGCAATAATACAATTTTCAACCTCTTTTTCACCCCCCAAATTCCCCCTCCAACTACGCTGCTGGGAAATTGATTTTTTTACATTCCTTATAACCCCCTCCACCATTTTCAATCGTTAAACTGCCGTTAACAATATTTTTTTTATAAATTTGTAAAAAGCCTGCACTATATTTCCATAACACAATTAAAACTTAAACAATTGTCAATAAAAAGAATTTCCAACAGAAATTTGAAACAGTTGAACAAGTAATTGTTAGAATAACGTAAATTTTATTAAATCAGCGCTTTGCTTTTATTAATGGGCGACCGTAATTTGTATGATAGACTTTCAGTAAGATATCAACGAATTGTATGCTGCACACGAACAACACATGGGGCTATCTATTTTAAGTTAGTTTTTTTTTCTTTGAATAATTTTGTCTGTTTTTTATGCTCATTATCACTTTTCGCCTCAAAATTAAAAAAAAAAGAATTTTGTAAACCAAGTTCTTGACCATTAAAAAATTCTTAGCGAATATTTCCAATTCTCAAGTGTTTCGGTATATGTACCTTGAAAAACTTATATTTTCGAAATTGGAACATTATTAAAACAGCAATATCTCGTAACTGAGCACTCGTATCAAAAAAGTTATTATGATATTTCTTGTTGAAAATTTGACTATCTTAACAATGAGCATAAATAATTTTTAGACAACTTCGTCATTTAAGAGAAAGGACGTTAAAACCGGTATTTTTGACTTTTGACCAATTTTAGAAATAGTAATATGATTTAAATGATCAATTTTACAATAAATATGAAAATATTTTCTTGTAGAGAGTCATATAATCTGTAAATTGTGTGCAAAATTTTTTTGACAAAATTTGTTGTTTAAAAGTTGTACGCGAAAAACCCATATTTTGAACTTTTCACCTTTTTGAAGTACTAATATCTTCTAACTGATCACTCCTATGAACAAAATTGAATATTATTTTTATATAATAACACATAAAAAAGGTATGAATTTATCAGTGACAACTTCGTCATTTGAGAGCAAAAGGCAAAAAACCAGATTTTTTAACTTTTGACGAAGTTTTTAATATAGTGATAATATAGTGATATCTTTAGAAATATCGCTCGTAGAAAAAAAAAGTTATATTCTCTTGTCGAAAATTTAATAGTGTAAAAACTTCGTATGAAGTTGTTTTCGAAAGCAATCACCGTTCGTGTGTTACAGGCAAAAAACAGACATTTAAGTCAAATAGGGTTTTCTTTAAATGGCGATATCTCCTATAGTACGGTCAAGTTAGATTTCATTATATGGAGCGCTGGGAACTAAATCCGAGGTCAGGTTTGACTTCACTATTCGATTAGGTATTGGTTCGCGAGTCTAAAACCACTTTTCTCACATCTCTACCTAGAGTCATTTGGCCGCCATTTTGTTTTTTATGTTCATTTTGATTTTTCCTTATAACTCACGCATTTTTGATCTTAGGAATAAAACTTGTAGAAAATTGGATTATCTACAAAATATGTTAAAGAACTTTTTTGGCTAAACACTCTTGTTTGAAAGTTACAGTCCATTAACAAAAAAAAAAATTAATTTTTTTTTTTCTAATTGCCATAATTTTTTTCTGTAACTCAAATCAAAAAAACACTATTATAAAAGTTATAGATCTTTTAATTATCTATATTAATTGCCTTGACAGTTTTTTAATTGGACTAACGGTTCTCGCTTCGGTATATCATCGAACAAAGCTGCTAGTGCCGACAGGCGGAAGTTTTAAAGTACGCTGGAGATGATCTGGCAAGGAAAGGAGCCTACACCAACAAGACAACATAGAAATCAACAGTCCAGTCAATCCCAGAGAATGACGTGATGGACACATTTAAAACATCTACCGGCAGACCGTGAAGGTTGCCAGCGATTTGTTGGCGCCCCAATCGGGGTTATAGGATTTGATGATGATGATCGAAATAGATAGTTTGAAAACTTGTATACAAAAATTTTGTGGGAAAAGTTATCAAAAACCAACAAAAAAGAATAAACTCTAAGTTTTCTAATTTGTTTCCTACATACATAGGTACATATATTGCACAAAAATACATTTTTTCAGAGCAAAGATACGCATAAGACATGGTCAGACAAAATAAAGTACAATGTGAAATTAGTCAGATAAACTTTTAATAAAAATAAAGTAGAGGCTCAAGGCTTTAACTTATGACATGTTGAAAAAGCCATTTTTATTCAAAACTGACAGATATGTATAGTCCAAAAGCCTATTTTTTAACAAGTAAGTTGTTAGTTAGTGAAAGGAGCTTTAAAAGTAGTAGCCCACGGATACCAATTTGTCCGTATTGGCATTTTTTTTACGGATTGAAAAATTGTAATTAAGATATCTTCAACTAAAGGCATTGCCACCCCCACTTAATTATATAAATAAAAAAATAAATAAATACAAATAAACTCGTGGCAACAGCCAAAAAAAAGTGTCTGACCATTGCCATCGTGTAGAGGACAGTCTTACCTTTCATGTGATACCCCATTTATAGAAGTTGCTTGAAAAGCCTTGTCCGACCAGTAGTTTTGTAAATGTTTGTAATCTGACGGTTGACTCCCGGACTATGAGCCCTTACTTTATTTTATTTCAATATGCCTTGAACCTTTCTTTGCTCTGAAAAAAGCTATGCGCACTTTAGAAAGAACTATTAGAAAACTTTGATTTTTCGATTCTTTTTTGGTTGGGTTTCCTTAACTTTTCCTGCTTGAATTTTAATAGAAAATATATGTAACTTTGTACAAAATTTGGCTTAATATCCGAGCTTTACCAACGAGACGACACATAATATAGAAAACTGGACCATTGTCTCAGAAATGAAAGAGTAGAATTAGTTGCATATTCAGTTTTAAGCTGGCTATGCCCCAAACAAATATATTCGATAATTCAAAAATGGCTTGAAATTTTAAATAACACCTTTGGCTGGATGAAGCTGTACCATAGCATAAGGGTGTTTAAAATTTTGCTCCACTAGTTTTTTTTTGCACCATCATTTTTAACAAGTTAGTGTTTTTTTATTTATTAACATGACATCAAGATAAAGTCAAGTGCTATCCAAAGACTCCGGAGTCTATCAAAAATGCTTTCATTATTTGATGAATTTGCAATTTATGTGATGGCAAAATTCTCCTTTACTCATTTATTATTTCGATATATGTATGTAAGTACACGAGTGCGGCATGCGGGGCATATCGAAATCAATCGAAACAATAGGAAATATGAAAGACAGGTGTGGTGCTTTATATGCTGATGAATTAACAACAATAAGGTTCTGAAAGTTCTATAGGGTAGCGGGTAGCAAACGCCCGTCAGCCGACTTAACGAGGTGGGGGAAGTGATTACGAATGAAATGGATTTCCGCACGATTAAACGATTTCTTTTTGTGTGTAGTAGCTCCTCAAGAAGTACCTACCTCCCCCATTTCTCGTAGTTGTTGTTGAGGTGGAATCTTTGATATAGCTCCGTTGTATACCACCTTAAGCTTGAATCAGTTGGAAGAATGCAAAAAAGTATCCAAATGCAATAGTAGCTATAGCTATGTTGGTGGTGCTTGAGATTAAATTGATTGACGTTGCTTTTGTACCATGAGGCCTTTGTCTTAAAGTTGCATGCTTTTTGTTTTGTGTGTGTGTTTTTTGCTTTGTTATTGTTGGTATCAATCGACTATATTTTCATTAATCAGCCTTCAGACATTAGCCTGACCTCTGTCATTAGAGTGATAATAATTTACCCGGTGGCTTTATTAAGGTCGAGGTCTAGTCTTCAACCATCGGGATTATTATAAGCCTGTGAATACTTTTTTGTCTTTGAAGTATAAGTGGAGCAATCTGTCTTACAAAAATGGTAAAGATAAATGGACCGCTAAATTATAAACGTAGAAAATGTGCAAGACATGCCAAAAGATTTCTGAATTGCTGTTTAAGTCAGCTGATGCTGATGCTGATGTTGCCTTTCAAAATCCACCAACTTTAATTTCAAAGTGAAGGCAGCAAACTAGGTACTCTTGGGAATGAAAGTTTGGGACAGGTGTTTCTGTTTATTTAATTTTATATTATTATTTAGTTTTATTTTTACCTTCACTTTTTGACGAATTATTATGGCGTGCAATGCACTGCACTGCACATCTTACTGGCATCATAATTTTACTGGTCATGTTTATGGAGTATGGTATATTTCTCCTGTTGTTGCTGCTAATGATGATGGGTTAAATATTGTTGATGGTGTTGGTGTTGCTGCGCTCGATGACGGTGATAGTGTGGCTGCCGAGATGAATGCTATTTTTATTAATAGTGTTGCCAATGTGGCTGCTGCTAATACGTTAAATAAGAATGCTGGTGTTAGTGAATTTTCCACTGCTAAATCAATACCTCTATCTGATTCTGAACTCTCATGCCTTGATGATATGAGACTTCCAAATGCTATAAATTATAACCTTCAAAATAACATTAATAATTCTAAATCTACGATTAAAAATAATATAGTTAAAAAATCTAAATTATATGGTACTGATGCTTTTTCATCCCTGAATGATGCTGCTGTTTCTCGTTATAATTGGTTTCACCTGTCTAAATTCAGGGTTGATACGGAACCAAATCTACTTATCGATCATATCGCTTCTAAAACTGAAATTCCTAGAGATGAAATAAAGTGTTTTAAGTTAGTGAAAACCAACACAAACCTATCTGATCTGAAATACGTAAATTTTAAAATTAGTGTTCCATCTCACATGCTTTCTATTGCCATGGATCAAAAGCTTTGGCCTAGATCAGTTCAAATAAAAAAATTCATTTTGCGGACAAAAAACGAAGTGTCATCGGAGAAAATCGTAACAACGTAAATCTGGTTTCTCTAGTCCCTCCTGTTTCCCATTATGAAATACCTTCTAAAATAAATAACTTTTATATGTATTACCAAAACGTTGGTGGCTTACGAACAAAAATTAACAACCTTCGTCTCAATACAATATCATGCCAATATGAAATCCTAACTTTTACTGAAACTTGGCTTACTAATAAATATCATAATTCTGAACTGTTTGATAGTAATAACTATTCGGTCTTCCGCAAAGACAGATGTCTTGAAAAAACCAATCAAACAAGAGGTGGTGGTGTAATGATTGCTGTCAGTTCATCATTCTCATGTTACGAAGTTAATCTTCCTTCGTCATCTTCAACTTTACCATCGAGATTCGACGTTGACCAAATCGCTGTGAGAGTTATAATAAACAAAGACTATGACTTAACTGTATTCTTAAGTTATATACCACCAGGTAGTCCTCTTGAATTATTTAAAATACATGTAAATAATTGTTGTGATATTATTAAATTATTAAATAGTAATCAACATGTAATTATATTGGGCGATTTCAACCTCGGTAATATAAACTGGGTATGGGATCCTGATGAATCTTGTTTATTTGCATCTAATGTTTGTAATGAATGTGAATATGAGTTATCAGATTCTTTTTCGGCACTTAATCTCACTCAAATTAATAATTTTAAAAATAGTTTAAATCGTATCCTTGATCTCATATTTATCGATAGTGAAATTATTGCTGATGTCAAAGATTGTAACTATCCTATTTTTCAAAATAGTATTCACCACCTAGCTTTAAGTGTTAAACTTAGTTTCTATGATTATTTTAAGCCTGTAATGGGAAGATCAGTCAAATATGATTTCAAAAAATCAAATTTCGAAGGAATAATTAATCATCTTAATTCGGTTTCGTGGAACAATATCGTTTTTAATTACCAGCTCGCGGATGCATATAATTTATTGCTAGGGACAATTAAAGAAGCAATTACCTTATTTGTTCCTAAAGTTGTTGTATATAAAAATTCTAAGCCACCTTGGTGGAACAAATGTTTATCTAACTTAAATAATAAAAAGAATAAGTCGTATAAATTATATCGCAATTCCGTCAATGATGTTGCCCTTCGGAGTAACTATTTACGACTTCAGAAAGAATTTGATTTTTTACATAAATTCTTGTATAAGGATTACCTGTTTCGAACTGAATCTTGCTTAAAACAAAATAGTAAACACTTTTGGTCTTACATAAATAGCAATAAATGCTCTAATGGGATCCCTAATTGCATGCAGTATTTAGGGACAACTTCTACTAATATAAATACTATATGCAACCTATTTGCAAATTTTTTCCAGTCGGTGTACTCCCCTCAATGTGTTCCTCACAATTACTCACCAATTGTAAGTGATAATTCTATCAATATAGGCAGCTTAAATTTTAGCCGCAAAGATGTTGAGTCAGCCTTAAGTGATCTCAATGATGATAATCAACCGGGACCTGATGGCATTCCACCAATTGTTTTGAAAAACTGTGCTGTTGCTCTTTCTGGGCCATTAACTCTACTGTTTAATGTTTCTCTTGATAAGGGTCTTTTTCTTGACGATTGGAAAATTTCCTACATTATTCCTATCCATAAATCTGGATCCAAACAAGATGTTTCTAATTATCGTCCTATTAGTAAATTGTCTACAATCCCCAAGATTTTTGAGAAAATAGTTTATGAAAAACTTACCTTTATTCTTAAAGAAACGATTTCGCCATCTCAACATGGATTTGTATCTGGTAGATCCACTACGACAAACCTTGCAATTTTTTGTAACCAAATTACTAGAAATCTCGAAAATGGTTTTCAAACGGATGCTATATTTACGGACTTTTCGAAGGCCTTCGATAGGGTCAACCATTTTATATTAATAAAAAAGATGGAATCCATCGGCTTCCATTCAAGTATTCTAAAATGGTTTGAATCATATCTCAACGGAAGAACACAGCTTGTCCGCATTGATGACTTATTTTCTGAAGTAATTCAGGTAACCTCTGGCGTCCCTCAAGGTAGTCACTTGGGACCCCTTCTGTTCCTGTTGTTGATCAATGACATACCAAATTTTATCAAAAATTCTCTCTGCCTAATGTTTGCGGATGATATAAAAATTTATCGTTGTATCAAGTCGTTGGATGACTGCCTGTTACTTCAAAGTGACCTTGAGTGCTTATCTGAATGGTGCATTGCTAACCAGCTCTTTTTGAATGTCTCCAAATGCCAATCTTTATCTTTCTCTCGCTGTCTTAGACCAATTGATTTTGAATATGAAATCGATAAAACAAAACTTACTAAGCTTAGAGAAAAAAAAGACCTTGGTGTAATATTCGATTCCAAACTAAGTTTCACCTCCCACATTGATTTTGTGGTTGCCAAAGCAAATAGTATGCTTGGATTTGTGGTTCGAAACTCAAAAGAGTTCAAAGATCCATTTACCCTTCGATCACTGTTCTATGCTTATGTCAGGTCTTCTCTTGAATACTGCTCAATTATTTGGAATCCATTTTATAAAACTCACAGTTTAAGGATTGAAAAAATTCAGAGAAAATTTTCGCGAATTGTATTTCATCGTCTAAGCTGGAATATTGAAACCCCTTCTTATGAAACCAGATGTAAACTGCTTGGACTTCAGCCGCTTGATGTTCGCCGTCGGTATTTTTCTATTGTATTTATACGTGATATTATTACTTCTCATATAAATTGCCCATTACTATTGTCCTTAGTTGATCTATATGCTCCGTTTAGGCAAACGCGATCCTGTATTCTATTTCATGAATCTTATCATCGGGTAAACTATGGTTTTAATGAGCCTCTAACTCGATGCATTAGAGAAACAAATATCATTTGTAATCATGTTGACTTCTTTTCCTACCATAGTCGAGAATCTTTTAAAAAATATTTATTATATTTATTACTTAACTTCTACACTGGTGATTTTAGGTTATAGTATTAGTTAAATGCATTTATTTATGTTTTTATTCTTTATTATATTTATAAACCTTGTTCTGTAGTCTGTAAGATTATATTTTATTTGTTAATAATATTATATCAATCTGTTTGATGAATAAATAAATTAAATTAAATTAAATTAAATATACAGCTACCCATTGGGTGCACTTCTTATTTGAACTAACTTTTAAAGTTTGCTTATTTAGAGGAGGATTTAACAATGTTACGTTCACTCATATAAATTAGAAAATTATATTTTATTTGATTTATACAATACACACTGTAGGTACATGTTTTAAATGTTTAAAAATAGTAAAAAAAAAATAAAAACAAAATTACTATCGGCAAGAAATTATACTGAATAATAAATAAAAATAAACACTTAACATTATAATAATTATTTGAATTAATTAAATAAAAATTCAGTCATTGCTTTAAGCCTTTTCTTATTTATTATTTCAGCAGCTATGAAATTATTAAGAAGGCTGTGTAATTAAAAGAGAGACTTTTAATGTTCATATGTATTCCATAGAGTATCTTTATATGTACCTTTATTATCTAGATATCCAACTTTAGGGTTTATTTCTCTTTCATTCTTAAAGCTAAATTACGCAAATGTTATTACCAATGCACACTCCTATCGTACATAGTAGGTCATAGTGCTGAAATATTTATGTTAGACTTATCGTGTCTAATTTGGCTAATGTATTTACTAATAGCCACATATTATCTAGATGGCATAAGTAGAATTTTAAATCCACAAAACAACACTTGCCATTTTATTTTGCAGAAGCAAGAGTTCCTAATCAGTGCTTTTGTTCGTTTTCATTATGCTCTAATTGCAGTTAACATTGATGTGTTATTTTTGTCGTAGAAGTATTTTATTTGAGATATTTTTTAGCAATGAATTGGATATTTAAGTTGAATGTGTGTATTTTTTGTTTTGAAAGTTTTTTTTTTAAATTATTATTATTTTGTCACTTTATAACCAGGACATGGATTAAAGCCGATAAAGAGAAGCATTTTTGAGTTTTAATCGAGACTTAAGTCCTAAAAAAACAGAAATGCTTTATTCGAGGTACTGCCTCTTGCGAGGAACTGACAAATCCTCCAAGAGTATACTTGTCATGAAAAAGTGCTTCTCATTTAGCCGTTCGGACTCGGCAAAAAAAACTGTAGGTCCCCTCCATTCCTGCCTACAAACACGCACACAGGAATGGTTGTGAGTTGTAAGTCACTAGGCCCTGGTTCTCCATGAGCTGTTGCGCCACCCAATTTATTTATTATTTATAAGTCCTAAATATAAAAAAAAAAAACGCAAATTTGCAAATTTTACGAATGAAATTTTTGCGAAATTTCGTAATTACTATAAAGTGAAAGTTGTGCTCTTTTGTGCTCAACTTGTGCAGCCATATTCCAAAGAGATAAAAAAAATTCGCATATTTGTAACTTTTATGCCAAAAATGAATTAGGTACATAATCATTTTTTTTTTTAAGTTTTACATTTTTCTTAAAAACTAACATGTGCTATTTTGCACTCAGTTGCTACTAAGAACCAAAAAACAAAATTTCGCATAATTGCATTTATTATGGCCAAAACTAAACTTTGCGAAGGGCTGTAGCGTGAAGTTAGCATCGCCATTTTCAATTTTCATAAAACTACTAAGAACCAAAAAAACAAAAATTCGCATAATTGCATTTATTATGGCCAAAACTAAGCTTTGCGAAGGGCTGTAGCGTGAAGTTAGCATCGCCATTTTCGATTTTCAAAAAAAAATGCGATTATTTTTGTATCTCCTTGGAATATTGGCTGCACAAGTTGAGCACAAAACAGCACAACTTTCACTTTATATTACGAAATTTCACAAAAATTTCATTCGTAAAATTTGCAAATTTGCGATGCAGCACAACTTTTTTTTTTGAAAATCGAAAATGGCGGTGCTAACTTCACGCTACAGTTAGTCCTTCGCAAAGTTTAGTTTTGGCCATAATAGATGCAATTATGTGAATTTTTGTTTTTATCTTTTTGGTTCTTAGTAGCATTTTTTGGACACAATGCAGCACAACTTTTTTTTAAAGAAATTTTGAAATTTTGCAAAAATTTCATTCGTCAAATTTGCAAATTTGCGAATTTTTCAAAAATATTTACGGCACAAGCCAGCACAAGTTGAGCAGAGTACAGTATAACTTTTTTTTTCGAAAATCAAAAATGGCGGTGCTAACTTCACGCCTAAAATATGGGTACCCTCTAAAAACCAAACCCTTAGTACGATTTTTTTTTAAAATACGGCACATTGCAGCACAAGTTGGGCACATTACAGCACAACCTTTTTTTTTTGAAAATACAAAATGGCGGTGCTAACTTCACGCTACAGCCCTTCGCAAAGTTTAGTTTTGGCCATAATAGATGCAATTATGCGAATTTTTGTTTTTATCTTTTTGGTTCTTAGTAGCATTTTTTGGACACAATGCAGCACAACTTTTTTTTAAAGAAATTTTGAAATTTTGCAAAAATTTCATTCGTCAAATTTGCAAATTTGCGAATTTTTCAAAAATATTTACGGCACAAGCCAGCACAAGTTGAGCAGAGTACAGTATAACTTTTTTTTTCGAAAATCAAAGATGGCGGTGCTAACTTCACGCCTAAAATATGGGTACCCTCTAAAAACCAAACCCTTAGTACGATTTTTTTTTAAAATACGGCACATAGCAGCACAAGTTGGGCACATTACAGCACAACCTTTTTTTTTTTTGAAAATCCAAAATGGCGGTGCTAACTTCACGCACATGAAAAAGGTTGGGTCTGCTTAATTCAAGCAGTTAAAAAAAAATAAAAAAAAATGAAAAATAGGATCAAGCCAAAGTTCATCTACATATGTACATTAGAGTTCCTTATAATGGGTTTTTGAGTTTTAATATTTGGATGGCCCTAAATCAGCTCTAAATGAAGAAACAAATATTCCCTAATTTTTTCGGATTTTTATTTTCAGGGGTAGGGGTCAATTAAATTTCCCCTTTTTTTAAATTCGCGTAAAATCTGCCGAAAAATTCAGAGTATGTAGGTTAGAAGTAGACAACGAAAAAATCCTATTGGAAGGGGGGTCATATCTCCCAACACCTGGAAGGGAGGGGCAATTTAATAAAATAATGGCATAAAATAGAAAAAAAAAATTAAAAAACAACGGCAACACTTGCAGTAATGTTTTGTAGCTTTTTGAAAAGCCAGAAGTCCATTTTAATAGTTGATTATTAAATAAAGTTCTTTGAATAAACAATTTCAGCAAAATCTGTTTTCAAACCTATAATTTAAAAAAATAAAATAATAATTCTTCTTCAAAATGTTGAGTTTGAAGCAATTTTTTTCCAAAACTGTTCATCAAAAAAACTTAACTTAAAAACAAGCCGTTAGAATGGACTTCTGGCTTTCCAAAAAGCTACAAAACATTACTGCAAGCATTGCCGTTGTGTTTTAATTAATTTTTTTCTAATTTATGCAAATATTTTATTAAATTGCCCCTCCCGTCCAAGCGGGGGGAGATATTACCCCACTCGAGTAGGATTTTTTTCTTGTCTAGTTCCCACCTACATGCTCTGAATTTTGTTGGCAGATCTTACGCGAATTTTCTAATGCAAAAAAAATCCCTACAGCGGATGAAAATAAAAATCTGAAAAAATTAGGGATTTTTTTTTCTTCATTTAGAGCCGATATGGGCCCATCCGGGATGACCTTTTTTCTAACGACCACCCTAATGTACATATTATATGAGTTGTGTATGAACAATCCCATGCGACTAAAAAAAATCGTTATATAAAAAGCTCAGACATACATATGCCCTTAGGCCCTAAGCCTGTAAATATTTTAATGTGAGGTCAAAATAAGGCCGAAATAAAAATAAAAAAAAATATAAAAATGACAATTTTTACTCAATAGCCTAAAAACTATCATCATCGTGTCCTGTAACTCCGGCTGGGGCATAGGGCGTCAACAAAACGTCTCCATCCTTCACGGTCTGCTGCAAGGTACTTAAGCTGTGGCCACGTCTTTCTCTGGGATTCTGCTTCCGCTATAAGACAGTTGATTTCCATGTTGTTCTTGGTCTTCCAACCCGCCGTGCACCCTGAGGATTCCATTCAAAGGACTGCTTTGCAATTTCATCGTTTGGTTTCCTCAGTGTGTGACCAATCCAACGCCATTTACGCTTTCTTATGTCGACGTCCAGCCGCTCTTGACTTGTCCTGCGCCACAATTCCTCATTTGATATTATTTGTGGCCAGCGAATCTTTAGGATGTGGCGAAGACAGCGATTCACAAAAGCCTGCAATTTCTTCGAAATGGTAGACGTGACTTTCCAGGTTTCACAAGCATATAACAGCACGGATTTGACATTGGATTCGAAGAATCTCAACTTAGTGCGTAAGGAGATTTGACTGGATTTCCAAATTGGGGACAGAGTACCGAAGGCAGCACGAGCTTTATTTATTCTACTTTTAACGTCCAGATCCGTACCACCGTTTGCAGAAACAATACTGCCAAGGTAGTTAAATTGTTCCACTACTTCAACTGGCGTCTCCTGTAAAATAATACGCTGCTGTGTGGAGCGGCCTGTGAGCATTATTTTTGTCTTTTTGCTGTTAATTCTTAGACCACTCGACTCTCCCTTCACTTGCAGTGTTTGGCACATCCCGTTCAGCCCACTGATGTTATTTGCCAGTAGACATATGTCATCGGCATAGTCTAAATGACTGAGCCTTTCGAACGGTCTCCATTGAATGCCCTGTCGCTCAGCTGTACCAACACTGGCCGTCAATACGTCGTCCATCGCCAGCAGGAAGAGAATTGGCGATAGAACATCCCCTTGTCTCACACCCTGTTGCACTACGAAGGAGTCGGAAAGCTGCCCATTGTGCAAAACAAAACACCTCGCGTTGTTGTAGGACTCTTTAATAATGGCAACAATTTTTGGTGGAATTCCTCTACCAAGCAACGATCTCCATATACATTCTCGGTTAACTCGATCAAAGGCCTTTTCAAAATCCACGAACATGAGGTAAAGCGGTGATTGATATTCCATCGACTGCTCGAGGACGATACGCAGGGTGTTGATATGGTCATATGGTCGACACACGATCGACCACTGCGGAAGCCAGCTTGATGCCTCTTGAGTGTAGACTCGATTCTATCCTTTATTCGCTCGAGTATGATTGTTGCCATTAGTTTTGGGAAAACGGACAAAACGGTGATACCACGCCAATTGTTGCAATTCTTTAAGTCACCTTTCTTTGGCAACTTAACAATCACACCATCCTTCCAGTCCCTGGGATAGCTTTCGTTTTCCCAAATGTTTTGTATCAGCGGATGTAAAATACTAGCCGCTGCTACGGGATCGGCTTTCAGGAATTCAGCTGGTATTCCGTCCAGTCCAGCTGCCTTGTTGTTTTTGAGGACTATAATACTATAATATCCAGTTATTATTTTTCGTAAACCCATTTTCTGGCCACAATAAGTCCATAAAATACAAGAAAACTATTTTTTATTTCACTCATTTATTTTGATACTTTCAGACCCCGTTACTCCGAAAGAAATTGTGCCTGAGCGTTTTTACAATTTTTCTTATAACTGGCCTTAAGTAAGGAAGGATGTCCAAAAACCTTAAAGGAGATCAAGAAGATTCATTGGTCCAAGTTTTCTTGGCGACTCTATAGTATTCTAATCGTATGGGGGTTTGATCTGAATCTAGAATTAAAACTCGAATACCTATACCCTGACCCACCTACACAAAGTGTATACCTTTACCACCTACATACGTAGTTACATAAGTTAGTAATACAAATAAAAAAAATAGCACAGCGAAAAGAGTGTAGAATTTGCTTCATCTTAATTTGCTTGTTTTGATGTCATAATTATCTTAATTATGACTTTTCTTAATCTAAAAACTATTCGAATGAATAGCAAAGTCTGTGCAAGAAAAAAACATCAAATTTCTGCAAAAAACAAACATACAAATTTGTAAGAGATGTGAGTTGCTTTCTTATACAATTTCATTCGTCCCTTGAAGCATCATTATCATCGTCACTTTCTTAGAAACAAACATGTGCTTGTGCAGCCTTTGCAAAGCAGGTGACTCTTTATTATTTCAAAAAGAGCTGTTGAAATGTATATTTATGTATAAGTATTAAGTATATATAAATATGTATATAGAAATACAAAAACAGCTTACTGCAGTAGTAGGTGGTAGGTTTAGGTACATTTATATTTCAACAGCACTTCTTCTTCTTCTTAAGAATGCTAATTAAGTCTCTATAGTAACATCTCTATTCGTTTTCTCATTAAGGAAACGACATGGTGATATATTTATGTATAAGTTAAGTATACACTACACATACATACATACACACATGTATGTTTATATATAAGAATTATAATATGTATAAAATAATTTAGAATACTTACTAGAGCCATCACCTCCTCCGCTTATATGATTTTCTCCTGTTAGGCCAAGTGCTGAAAATTCCGAGGGCTGCAATTTAACCTCCATTTCACGGAGACGTGTATTCAAATTTTTTGTGTGCATAAACAGAAAGAATGTACACGAGATTGCAATTAAAGCAATGAGTTCAACGGACCTGTAATAAAAAAATATAAAATATAAAAATACGTAGGTGGGTGGAGAAGAACTTTAAAAAAATTCATACAAAATTCAAACAGAAAATGAAATTCATCAGTAAAAGATACAAAATGCGAAAGACATGAAGTGACTGATAGCAGCTTAGGTCCGAAGGGACGACACATCTCTTCTTTCTCTAACAACATCATTACATTAGCAAATATAGTGTTGGATACACGGACACAAATGGACTGACTGTTATGTGATATCTCAGAGTCACATCCTGAAATTGAAATCTTACATTAAATTTCAGTTTTGAAAGTGAAAAACCAACACATTTGTTTAATTCTAGGAATATTAACCAGAGCAGTAGAGAGATGATAGAGAATACGAACGATTCCAGGTGGAAAAGCGACGACCAAAATGAAGGAATGACCTAGTGGCAGGGATATTATCAAGGGGTACATAGATACAGCCAGTGCTGTCGCAATTGTTTTACTCTTTTGTATTTTGTAGTCTAAATTTCTCTGGGGAAAATACAAATCTTTATCCCAAACAAAAAAAGAAGTCCTGAAATTTGTAGACAATTTAATGATCAATGTATGATACGCAGGGTGGTTGGATGTTGTAAGAACTAGGGGCCTCGAGCTGTATCTTTTCCTACACATCAACTGCTTAAATTACTTCCAAGTTGGTAGCCGCCGAATACAGGTTTTGGCTTTATGTGATGACTTGCTAAGCTTGAAAATGCAAATGAATATTGATCAAGGAAAGAATTGCAATATTAAACCCATGGCCCTACAGATTAGAGGTTAGTGCGTCGGGATAACGACCCGACCACAGTAAAAAAAAACTATTGCTATGAAAGAGACACGTGAAGCCTCGGATAACAACCTCCCTCAAATGACAACTAGACCCGGAACAAAAATGTATTACGACATACTAGTATGCACCTGTAATATAAGGACACTCTATACGCCAGGTGCTACTCAAAAACTTGAATATGTCCCCTCGCGGTACAAGGCAGACATTACCGCGATCCAGGAGATACGATAGATAGGATCAGGAATAACGAAAAGAGAAGATTATGATATTTATTACAGCTGTCATCAAAGACTGCATATGCTAGGATGCGGATTCGTCATGGGGAATGGACTCAGATAAAAAATCATCGATCTTAAGACGATTAGCGATTGCCTGGCTGTGATCCGCGTCAAAGCTACCTTCCAAAACATCAGCCTAATATATGCACACACCCCTACCAATGAAGATAAAGAGTCTAACAAGTAAAAAGGAGTCTAACGATGTAAAAGTCGTGCTCGGAAACTTCAATGCTAAAGTTGGAAAGGAAAACATCTTTGGAGGATTAGTTGGAAAACACAGCCTCCACGAAACGACAACAAATAACGGCTTCCGACAAATCAACTTTGCTGCAGCTCGTAACATGGTGATAAGTAGCACTATAGGTTCCCCAGGTGAAGGATACTTACAGCAACCTGGCAATCTCCAGATAGTCGGACTGCCAACCAAATCGACAACGTGCTAATTGGTGCAAGGCACGCATCAAACATCTTGGACGTGCGAGCTTTCCGAGGTGCAAACGTGGGCTCTGACCACTTTCTATTGTGACAATAGAGCCACTGTCCAACGAAAAGAAAACGAAGACTGCCCAAAGGAAGAAACTCAACATTGCATGTCTTACCACATCTGAGAAAGCCAGAGATTATAGTGAGCAATTTACCGGGAAACTCTCTGACGCACCCCCAGCCACAAGCGTCAACAACCAGTGAAACCAGTATCACGACATCATTAAGGAGACAGCTGAGACCACCAAATGCTATCAACCACCCAAATGCGCTTCGGTATTGAAGTGAGAGACGGAAAATGCACGAATGAAAATGCTGCAACGGAAAACATGAGCAGCAAGAGAGGAGTACCGTGAAAAGAGAAGGAAAAAGAAAAAAACTCTGAAAGAAAAAGAGCATCCGCAGCGTCAGCTCAAGTATCTCGAAGAGTCTAGCACCGTCACCAACACCCGCCGGTTCTACAAAACAGCCAAGGAACTGGCATCTGGTTATAGGACCGACTAGAATTGTTTAAGCAGCATTTCCTGCTACTGATCAATGGGCATTATGTGGAGGAAGCGACAGGGGAACAAAGGAGCATGAGACCAGTCAGTAAGGAAAGATCTAGTCCCAGCGCCCAGTACTGGAGAGGTTTAGAAAACCATCCACAAGCTAAAGTACAACAAATCCGCCGGCTCGGATGGTCTAACTGTGGAACTCTTCAAGTAGGGAGGAGATGTCAGAAAAGTATGCCCGACAGCAATAAGAAAAGGCGATCCTATGTCCTGCAAGAACTACAGAGGCATATCCCTGCTTAATGTTGCCTACAAGATCCTATCCAACGTACTATATGAGCATCTAAAACCTTTCTGAGACACTATGATCGGCACATACCAGTGTGGCTTCAGGCCAGTCAGATCAACGATAGACCAAATCTGCATATTGAATCAAATCCTGGAAAAGACCAACGAATTTCAAGTCGAGACCAAACATCTGTTCATCAACTTCAAAGCCGCATATGATAGCATAAGTCGCAAAAAGCTTCTATTGGCGATTTCGGAACTTGGGATCCCGAAAGAACTGATCCAGCTATGCCGCATGACGTTAAAAAACACGCAGTGCAACGTGGAGATGGGTAACAGCTCATCCGAGTTATTCCAGACGTGTACAGGGTTCACACAAGAAGATGGGCTGTCATGTGATTTCTTCAACCTATTCCTGGAGCGCAAGAGTGTTGTTAATTAACATGGAAGCACTATATTCAACAGCTCTTCTCAATTTCTTGGCTATGCTGTACTTGAAGCATTCACAGCTATTGAACAAATATGTTCAAAATTCCTTTCTCGAGAGACAAATTGCACGCTATATCAAACGCTTATTTTATCTGTTCTACTCTACGAACGCCGAATGCTGGACGAAAAGTAAAAGAGGGGAATTGATAATGGGCACTTTCAAGAGAAAAATTCTTCGGCGGATATTTTTCCTTTTTGCGATTGGAGGAGAAGATTCAATCGTAAATTGTACGAGCTGTACCAAGATGTGGATGTAGTCCAAAGAGCAAAAACACGTCAACTACACTAGCTCGGCAACATCGAGCGAATGGACAACAACACTCCAGGTTTGGGAAGACCAGGAAAAAAAATTTTGTCTCAATAAATTTAGAATTGTCCAGTTTCACCAATGTAGAAAAAGGGATATTTTTTGGGGACATTTTAATTTGACTGAGTTTGCTCACATCCCTGGTTTCAAAAGAGGGGTTGTTTCCCTCGCACATGCGAAGTCTACGAGAAAAAGTGAAAAAGCATTATTGATGAGGGACAATTATTCTGACAGCAAAATATCAGCTGTTGTTGACTGGAATGGCTTAACAAAAAAGACTTTTAAAATTTAATGAGACAAAAACGAGCTTTTAGTTTACAAGGACAATTTAAAATCTTATTAAATATAAATGCATTCGGTGAAACCAAAAAACATAATTTAAAGGCTAAAAGGCTTTTTAAATAATTAAAAGCCTTTCGTGAAATCGGCCATAAGTAAGTAGGTATACGCAGTATAGTTCGATTCTTAAAAAAGTAAGTTAAGCAGCCAAATTTAAAGAAAATTTACCCAATTACTTAGGGAGGCTGTAGCCTAGTACTTCCTAACTGTTGACCCAACACAATGGTATAGGTTGTTAGTGAGATGTTTTTTTTTATTCACATTAGAAATAAATAATATTCTCTAATGTCTTAGTCTCTGTCGTGAAAACGAGAGTATATAGAAAGGTTTTATAAAACAATTTAAAAAATTAATCACCATATCAAACAATTTCTCAGATGTCTACTTATTCACTTTGCTTGAACGCAGATGTACCTAGTTCCTAAGTTTATGAATTTAAATTTCATAATACATAATACAAATAAAAACTGCTCTAGTCTACGTTAAGTTCCAAATTTTAACAAAAATCTAGTACAATCAACAAGAACTCTTCTTTTTTGCAAAAATGACTGAAGTTGAGGAGTTATTTTATTTTCTTGAATATCATTTTATTAATATGATTTCACGCTTAACTCACTGACTAAAGATAATTCATGTTTTATTTGCATTTATGAATTCTCGCGTAGTTGCTGAATTGTAGAATTAAAACCTAATTTTTCCATCAAGTAATTTTTGTTCATGTTTTTTTTAACAAACTGAGCACGGTGGTTCTGAGTTTTCATTTGCAAAATAACAGCACTGTATAACTTTTGTATTTTGAGTCAATATCTGGAATAGCAACAAGACTAAAAAAAAAAAACAAACAAACCAACCAACGACCGACCTTACAAACAAAAATGTAAATGAGTTGTAAAGAAGATTTTAAGTTTTATATCACCTCAACTCTATCTGGCTCGGCTCGGCTCTACTGCTGTATACTCTGCATTACCTATGTAAGTTTTTTGAATCTTCCTATGTTCCCTTGGAAATAATTTAACTTGACGGACGGGCAGCATAAACAAATAAATAACAGTAATTATTAAGAACTTTTTGGTAGGCCCTTTGTATATAAGTTTAAAGATATATGTTGGTAATTGTGGTCTTTTATAGCTCAAAGTGTTTTTCTTCTCATAAATTAAACATGTTACTTTTCAAATTAGTTTCGTTATTATTATGTTCTGACATTTTAAATAAGATTTGAAGACAGACAGAACGAGGATTTTTTCATGATAGTTAACTGCGAATGAGGGATGTTATTGAACTATGGTATATGTTTTTTGTGTAGAGCTGTTGACTTCTTGTCCATTTTTTTAAGTTGAAAATATTTCAGAAGTTCCATGAGAAGAATTTCTTAAAAAAATGATTGTTTTTTTTTTTGAAAATAATATTTTGGGAATTTTTTTATTCGGGATTTAAAAATAAAAATAAATCATAAACAAAAAAAGGTGGTAGAAATACCACTTAAGTGGTAGAAGTCCCATCACTGCATTGAAGGCAACCGTGCATAAGGTATAGATAAATTCACATAGGTATAGTAAATGCCTTTGATTCTGCGTGGCATATATAAGAGAATAATTTATAAAATGATTAAATTTAAATTTCCTTTATATTTGTGTAAAATGTGTCAATTTTTTCTTTAACAGATCGATGTTATAAGGCTTATATCGATTATTGCATTTCTTGGTTAGTAACATTTAAATATGGTGTCCCTCAAGGATCCGGCCTTAGTATTAACATAAATTATATATGTACATCGGATTTTCAAATTATCCCCCAATGTCAATCAGGTATTTTTGCAGATGACACTGCAATATTTTCATCAGACCAACTTGCTCTTAATATTGAGAGGAGTTCAAAATTGCCTGTTGAAAAATTAGAAAGACATATAATAAATATAAAATAAATTTGAATGCTGAAAATTTCAAGATATCCTTTTCCCACGAAAAAGAAAGTCTTGTTTTCTTCCAAGTAGTCAACCAGAATTTAGAATATTTTTACTTGCGATATACATATAGGCACTAGATGGCAAGTAGGTAATGCATTCGTTAAAAAGTGATAGTGAAGACGAAGAAGTGGTTCTCACAATTCTGTCTGTCTGTTTGGCGGCAGCCTAAATGGCTGGATCGATTTCCTTTAAACTTGTACACAGTTTTTGGTCATTCCCCTCAAATGTTTTTTTAATTTTTTTTTTAGAACCTTTTGGTTTGGTAATGGTACCTGCCATACGATTGTTTTTTGGCAATTTTAGAAAATCTTATTTTCTCAAAAAAAAATATTTCATTAATTTACTTTTAGTAAAGGCTACCTTTAAGTACAAAACCATTTTGCAAAAAATGGTTGTTAATGCTACTAAAAAACATTTTTTGATTTTCTATTTTCTTGAAAATAATGAGATTGATAAATAAATAAATCAAAAATCAAATAAATTAATAAATTAATAAAAGAAAATACGAATATTTCCAAGTTTTTAAATTTTTTAGAATTAAATTTTCTAAATACATAAATATCACAACTTTAATTTTTAATTTTAATATATAGCGACGCGTTGCAGAGTGTATACCTCCATCTTCGGGCTAAGAACTTTATTTCAAAGAACTTAATTTCAAACTAAGTTCTTTTCTTAGCCCGAAGATGGAGGTATACATTCCGAAACGCGTCTTCATATATTAAAATTAAAAATTAAAATTAAAGTTGTGATAGTTATTTGGAAAATTTAAATCTAAATTAAAAATTTAAAAACTTGGAAACATTCGCGTTTTCCTTTATTTATTTATTTGAATTATTTATTAATTAGTCACACAACTTGGAGATTCTATCAAAATGTAATGAGATTGATTTTAAACATTTTAAACATTTTTTTTTTTCTGAAAACTCTATATTTCGAAAATGACCCAGTCAATTTTTTAAGCTTGGTAGCTATTTAACCATTATTTAACACTTTAGAAGATTTTTAAAAATAATTTTGTTTCTTGCAAAAATAAAGCAAACGCTAAAAAAAAAACCGTTGAAGAAAATCTCACTTGAATAATATTTTTGATTTTCAAATTTTTCATTATTAAAATATTGGATATATTTTTTTTTTTTAATTTCTTAAAAGTATTAACAATATTGCACATCGAAATTTTCAAAAAAATATTTTTTGATTTATGACCAACGAATTGTTGGCATACGAATCGGTGCATGGGGAAAAAAGAAAGAAACTGACTGAACAATAACAAGCTTGTGTTTGTTAATAAAAATGCTAGTCGCTGTTGCAATTGATAAACAACGAAACCTGCATTGGGATAGAGCTAACTATGTGGCTTCAGTGGCGCGGTGTGTAGTGCATCGGCCTCTGAATCGCAAGGTTCATGGTTCGCTCCCATATGACGGCAAAGAGTTTTTCAATTAATACGAGCATAACCAGACCAGACTAAGCACCACTAAAGGAGTCTGATGATCGAGGTGGCTCTCGTGAAATAGCTTTAACTCCAGCCTATAAACTTGGTGGTAACACACACAGGTTGTTGTTGTTCATTCAAAATTATTCAATACAAATTTTTAATATTTTTTAAAAATTCAATATTTCGGTATTAATAATATAATTTAATTTTTATCTACATTTTAATAAAAACTACAACTTTGCATACACAACTTTGTTCCAGAAAAATGTTTTGAAAATTTGATACCTACATACAAATAAATTAAAAAAAAAACGCTTCAAGATTTTCAAAATTTTATTTTTCGCATAATTTTATATTTTTTTCAAGAATTCAAATGGCTCACCTTTTCTTCGACCTCAAACTATTAAAAGAGTTATCAAAGAATTTCAAAGAACGAATTCCATGCTTTAAACATTTTCCTCTCATGATGTCCAAGGCCTTAAGCATATATTTTTACCTACATATAGTAGGTACTATAAGGCAAGTTTTGGATTCGTGCACTGAGATAACAATCAAACATGCTATTACGATGATAGAGAAAAGAGAACACCATAAAAGCGGGTGGCACAATTCTGTCTGTCTGTCTGTCTGTTCGTCTACAGCCTAAACGGCTCGATCGATTTTATTCAAACTTGGTACATAGTGGTTTTTAGTGATTATGCCCACACATTTTTTTCATTTTTTTTTAGAACCAAAAATAACGGTACCTGCCATACAATTTTTTTTTAGCAATTTTACATAATCGTATTTTTCTCAAAAACGGCTCGACAACAAAAAAATTCAATCATTTTATTTTAGTAAAGGCTTTCTTTGGCTGGAAAACCATTTTTCAAAAATGGTTATTAATGGTACCTCCCAAGGAACCATTTCTTTTAAATGTTCGATTATCTTCAAAACAGTACGACCGATTTCAAATATTTTTTTTATACAAAAGCTTCCAAAAAATATAAATAGTTTTGTGTATCAAAAATTTTGAGAAAATATTTTTTGGATTTTTAAAAAATGTTTAAAATTTTTTTTTGGAAAATCAAATATTTCGAAAACGACATGATCGATTTTTTTGATACACTATATTTAAGAGTTTTTTAGTACTCTCTAAAATATTTTAAGAAAATATTTTACTTCTATGAAAAAATAACGGTACCTACCTTCCATACAAAAGTTAAAAAGCCGCAAAAGAAAATATTTTTTTGCTTAAAAACGACTCCTACGATTTTGATTAAACTTTTTTCATATACTTAAATTAGTACGATCTACTACCAAAAAATATAAAATTTTACACTTAACAACCATTAATAGTAGGTACCTGTCTTAGAACGTTTATTTTTTTATTTTGAATTTTCTTGTTATCGGCTGAACGGATTAAGATGATTTTTGTATTAACAAATTTCAGATTAGATTAAATAATATTGCATATCAAAATTTTCAAAAAAAAAAGTTCTGGATTATTAAAAAAAGTTTCAATTTTTTTTTTGAAAATTCGATATCTCAAAAACGGGATGACAATTTTTTTTCAAAACTTGTTTTTATGTACACATAAATATATACTTTAGATTTGCATACCAAAAAAATGTTCTTAAAAATGTTTTAAGAATTTTATATATAAAAAATTAATTTTTTAATAAACCGCTCCAACGATTTTAAATTTTTTTTCCCATACAACCATATTCAATCAAGAATTAAGATGGCATTCTTCTTTTTCATCTCAAACTGTCAAAAGAGTTGATTTAGCCATGTTGTATTTCATGCTTATCTACATTTTTCTCTCATAATTTCCATGTTTTTATGTACAATTTTCTAAAACCCGTAGTGTCTTGAACATAAGAGCAAGTACATGCGACCCAGTCGTGCATTTTATTTAAAATTCTATAAGTTACTTGAACATAAAAGCAAGTACACGTGCGACCCAGTTGCTCCTTATATTTTGTTGATGTTTATTTAGTTTATTTTAGTTTATTTGGCTGCGTAAGCGTAGGTATACCTACACATGTATATCAGAAAACATTAAAAATGAAGAATTGCCCCAAAATTTTCGAAGTGTTTGGACAAAGTATTTGAGGTATTTTATGCAAAATTTCTCGTCTAATTGTGAGCTGAGAAGAAAGAATAATATGTGTGAAACAATAGTTTAGTCGTAAAAAAATTATTAAATATAAAATATGGATAAAACAACTTGAAAATGAGAAAAATCGCGTTTGATAATTAATTGCGGCGAAACCCTTGTCGAAACGAGAAAAAGTTGTAGACCAAACTTGAACGGTTGAAAATTCTTGTATGGATACAAAAAATAAGAATCGTTTCGTGTTGGGCAAAGGTAGAGCCAATTTAAAGAAACTGGCACAACAAACCCCCCCTGACTGACCTATTTTCATCACAAACTACGAAATAAATACAGTTTTAAATAAATCTACCTTCTTTTAAACCACACAAAACTTTAGGTTCTTTTTTCAAATAACTCTATGAACCTGTTGTACAAACGTGGTTCAAATTTTGATCCGTGCTGCAAATATTTTTATTGGCTGATTTCAGTGAAATTACTGGGATTCAGCGATGGTTCAAGGTTCAAGTATGTTTAAGTAGCCAATTTAATGCCTGAACCATCGTTGAACTTCAGGTACTTTGCCAAAGTCAGTGAGTGAAAATTGCTAAGTCATGAGCAGCGTTGCCGCGAAGAAAAAAGCAAAGAGGGCCTTTTCGAAATTTTATGGGGGCCATTTGTCAAAAGCTGGGGCCAAATATTTTACATATAAATCCTTTAAATTTGTTAAATGCATTAAGTTTCTTCGAAATAGTTAAATTTGTTATAATTTAGACATATTTCGGCTTTGAGCCATTATATACAAATAACTTAAAATTTTGTAATATTTTCAAGTAAGTAAGTATTATCGGCATTTTTCTTTCTTAACCTAAACTGTCAACAAAAAATTGTGTTTCTTTTTTAGATCCAAGTGCTCAGAGATAAAAATGTGTTTCTTTTGTGGTCCATTATCTTTGACCTCAGAATTAAATAATTGAACAGGTAGAGTTAAGTGCTGAACAAACGCATTTGACAGCTAAGGCCCGCCACAGTGTGGGAATTCGCTCATCTAGTGGAATTAAATTAATAGCGCTTACAAGTTAAAGATTTGATAATTTTTTTTGCAAGATTTATCATAAATATGTGGACAATGAAATTTAAGGATAATTATTTATATACTTGGCTAAATTTTTCATGTACAGAGCCCTGAAAGTATAAGTTTTTTGCACTTTGGTGGACCCATTTGGACAAATGAAATATGGTCACAAAAAAATAGCTTTTTGTAATTTTTTTGGATAAGATTCACTATGCATATACACAAAAATAAATAGAACTACAATTTTTTAAATAACGTAAACAAATTTTTGATATACAGAGCAAGGAAAGTACACGTTTTTTGCATATTGGTAGACCCTCTTAAAAAAATGAATTCGCTCCAGAAAAAGCTTTTTCTAATTTTTGTTTGTAATATTTTTAATGAATACATACAAAAATGAAATTATCCTACAGAAATTTATATATTGAGGCAATTTTTTGATGAACAAGGCTCTGAAAATACGAGTTTTATGCACTTATGTTCTTCTTTCTTCGAAAAAAGTGCTATGATCTATTTTGTGTTAAATTGTATGAGCTAAAATATTATTTCATTTTTGATTTTGAACAAATTAATTGTTTTCGAGGTATTTACAAAAAAACTGAACTTTGTACAAAACCAAAAGTTTAATTTTGAACCACTATAGCTTCAATATTCTTAAACTTACAAAGTTCGTTAAAAGCTCATTTTTTTCCTTATTTTTGGAAGCACCATAATAACTTGGACTTATAATGCGAAGATGTTCCCAAACAAAATTCTGCATACAAAAATTACAGCCGACAAATGCTTTTTAAAAAGGTACATTTTTCGGCCTAAGTTGCTACACCATGAAGTTCTTATTCATTTTACTCTTAATCCATTGATTATACAAAAAAGAGTATGCCCATCCCAACTGTGTAGTATCATATGAGCTACTATTTTTACTTTGCATTTTTTCAAAAACAAAAATTAGTTTCCAAGAAATTATCAACAAAATTAATTTTAACCCTTTTCACCCCCCCTAAATATTTTAGCCCCGGCCCAAATTTAGGGTACTTTTCAGAAAATACTTAGGGTGTCAAAACAAAGCTCTCCACCAAAATTCAACTTTGTCGGAATTTTTTCTCAGTGAAAGTCTTATTTGTCCCCGTTTTAATTTTTTGAAAGCCGGTTCGAAAATGAAAAATAAATGTATGGGTGTCGCACCTACGTGCAGCAACTTAAAGCGCTAAATGACAGCTTACATATCAGGCTTTCAAATGCAAATAGTCTCTTATCCGAACAACACTGAATACTCAAAGTTTTTATCTCGTGAATAGAGAAATTGAATAAAAATGGCCACTTTTTTAATCCCATCCACCAACAGATATATTTAAACACCCTAAGGATTGTAATTTTACTTAATTTTCAATTCCCTTATATGGCATCTATTTAATCAAAACAAAACTTTCAATAAGAAATGCACCAAACACTCATAAAAAAAATATTTCCAAACTACCTTCTCAAGCCAATTTTCTTTTAATTTATCACCAATCGCAATTTTAAGAACGATTCATTTTATTTTACTTAACTCCCACGTAAAATTTCTTTCATAATCACTTAGACGAAGCTTTAAGCTGCAAGCAAAACAAGTTCTTACATCAGTTTGTGGCAGTCATTTTTTGAATTAAATTCCGCTAGATGAGCGAATTCCCACACTGTGGCCCGGCTCCAATCACGCAACTTTTAGTTGCTCGCCCAAGCAGTTTTTTGTTGCTCTCGATTTAAGTGCATTGGGTTGCATGGGAGAGCTCCCTAGGCAACTAAGTTGCAGCAATATTTTTAAATAAATGATCGAGCAAAAATGTTCAATCCTTTCAACTACACCCACCAGTCAACAGAGTCAGTATCTTGATCTTCTTTGGCTATTTCTTCTCAACAGTTTTTAACTAAATAGAAATCAATTTAAAATTATCCCTTTTTAATATTTAATTTTGTACAACGTTTTAATTATTATAAACACTATAACTATGTAAAAGCTTCCGAAGTTAACATTTGGGGGCCATTTCTAATAGGCCCGGGCCAAGGGCCGAAATAATGCAATCCAAAAAGTGAAATAACAGAATACTCCCTGCAGGAGTTTTCAAACACTCCCGATGATTTCCTCGTCATACGTTGCGTGTGGCACGAACAATTTAGAATCTTTTCATATTTCATTACTTTTTAATAGTGAGGCGGCATAGCGCCCATATGAAGCATGATTGTGCACTTTGTGATAAAAGCAAATAATTTTAATCATTGTTGGCACATTATAAAAGAATGATTTTAAGATATTGGGCCACCTCGTATTTCCGCCCATTTAGGTGGGCGGGGCAAAGTTAAAAAAAAATCAGTATACATTTTTTTTCAACATTTTTTTTTCAAAACTTTGAGTTTGAAAATTATTTTTTCGAAAACTATGTACTCAAATAACTTAATTTAAAAACAGAATTTAAGAATGGCGTTTTGGTTTTCAAAAAAGATATAGCAAAATATTGTAAGTGTTGTCGTTATTTTTTTATAATTTTTTTTCCATTTCAAGTCATTTTCAAAATAAAATTGCCCCGCCCACCTAAATGGGCGGAGATACGAAGTGGCCCAACATCTAAAAATCATTCTTTTATAATGTGCCAACAATCATAAAAATTATTTGCTTTTATCACAAAGTGCACAATTGAATAGCTAAGCCGCCCCACTATAATAACTAAACATAATCTTGACAACATTTTGTAAAAATAGTTTCAAATAGCATAAACTCCAATTTTGGTGAAGATTTTACTGTATCAAAGCTGTAAATAATTTTGAATACCCTTTTTGTTTTCATATGGCACAGTCTTTCACAAAAATTAGGCTAGTAGATTTTTGTACGTGGCAACACTGCCATCAATCTTCGGCAATCATCACTACCGTCTCCTACTTCCAAAGTAATTTCTTTAACATGGTTCAATTAAAACAAGACTAGGAGTACGAAGTGAAGCAATATTCTGGCTAAGCTTATCAAGATAGATAAATACACTTCATGAGGTAACCGGTCTTAGGCTCTGAGCCTAAGATTATTTACCTCAACGAATTGAGTTTCTTGAATAAAATTGGACCAAGCGGAGATTAGAAACGTGTGGAGAAACTAGTTACTTGAAACTTAAAATCACCAATTGCTTGTAGCCATTTTTCAGAAACTGCACAATTTATTTATCAATAATTTGACATCCCTTACCAACCACAAAAGTTGGTTCATCGTTTCTTATCTACAGGTCCTACATCCACTTTGGAGGCATCATGCCCTATTCAAAGCTAAATTCCCAAAAGAGCACTTTGGTTAAGGCCCTTATATTTCAATTCAAAGTGTATGTCGTCTTTAGAATGAGGGACATTTTTGCGTTCGTTAGGTAAAGCTAAAGCAGACACATTGCTTAAAGACATAAATATCCACCGAGACGGAAATCGTCATCCCCGAAGCAGGTTGTGTGGTCGCCTTAGTTATTGAATAAAATGGCTTAAAATGGTTGTTATTATTGTAAAGAAAAGTACATACTTATAACACAAATGTATTTTAATAAGATACAAATTTTCTCCATAGTCTGTTTTTTTTTCTTCATATCAACTTGTACCTATATTTTATTTTTTGTCACTACTTTAGTTGATACAATGCACTGCACACACAAAGTGATGGTGTTGTCACTGTCAGGGAAATACATTCACCTCAAGTCATCTGACACTTTTATTCAGCAAGCATGACACAATGTTAATGTTGGCGCAATTTGAAGAGAGTATAGAGTTTGAGGTAGACGCGTCTTGTTTTTTCGTTTGTTTTAATATTATTTTATTTTTTTTTACTTTTCAAATCGTTAAAACTAGAAATCACGGGCACTTTGTCAATGAACATGAATATTTTTTTTATTATGGCAAAAAAATCGTTAAATTGAACGGCTAGTTTTGTTTGCCATTAAAGTGATAACATGGCTGGCTGGAAGAAAATGAGAGAGTAATTTAAGAGTCTACATTGAAAAGGTTTTGAATTTGGTTGCCTTGTGTCTATACTTATTGACAAGTTGTGATGATGAGGGTTTTTAAAACAAACCCATTTCGTTATATAAGTGATTGCCAAAAGAAATGGAAAGTCAAACAAGGACTTGCAAAATAAGTTTTCTATGAGATTTGTTTTCTTCAATTTTTTGCTTTCTCCAATAAATAATGTATGTAGGCCAAGAAATTATTTAATAAAATCAATTTATCTAACCGTCAGTTAGAACAGATATATTTGGCATTTCTAGGAAAAATTAGAATCATCTTATAAAACAAAAAGACACATACAGACAACAAAAATCTGACCTATACAACCCTTAAAACCAACCCTTTGTCCAAAAAAAGATGGTCGATCAGGCCAACAAGATTGTCTATGATTATACGGTAAAAAGTAGAGGTCCTACCCTTATCCCACTCCCACACCACTATGTGACAGTTGTGTACAAACAGACACTTTTCGAGAGAGTTAAGGGAATTTTAGTTCGATTTTTTGAAGCTGCAATAGAGGTGACCAAAATAATACTTAATATACGTATCTCAATTAAAAATGATACAAACATCTTTTCAGACAGCTTGTTACATACATACAAATACACCTACTTTCATTATTCCAAATAACTTTCCTAATAAAAACTCATTCATTGAATATGAAATAAGACTTTGCAGTTAACATGGCAGTTCACACTATTAACACAAATAAATCAATCACTTTGTTGTAAGCAGACTTCCTTGAGACTTGATATTGGAACGCAAAAAATTCGACATTAATTTCAACAATCTCATAATTAATTGCTCTTTCTCTCTATTCTGGTAAGTAAATATTTTCTAGCTCCCAGTCACATCTTTCCCATCATTCGTCCATATCCCTAGTCCCTATATTCCTTATACTTCAAGGTATGTATTATTGCAAATAATTCAATTAACAATTTCAGTTTCCCTTTCTCAAAAAATGTCACAACTTAAGTAAACCATGAAGGGACGATGTCCATGATCCAAGTTCAGTGTTTATATTGTCCATGGCCGGATTAGGGCTTTTTTTTTAATGTAACAAGTGTACATGAAACTAAAGGGCCTTTCTTCAAGCCCCAACTATTATTTTGTAAAAGACACAAATAAAACTGTTTAGGAAAAAGATTCTCTAAAATTAGCTTTTAATTAAGAACTAAATGAAGCATTTTATGTTTTGATAAAAAAAAGCTTTTAATGGCCTTTAAGGACTACAAATTGGAGTTTTGTCTGGCAGAGTCATATATTTTAGATTTTACTCTACAAGTAACATAATTAGTAATTTATTTTTGACATACTAAGAACGAAATTAAGCTTGGGAGTCATTCTTGTTATTCTGTCGCTTGGAAGCCATTTTCAAAAAAGGCGCCCAATCTGGGCAAAAAGGTAAAATAAAAAAAAACTTCCAAATTATTTGGAAAACTTTCATTGTTTAAATAACAGTTGGTGTCTTCAAAGATAAGTGTTGAATAGACGCACCTTGGCGTAAAGTTTCAGTGTTGCCTATACTACTTTTTATGTCAAAGTGTGGCACCTCCACTTTATTGATAGTTTTTAATATTTCGAACATGAAATAAGTTGCAGAAACGCCTCCAGATGAAAAATACGTGTGAGAGAGATAACGCATGGTGTATTAAAAATAGGAGTTGAAGGAACACATCTTTAATTAAAATGTCAATGTTGCCACTTTCAAGGAACATATTTATTTTTGGTGACAAAAAGTGGAACATCCATTTTGTTTGGTAATTTTTCATATTCTGAGCATGAAAAAGTTACGGGAACGCATTCAGACGCCAAGCACGTGTTGGAAAAATAATGGTTGGTATCTTTAAAGATAGATGTTGAGTAGACGCACCTTTGGGTAAAATGTCTATGCTACTATTTTTAGGATCAAATTTTTCTACCTCAAAGGGTGGGATCTCAAGTTGCTCAAAACATTTAATATTTTGAACATAAGAACAGTCGCGGAAACACCTCCAGACGCCAAACGCGTGTTGGGAAAATAATGATTGATTATGCCACTTTTCGGGAACATACTTTTTTTGATGTCAAAGTGTGGGACCTCCAATTTGTTAGTAGTTTTTAAAATGAACATAAAACATAAAAACTTGAAACTTATTTTGTCAACACGCATTTGGCATATGGAGGCATTTCCCTAACTTTTTTTTATTATAAATTAATTTGGCAGCAAGACAGCTTGCGGAGAACCAAGGCCTAGTGACTTACAACTCTGAATAATTTCTTTGTGCGAATTGTTGGCAGGAATAATAAAAATCTACAATTTGTTGTCAAGTCCGAACGGCTAGATGAGAAGCACTTTTTAATGACAACAGATTTGATTGGAGGATTTGTCAGTAGGAACCTTGCAAAAAAATATTTTTTGTTTTTTGGTGCTTGCGACTGGGAATCGAACCTAGATCTAAGGCATGACAGTCCAATGCCCTAACCATTGTGCCACAAGACACTCAATGTTCAAAATATTATAAAATACCAAAAATTGGAAGTGCCACCCTTTGACATAAAAAAGTATGTTCCTGAAAAGAGGCAACACTGAAATTTTAGCGACTGGGAATCGAACCTAGACCTAAGGCATGATAGCCCAATGCCCTAACCATTGTGCCACGAAGCACTCAATGTTCAAAACATTATAATGGCTGATTTACAATAACGCGTTCGCGTTCGCGATGCGTACGTTACATTTAGCAAGCGCTACGGCCGCGTCAAGATAAATCGAGCAAAAAAATTCAAACTTTTTTCAACACAAGATGGCCACATACCTAAATTGAAATCGAAATGTCAAAACGCACGCAAAAGTTGAATAATCTCTACTTTCGCGTTGCAGCCGCTTACGTTACGTTGGTTTGTGTACCTGCTAATGGATGCAAAATCGTAACATAATGCTCAACGCGCCATTGTAAACACTAAACAGATATTCCTATGCCTGAACTTTTGTGTTGACTGGCAAATCTTTCAACGCAACGCCCAACGCGGCATTGTAAATCAGCCATAAAATACCAAAAATTGGAGGTGCCACCCTTTGACATAAAAAGGTATGTTTCTGAAAAGAGGCAACACTGAAATTTTAGCGACTGGGAATCGAACCTTGACCTAAGGCATGACAGTCTAATGCCCTAACCATCGTGCCACGAGGCACTCAATGTTCATAAAATAATAAAATACCAAAAATTGGAGGTGCCACCCTTTGACATAAAAAGGTATGTTCCTGAAAAGAGGCAACACTGAAATTTTAGCGACTGGGAATCGAACCTTGACCTAAGGCATGACAGTCTTATGCCCTAACCATTGTGCCACGAGGCTCTCAATGTTCAAAACATTATAAAACACCAAAAATTGGAGGTGCCACCCTTTGACATAAAAAGGTATGTTCCTGAAAAGAGGCAACACTGACATTTTACCCGAAGATGCATCTATTCAACACATATCTTTTAAGACACCAACCCTTATTTCAACCATGGAAATTATCCAAATAATTGACGAGTTATTTTTGTTTTACCTTTTGGCCCAGATTGGGCGCCATTTTTGAAAATGGCGTCCAAGCGAGAAGATTACAATAATGACTCCCAAACCTTATTTCATTTTATCGTAGTGGAGAACGTATAGCTACCGGCACAGTAATGTGGATCTGGCGTAATACTTTTTAAAAGATTGAGTTTTCACTTATACGCAAACAACTCTATCGGTACTTTAATTATTTCAGGAAAAAAAGTTGACAATCTTTTAAGTACTTGAACGTGAAAATGACAATATTTAATGTGGAACGAATTTAAATGATGCAAGCAAAAATAATTCATAAATAAGAATGGTAAGCCGATTTGTTGTTGCCCTCATGATGTTAACCCTCATTTATTTTTGATCATTAATAAGCCCGCTACTGGCTAAAAGAAACCCATGTCCTACAAAAAACTGATACCAAACCAGAACAAGGCAGACCGTCAAATAAATGAGAAAAAAAAAATTAATTGATATCGTGACAATCTTTTCAACTTAGCCAAAGGATCCAGCCTTTGTAGAATGTATGTACATTACTCCTCCACGTATGCGCTAGGAGTTTTTGTCGGATACGGATTCACCATCAACATTAGCTCAGTTAAGTTAACAGTAGCCCGGCCAAACTAAATCGTTTTTTTTTTGACGTTATTATAAAGAAAACACAAGAGGATTTCCGGGAAGGAAATCCCTTCCTTCGCATTAAATTTCACCCAATTGTGATGAATCACGTATTTTTTGGAAAGTTATCTCTCGGTAAGTCGCTCAATAATAGACATTAGGGAAACATTTTTCGCTTTATCAGCTTTATTGCAAAATTATTATTATTATTATTTAATTTTGTTATATTCTTCCTTTTCTTGCATTTCGTGATGTGACCATTTGAGAAGAATAAAATGGCAAAAGCTGCGAGTATATAGAGGCAGAGTAAGGAAATATAATTCTTAAGAAGTTTGCGAAATGAGTGTAAGTCCTATTTGATTGGAATATATCAAAAATAATGACGTGATAAGCATTTGGTGCCTGAGAGCGAGCGCTGCACTTACATTCACACCAAACATATCCGGCAGGATTCATCGATAGCCGATGGCGGAGTTTTGGCATAAATCTTGCACTCCCGAAATTTGATGGAGATCGTAAAAGATAAATCAGATTTTATTGATACGGATTTCGGGAACAGGCGAACAGGAACAGGTATTACATCAGAGGGAATATTATATTTGCTTGAGCGAAATGTGTGTTAAATTGATGTGCAAAGTTGCCAGCAGAGTATACTTAGAATTTGGCAAATCACCTTATAAGATGTCATATATGGTGATACACATTATCAGTTTGTCATTTAGAGCATGATGTGTGCTGTCGCAGGTCCAACCCTTTCTCTGTAGCAAATTTACCAAACGTCAGACTCCATATATTTTGACGTGCATGATTTTAGTCAACTTTGACGCTCTCTATCTATTTAGGTTTTAGGAACTTATGTAGGTACTACATAGTGTCGAACCTATGAAAACAAAATTTTGGAATTCTAAGCTTAATATTTTTGGACTACTCACAAATATTTTCTCTTCGACCAATTGAAATTTGAATAAATTGGTCTAAAAAATAAAAAGAGTGAAATGGAGAAGGAGATGCTTGACAAATTGGAATTGCAAATTGTTAATTCTTAGGGTAATGCTACATATTCACATTCAAACGTTCGACTCGGCGAATTGAAAGTCCCCTTTCACACGAGGAAATTGGGTTGCCAGCAACTTTCTGTTTCATGGTGAAAAGGGCAGGAGGAAAGAGGAGTGAAGAAAATCTTTCCGGTAGAGGATTTAAAGTGATTTCTTTGAAATTTCGTTTCACCATGTGCGTTCAACCAATAGACTTTCAAAGGAAACTTCAAAAATCGCCTGAAGATTTTGTTTCCTCGTTTGAAAGTTACCAGAGATTTTTAAGGAAATTAAAAAAAAAAGTTAAAAAAAATCTGCAGCAACTGGTTTCTTCGTGTGAAAGGGGACGATGACATAATAAGTGTCTAAGTTTGCGGGATTTCGTACCGCTAACTTGAAAGATTAAAATCAAAAATCTTGAATTCGAAAATTCTGATATTTCAAAATCTCAAAACCCCATTGAAAGGCCTTTCATAAATATTTACTTCACATAAAATGCGACAGAAAGATAGTCCGTGAGTTCAGTCAAAATCGGGCACAAAACACCGTTCATAACTAGTTTTTTTTTTTATTCAATAAATGGATAGATTTTTTACTCAAAACAAAGTTTAGGCACAGTATTTTAATGGGTTGCCATTGACTGTTTTCTTTATTTTGTTTGTGTGTTTAATATTCTCTTTTTCAGAAAATCGACCTTTATGTCTTAAAACTTAAAGGGAGAAAGTAGACGATTTTTTTTACTGACCCAAGCTTAACGTTTTAGTTTTAAGTCGAGTTTTAATATTATCACTCTGAATTTTTAGACCATCAGTCTGATTTTAAAAATTCAAACACCTGTTTGATTTCGACCTGGAAACGTTATGGTCCTCCTTGAAATGGTCAGTAAAAGCTCATTGTGATGAAATAAGAAATATTCTTTGTATTAATTAATACCCAGCGTATCTGTAGTACCTCGTGGCTTGATGGTTAGTGCGTAGGACTGTCATGCCGAAGGTGTGGGTTCGAGTATACTTGTCTTGAAAAAGTGCTTCTCATTTAGCCGTTCGGACTCGGCAAAAAACTGTAGGTCCCCTCCATTCCTGCCAACAAACACGCACACAGGAATGGTTGTGAGTTGTTAGTCACTAGGCCCTGGTTCTCCATGAGCTGTTGCGCCAATCAATTTATTTATTTATGTATCTGTTAATAATATTTTATTCTTCAATAATATTTTAAGGCACGATTCTTCTCCCCTTTGAGGCAGGGGGAAATGTCGGAAAAATTGACTTTAAATGCAAACAAAAAATAAATAAAATATTAAAAATCATCGAAAGTACAAACAATAATGTGCTCAATTCTTTTATTTTTACTTGTGTACCTATCTACTGAAAATGGCAAGTGTTGCATTCGTAAACAAATCGAACTCGAGCTTTTAATCAAACATCTTATTGTGACGAAAAAAGTTGGTCTCACAATTCTGTCTGTCTGTCTCTCTGTCTGTGTGTCCGTTGTGCTACAGCCTAAACGGCTTAATTTATTTTCTTTAAACATTTTGGTAGTTTTTTTTTTCATTTTTTAAACCCCCCAAATAACAATTTTTTATTATCGATTTTCTTCGTATGACTGACATAAATAAATTGTCTATACAGAAGCTTCTAGAAAATATGAATAGTAGTGTATATCAAAATTCTTAAATTTTTTTTTAGTTTTTTATATTTTTCACATTCTGTTTTTGAAAATCAAATATTTCGAAGAAAAATTATCGATTTTTTGAAACTCTATACTTAAGAGTTTTTAATTACATACTTTCAAAAATTATTTTAAAAATGTTTATTTTAATGCAAAAATAACGGTACCTTCCATACAAAAGTTTTTAAAAACGATAAAACTCTTTCCGTTTGCTAAAATTAGTGACAAAAATTAAAAATATTAAAAAAAAAAATATTTTCAAACTTAAAATAAAAAAATAATATAATTTTTTAAGTTTGAAAATAATTTTTTTTAGATAACGGATTTGAGGCTTAAAAAAAGCTATAACTTGCCATTGTAAGTGTTCTGTTGTTTTTTAATAGATTTTTTCCATTTGAGTAAACTTTTTAGAAAATTACCCTTCCCGCCTGAACGGGAATAGACACCCTTCTGATACGATTTTCTTTGGCCTGAATCTAATCAATACGATCTGATTTTTCGTGTATTATAAGAATTCCTCTTAATCCATAACTTGTAACTCAAAATGAAAAGAAACGAAGGGAGTGAAATTAAAATCTAACATAAAATAGGGATATTGTTTTTTATTGTTTTGAATCTGAATAAGGGATATCCAAGCTTATGTCGAACACCCAGCGCTAACCAAATATTTGTGTTACAATTTGTTTTTTAAATATTCAACCGATTTCGATGAATTGTATATGGTTGGAAAGCTATGGTCGCAGACCGTTTGTCCATTTTATTGTTATTTTATTGTTATGTAAGTACATACCTACACTGCCGACAAATGAGCATTTTCAATAAATTTAGAAACAAAACAAATATTTTTTCCCTCAAATTTTAAATATATTCTACCGTTTATTTCTTGATTGGTGTCGAATTTCGACACAGGGTAGGGACGATGCTGGTTATCACAAATGTTTCTCCAATAGAAATGTGTCGATGTTGACAGTCTGTTGCGGGCATGTTTTTTTTGGCGGTGGCTGTTAAATCTGTTGAATATTATTTAATAACGGATGTCAAATCACCATGGCAGGCAAGTTACATGATTGAAATTATACAACTTTATTGTCAAAATACGCGTACCCATTTCACGGAATAAATAGGTGCCCAAATTGGATGATGGGTGTGAAATTTCAAAAACCGTGAAGTTAAAAATTACGTTGAAAGCTTGACAGCGGGGAAAGAATCCAACTATTCACTTTGGAAAGCTATAAAAACAACGAAAAAATCGATTACCTGGTCAGAAACATTTAAGCCTTCTCATGGGCCAGCACTCAATGCAAATATTAATAAGAGTTTAAGCTCTAGTGAAAGCTACACAAATATAAATTTTACACTCACCGGATTGAACAGAGAAATAAAGAAGCTTAAGTCTTATAAAGCTCGGGAGTGTGACTTAATAACAGCAGAAATGCTTACTCATAAAGGATTAATTAACCTCCTTCATATAATAAATGCCGCTCAAAGGCTAGAATATGTTCTGAGCCAATGGAAAGTTTCGGAAGTTATAACGGCGTTAAAACCTGACAAGCCATCACCTGAAAAGAACTCTTACATTTCGCTTTCCCTATAATCAATAAAAGAACAAAGACGGCTGATTCCTGAACGTCAGTTCGGATTTAAGAGCAGCAAGCATTCAAGAATTGATCAAGTACACATAACTACTAATGTAATCGAGAGAGCTTTTGAAGATAAGAACATTTATTCGACTATCTTCTTGGGTGTGTTTCAAGCGTTTGACAATGTGTGGCATGAAGGCCTCAAACTCAAATGAAAACAAGTTCTGCCTGAAAGCCTTTATAAAACTCTTAACGAATATTTAGAAAACAGACTATTTCGTGTAAGACACGGAAATTAATATTCAAATTTCAAAAAACTAGTGGCTGGGGTCCCACAAGGAAGTGTATTAGGTCCAGTTCTGTACATTGTATTTGCACGTGATATACCTCAAACTGAAGACACTATCGTTGCCACATTTGCTGATGTTACTGCAATCCTAGCAGTAGGCAAAAAGGTTAGCAAAGCAACAAATAAATAACTAAATGCTCTTAATAATGTTAATAAGTGGACAAAAACATGATGAATAGCGCTCAATGAACAAAAGTCATTCCACGTAGACTCTACGTATAAATAGATTATTCGTCTTTTTTAATACCGCTCATGTTCCATTTGCAAATGACGCAAAATATCTGGGAATGACTCTAGACGTGAAATTAAAATAGAAGCCGTAGGTAAAAAAGAAATGCGAAGAAATAAAAAGTAAATAAAGAGATATGAACTGGCTACTCGGCAAATATTCTAAGATTAGTATTGATAATAGGTGGATTTTATAATGGCAGGTACTTAAACCTGTGTGGACTTATGGCTTACAACACTGGGGTTGTACTTGTTCCTGCGATACAAATTTAAATAACTTACAAACGTTTGAAAATAAATAAATTAGGTCTTTTGTAAACGCACCATGGTATATCAGAAATGAAGATCTTCATAGGGATCTCGGGACTACTACGGTTTGTTTGATGTATAAAGAGTTTCACGCAAAAACATAGAAATCTTCTATTAGAACACACAAATTCAACGATAATTGACATTTATTACAATCGAATTTAGTACGCTGCCTGCGAAGAACAAAACCTTCTCACTTGGTGCGGTGAACAGAAACCCTATTAAAATCGCGGAATAAGCAGGAGCTTTCACCCGAAAGTTACCTGCAACACGTTACTTAATTTCGTTAAAAATAAATTGCTACATAGTTTCAACTTAGTTGTGGAAGTGGAGTTGGTTTTAGTTCAGTAAGAGTCTCACACACCTATGAGCACGCGTTTTTCGGTTCACATAGAGCCTTTTGAAGGTTTTGCACCTACCCACGAAAAATCAGTTGAGACAACACTTCATGAAGTGGTCGGCACAATTGAAAAATCGATTCACTTCAAGGAATTCACTTTAGCAGCAGTCCTTGACATGGAAAGGGTTTTTAATAATGTTGATAACAATTCAATTCGACAAGCCCTAAACTCCGTCAGCATGGATCTATTGCTGATAAACTGGATTGATTTCATGCTTTAAACGAGACTCATAAATGCAGAAATGGGTGACAGCAAGATAAGAGTTAGGACAAGTAAGGGTGGAGTACTATCTCCTTTGCTTTGGCTCCTTGTCAACCCAGATCTTAATTAAACTAAATCTGGGTGGTATCAAGGTAGTTGCATATGCCGATGCCATTGTGTTATTGGCCTCTGGAAAATGTTCCCCAACTCTGTGCGAGCTCTTACAAACGTCCATGAACAAGCTCAAAAATTGGGCCAGTAGTTGTTGACTAAATGTTAACCCACTAAAGACAGAATTGGTGGTGTTTATAAGGAAACGTAATATTCCAAACATAAACCCGCCAACCATTAACGGAATTCCGTTACAGGTTTCGGGTATTGCCAAATATCTTGGCATTGTTCTTGATCGCAAACTAAACTGTAAAGAAAATATTAAACAAAGAGAAAGAAAAGCTTCAAAGCTTTCCAAACTTGCAGCAGAATTTTTGGTAAAAGATGGAGTCCCAGCCCCAAAACCATCCATTAGATGTACACACCCAAGTAACAATTTTCCTCTCATAAGAATTACCAAGCGGCTTATGAGACTATATTTCGGGAGCTAGTGTTACTCTAGGAAACTACTCCAACATTCTTATGAAAGTGTTACAAGCGTTATATGGCCCACTTACAGGAGTTAATTTTCCTCTTATAGAAACATTTTAATTGTTCCAATGGGATGACAAACGCCCTATTAATCTTGCTAGGAGAATGAGTCTCTTCTTGTGCGAGTTGATGAAAAGAGAACGAGTATGTGCAAATTAAAAAAAAAAACATACACATACATAATTATCTTTCATTGTCTATACTTTTTTTGGAAGTAGGTACGAAGATATTACTTTTATCTGTATGTGTCATCGTCATTGTCTCATGGCGAAAAACTAATGTGTATTTTAGTGATAGCATTTATATTTTGATATCATGGTGACGTTAGTATATTTATAGTTTGTCACATTATGTGAAGCTAAATCTTAGTGCGATTGAAACTTTTTCTACTAACTTAAACATTTTACTTCGAAAAATAACAAAGCGCTTTCAAAATTATTGATATTTAAATTATTTTATTTTTATTTTGAAATAGAAAAAGGGTTACCTTGATGTTTGTTTTGAATCAGAATAATACTTTTTATGCTGATATTATTTATGGTATTTATTCATGTTATATGACGAAAATAGCAGAAAATTTGTCGATTTGTTGGTCTTATTCTTGTATACCTGTTGTTTTTAATCAAATAATTTACAAGAGGTTAAGAGACGTTTTAGTGAAAAAAAAGAAGTTGACAATATAAACATCAATAGCCCTGTTCTTTAGTGCATTTTTATCTTTGCTTAAAAAAAAGTAGTATGAAAAATACAAAAAAAACAATTTGGTATAACTCCGTATTGTTGTTGTTTTAAATATGCTACTTTTTTAAGCGAAGATAAAAGTGCACTAAAAAACAGGGATAATATAAATACACTAATACTGGTAAATATATCTTAAATAGATTCATCATAATGGAAACCCAAATAAATTATTTTAAGATTTATTTTCAAATCACGGTAACCCTCAAACTAAACAAACAACACTTCTTTCAAATTGAAATATGGCTGCTGTCCACTCGATACTTTTAACTCTTGAATAAACATTTTTATGAGAGTGTTGTAGCATTTATGTTGGTATGAAAACAAACACTTGTTATGAGAAGTGAGATGCTTCTATGTGACTTTTTTTGACAGCTATCAAGCAAACCAAGAAAAAACAAACAAATATCGGTGATGCGTTCCTTTTTCTAACGAATGTTTACTTTTGTTTATGTTTCAATAAAAGTTGAAATCTCAAAGTAAGAAATATGTTTAGTTTTGTGCATAACCGTTTCACAATGATAAATTTACATTATGGCGTCATAAATGTGGGAATAACTGAACAAAGAATTTCAAAAATTAGCAACAAAATTATAATTATTTGGTCAAATTTACAAGTGTAATAATGTCATAAAACCTAATACTACACCGAAACAAAAGAAAATAAATCACCGAAAGTTTACATTCGTCAAAAATAAAATAAATTTTTAATTGTAATATACAACATCCAGTGTTTCCATTCAGGTAGCAAATCCAATAGAAAACTGAACGTCAGAAAACAATGTACACACAAAACTTTAAGAAAAAGAACGACTTGTGTATGAATCAAATATAATCAGCTGTGGATGCAACATTTCATCTCATATGAATCCTATAGTTAGTGTTTTGTTTTTGTTACTTTATTACCTCTTGATAAGAGATTTTAAAGATTAAATAATGACGTTTAGAGCTTAAATTTGATAACAAGATTATAACAAGACATTAAATTTACATACACGAGGAATAATTGTTCTAGGTATAAAATTAAAGCGATTCGATGTTTGAAAAATGCTAAGCTCGTGTAATAAAAACGCTAAAAGACGAATTTTTGTTTCATAATGAGAGATCATGTCTTTAGTATAGCAATAAGATCTGAAAGAGAGTTATGGGAGTTCTTTTGAGAAAATAAGACCTAAGCTCTGGAGAGTTTGTTAGTTGGGGCACCCATTATGAGGCCAATTCTAATGTACCTACGCATGCATGGTCTAGTAGCCAGCCTTAGATAAGGAAACCAATCTAAAAACCATGACTTAAATTCAAAGATAAGCGTGTATTGGCATAACCAGTGCTATCAGGACCACACCAACGGCCGTCCTTAAAAATTTCCTTTCACTTCCCCAACTCGATCTGTTTACAAAAGAGCTGGCGGTCAAAAGTGCTTTAAGACTTCATCAATGTTAAAATTGGAAAGGGACCTCTACGGTCACATAACTATAATGAATTTAACAGACATAGACATTCAAACAGACTACGTTTCACCGTACCTAGGTTTCAACCCAGTAACGATAACAGATATCCCAGCCAGGGAACTTTGGAATGAAAACAGGTCTTTACTGACAGTTCCAAAACCTTGGAGGGGGTTGAGTTAGGCATCTACTCAGATAACCCACTCAGAAATAGATCTATAAAGCTTCCAAATTTTTGCAGTGTATTCCAAGCGGAAGTGCTGGCAGTTTGCGAAACATCTTGCCTCACGCGAATTAGTCAACAACAATATTGATATTTTCATAGATAGCCAGGTGGCAAGTAAAGCCATTTCCCCAATCACCACAAAGTCCAAACTGGTCGATCGTTGCCGGAATGAGCTAAGAGTACTCAATGCAACGAACACAGTTACCCTAAGATGGGTCCCAGGCCAGGACATTGGGATATTCACGCGAACGAAATGGCGGATGAACTGGCCAAAAGCGGGTCATCTTTTGATCCGAACCAAATCGAAGCCACGGTGCTCATGCCACTAGAGTAAGAAAATAGTAGAATACACCAGAGTTTCTTAGAAGCTGAAAATGTCAAATGGTCATCCAATGACACTTGTCGGGTTTCAAGGAATCTGTTGCCAAATATTTCAAAGAAAAAAATGAATACTAACTTGAGTTAAGCAGGCCTCAAATATCTCTCATGGTTGGCGTCCTTACGGGCCACAACTCAATGGGAACCCCACATGAGCAGAATGGGCGTTAGCTCATCGGACTTATGTAGAGGGTGTCATGATGAAGTAGGAGAGGATTGCTCCCCTCACTTCCTTTGCGAATGCCCCAGCCTAGCTAGAACTAGAAAAGCGGCCCTTGGAGAATACTTCTTCGACGAACTGGGTGACATCTCTGTCTTGCCACTAAAAAACATCCTAAAATTCATTCAGAACTCAGGATGGTTCAGGGAGGACCCCATACCTAAAAATTCCCCTCAACCTCCGCCCTATTCCTCTCTAGCGAGTGCAATGGATCCACTGAGATCCAAGTGAGATGGTGCGGCTTGCCGTATTATTACCCCTTCCAACAACCTAACCTAACCTACCGACGAAAAAAAAGCATCAACCCGTCCTTATTGGAAATATCATACCTCATACGTCTGAAGCATGAATGTGCAACATAAATTAATTTAGTTTTATTTTATAGATCTTTTGATATTTCATGTCACCCAAATACTGTTTTTGTGCCGACATAGAAGAAAATAGTATGGTGTTCTAAAACATCAGCTAGGCCATTCCATTAGGATTAGGAACACTTCGCTCATCGCTCTTTTCTCAAAGATTATTAAAAAACGATTTTGCTAAATTTTTACAAATTCATACTTCTGACACGAGGACATTTACAATAGGTTTTGATTATGATTTGCAAAAACAGGTGGCAACACTTAGCAATGTAAGTAGAAATAAGTTTGAAAGCCGCTGTCTTTTTCTTCAATCAAAGAGTCTAAGCATAGCCATACCCATTTAGCATCAATTAAATAGAATAGGTAGTCATTTCATTTTATCCATAATACCTATCTATTCATATATATTTTGTACATGTAAAGACTTAAACCTATGACTTTTCCTGGTAAAGTCTATACCAATCCATACCTATAGGTAAGGTACCATACCTCATTTGCGCCCCGCTTAAATTAGGTCAATAATAATTAAAGCAAATACGTGCTTGGATATTTATGAAAACATACATATACCTTACCTATAACACATACAAACAAGCTATATATGTAAGTGCCGCAGTCGAAGATGGATCTACAATTAGGTTTAATATATTGTTAGTTTGTCGAAAATTTAGCAGAGTAGACAGGTACATGTGCTCTCTTCACACAATTCTCAAGCCATTTCGATGATAAAGCTGTTGATGATGCATTAATATAACGTATGGGCTTTTAATTAAGGTAGAGAAACGCGCTACCAAAATTGTCTTGTTTACCACAATTAATTAATTATTGCAGACAATCCAATGTCGAATGAGAAATACCTAACTCCAAAGTTAGAAATCTCGTATCAAGTCATTATTTCACTTGTTGAAAATTATAATAATTATTATTGTAACCAGATAAGTTATCGAAGATATCATGCTGATTGTCTGTTAGTGTATTAATGTGTATTATAAGGAAATGCAGATTTTTGAAATATTTAACCCCACTATATCTAAGGTTCTCATAGCAAAAAGTGTTTACATATATTTTTGTTAAAGTGACGGTATTGGAAAAATCAAATAATTTGAAACTTTTTCATAGCAAAACCCCCTTCAATTAAGGGTCAAATAAAAGTTTTATTTTTAAATTTATTTTGCGAGGTGCCAATTTAATTATTCAAAAAATACAACATGCAGTAAAAGAGTTTTAATTTTCTTATGAAAGGGACTTTCTAACAAGCATTGACTCCAATTGAAATTCTGCCAAGAGCAAGAACAAAAAATTAAATTGGCAGAAGTTTTCTTTTAAGTTGAAATGAACAACCAGAGAATTATTATTATGAAATATGAATCCCTCTACAAATCCCAACTTACTTCTTTATGTTAAATGTCTGTGAATATTATATATGACCGTTGCACTAATCTTTATAAAGAAAAAAAAAACTAAACCAAGTTGTAGTGACTCTGGGGTAGGGTATAGGTACCTCTATATTGTAGTCTATACACAAACTCTTTTGAACTCTCCAAAGTTACATCCTTCCTTCCGGAGAAGTTCTTTGTTTTTTTTTTTATATTTTCAATTTCTATTTTTGACATCGAGATTTAAAAAAATGTAGTTTTATGATAACATTTGTTTAAAAAAAAAATAAAACAACAAAAATTTGCAGTCAAAAATGTGCAGTTGAGCACAGGAAAATAAGAAACGATCCAACCGGATGATTTCTTTTGCGCACCTGATGAAAAGTTTAAAACAGATATATAGATACTTTGTATACGAGTGAGGATAAAAGATAGAAAACCATCTTTCTCGGGTGTTGGTTTGGGGAAATGAAATGAACGTATGAACGTATACGAAGGAGCGAAAAAGTTAAAAAAAAAAAAAAATAATAAAAAGATTACACTTGTTTGACTGTTGAGTTTCTGTTGCATATACAACATATACGCTATATACGCTTTGATTTGCAACACACAATGTAACCAATCTGTCATGGTCTCTGGATCTGCAAATCGGTTAAGATGTACAAATATAATTTAAATCAAGTGGCATCATTTGATACTTTCTTTATTTTGATTGTAGGTACCTACTCTGCTCGGCTCGTATCTTATATGCAGACACAGAGATTTTAAATCAAATAAAAAATATCGCAATTTTCAAGAAATTTAATTTAATTGAGATTGAATCTACTTTAGATATGGATTGACAAACTTTGAGTGCTGTAAATACCTATCACCGACACTGTCGAATAAATTGACGTAAATTGCAATTGAGACGGATATCTTTAAGTATTTGAAAGATCGTTGTTCCCTAAATTGAAGTTCAACAGCAGCAAATTTTTTTAAATATGAAGTTCTTAACTTATGTAAGAGACACAAACATTACGTCAACATAATAGAACAACCATTTATGATTGGTCATCACTCTAAATGTAGCTTCCACTTCAAGTTTTGAGGAAATCATCAGACAAACAGTCGTTATGTCTGTGCATATATATTTCAAAATCAATGACTTTTTAAGCTTAATCTTGGCGTAATCTTTTAACAACAAGGATACAAATAAAATAAATAAAAATAAGAAAAAATATCGATGATTGGCATCTAATGATTGGAGAGGTTTATGATGCATAATAAAGTTCTTGATATTATATACGAGCCAGAAAGGTGTTATGAGCTGTCAAGCCAAGCATTTTGATTGTTATTTTAAGCAAATTCAACGTTTTTTGAAGAGGATGAGAGAGGATGCTACAGGCACTGTCATTTTTATTTGTTGTGCTAGGTAAAGTTATCCACAAATATACAAAAAAAAAGGGAAACTACAACTCCAATCCGGCGAATCTTCGGTCGATAAGAGTTCTACCAAGTATCAGCAAGGTATTCAAAAAGTTATCAGTAGAGTTCTCACTAAGTGGACAGAAGACAATAGTATCAATAATCAATTCGGTTTTAAGGCGGGACATGACACCATGCCATGCCGCGTCTAAGCTCGTTCCTGATGTCCAATGGAACAAATCTGTCTGGTTGATTTGGAGAAGGCCTTCGACACCATATGGCTAGAGGGTCTTTATCTAAAGCTGACCAGACTTGGTATTAGTAAACCACTATTATATATGCTTTATTATATGTTCAATGGTAGAAAGTTTGTTGTCGAGAGTGGCAATGTGACTTCTGCCACAACCTTAAATATTAACAATGGTCTTCAGCAGGGAGCGGTCAACTCGCCGATTGTATTCAGCGATTTACACCAGCGATTTGATTAGTACTCTAACTCAGGCAATTGCGTACAGTGACGATCTAATTGCGTACAGAACAGCTCCAAAAGTCGAGGTCATCAGAATCCCTTTTCAGCGTAACTTCGAGAAGATTCAGCAATATTGCTATGAATGGAAGTTGAAAATCAACTTTCAGAAATCAAAAACTATCTTGTTTAGGACTCCGTTGCATGGCGCCATAAGGGATTCGAGAAAGAGCTGGTGCAAGCTGGTTATCGTAGGGCCAAATAGGCATCATCCACTGGCAAGTAAAAGTATAGTAAAGTACCTTGGGATCTGGATGGATCAGTTTGTATTTCGGCAGACACATAAATGCTGCTCTGACCAGGGCTAGGAGAGCTTTTGCCTTGACGAAACGGTTGTTTTATAGCTGCCGGCTTGACAGCAGGGTGAAGGTGATTTGCTACATGACTCTCATCCGGCCGATGTTTGCCGATAGGTGCCTGGTTTAGTTCAACGTTGCCCCATCTCAAATGGAAAAGATTCGAGTGTTTGAGATGCAGTGTCTGAGACGCTGCCTTGGAAATATTAGTATTCCAACCAGATTCTATACAACGGCACCAACATAAATAGGAAACATAATTTCTTGCTGAAGCTTATTCGGGATCACATTGCAAGAGCGATGTCCTCGACCAATAGCTTTATTTTTGGGGCTTATTACCCCAATGACGAATACAGGGAGAATGTAGCGGCGGTTCCGCTAATCTACTACGTCAGCCGTAGAACTCTAGACCGGCGACTCCTTTACAGTCGAGACGTCCTCGCACAAGACAGAGCTGAGCACCTTTGGTTCAGTAGAACTGTGTCCGATCGGGACTAAAGAGATAGGGTAAAGCAGCAGAACCAGTTATAGGTTTAGCGCCGCCTCTGGATAGAATTATCTTCTTCTAAGCAATTACATATCATAATTAATCAGAAGGTTTACTCTTAATTAATAAAGCAACAATTAATAAAACTTATGGACGAATGTTTATTTTTTTTTTTTGAGAAACCACCAAATGGCTCAACCTTAGAAATTATTTTTAAGCCTTTTGTCTTCTTTTTTTTCCAACTCGCTTTTTTAAAATAGAAAAAAGAATAATGGAAGAAAGCAGCGAATTATGCTAATTGAAGAAATCTTATAAAAAGCTTTTTTTTTCTCATATATTTTTTTTTTGTATTATGGTACAAAGTTTCCTTAAAGAATAAAAAAATTAGACTATTTTAGTGGCATAAGCAATCTTAACGTGGACAAACAAAAAATTATAGAATGCAATGTGAATTTATGGTAGAAAATTTTAATATTAAAAAAGTACGTATACGTCCAAGTGTACCTATCTTAATTTTCATTGAATGAATTTCTTCTCTTTCTACATATCCACTATTGCTGAATCCGAATCTGAGGTTTGCCAACAAAATTTCATGGCGCAACATGAAAAAAAATATAAAAAATGATGCAAGAATGCAGTTTTTGGGAGTATTTCACTAATGGCTCGAAAACTCCAGCTATTCGAAAATTACATCAAAGTACCATTGATGAATAGTTTAGAGTTTTCGAGCCATTAGTGAAAAACTCCCAAAAAATGCATTTTTGCATCATTTTTCATGTTGCGTCACGAAATTTTGTTGGAAAAACTCAGATTCGGATTCAGCACCCCCGAAAACATAAAGGAGCAAACAAATCAAAACTACCACACAATTTGCTCGCAACGAGCCTTTTTGAGCACAAATTGACTGGACTATACATAATGTATTCAATATTTTTAGAGTTATTCATTGAATTAGATTTCATTTGAGACGATCGTAAGATTACCTACCTGATCGTGGCCACGCAAAATCAGGATGGTTGACAAGATTTATTTGGGAGCAATGGTAAGAAAATGCACTTTTAAAGTTGCATTTTTGGCTAAGCGTACCTATAAAATAAGCAACTTTCATAAATAGGGTATCAAGAAAAAAGTAAGACATAATGTCCTCTACACGATACCAATGCAATGGTCGGAAAAAATTTGTATGGCTTTTGTGACTGTTAACTTTTTTATGTCTAGGAGTGGGAAATCCAACTTTTTTTGGAAATCTTTAGTATTTTGAACACAAAAAAACCTGCAAAATATTTTCTTAGCATGCGTTTGGAGGCATTTTTGCATCTTGTTTTTTACAATCAAAATATTAAAAAATTACAAAAGAAGTAGAGGTCCCACCCTTTGACATAAAAAACTATGCTCTCGAAAAGTGGCAACTTTGAAATTTTAGTTGAAGATGCGTCTATTTAACACCTATCTCTTGAGGCATCAATCTTGTTTTGTATCAGCTCATTATCCACAGATTGGGTGCCATGTTTAAAAAAAAAAAACGTCCAAGCGACTGGATTACAACGATGGCTACCAGGCTACATTTCATCCTTAGCATGTCAAATATAAATTAAAAGTATAAAAATTAGTGCAGGGATTTTGATTTCCTGACCGGACATAAGATTGAGTGCTATTTTTCAAGGACTACGAAAAGGACTCCCGAACGGAATCCCATCCTTAGTATGTAAAAAATTAATTCCAATCATAAAAAAGTTCGTCCTAAAAAGCGCACGAGATTCGGTTTCCTGACGGGACTAGCTATATGTTCAGTTAAGATAATTTCGTTCTACCTTGGTTGTACCTTTGTCCTTTTGTCCTTAAATTTTGAACGTTGGCATGTATCCCCTTTGAAGGTTGTAAAAGAATGCAATCTTTTGGGAATACAATCACATACAATCATTTATTGAATTCAATTGAAATATTGCATTCATTGACTTCACTTTGAGACTGCAATTTCAAATTCGGCAATCACCATTCATTTGCCTTAAAAAGATTGCAATCATTTTACAACAATCATTTTGCAGCGGTCATTATTTGAATGCAATCATTTGAGAATGAATGCTTTCTATGCATTCGTTTGCATTCATTTTACAATTTTTGCATAAGTTTGCATTCTTTACATTCTTTGCATTCATTTGTATTTCTTCTATTCATTTGAATTCTTGAGTGAAAAATTTTATGCGATTTAAAGTATCCAGAGAATACTGAAGAATTCAAATAAATGCAAAAAATCCAAATGAATTCTAATAATGCAAATGAATACAAAGAACGCAAATGAATGCGAAAATTGTTAAATGAATGCAAGGAATGCATACATTCTCAAATGATCAAAGGGCACGGTAGTGCCCAGCCAAGTTCGCGGCACTACACCCTTTTTACAGGAACAAACTCAGGCGATTTTCAACCCCCCTCTAACTTCAGTACCAATAAAGTCAGAAGCTTCAAATTCGCAGTATTTGCTGAGCTGATCAAACACAGGTGGCTCACCAAATTTCAACTCTTTAGCATTAGTAATTCCGGAGATACAGAACTTCAAAAATCGCAAAAACCGTAACTGACTGACTCACTGATTCACTGACTCACTGACCACTGACTCACTGACAGATCATCAAAATTATGGAGCACTTCCCGACATTGTAGAAAATTGATATTTCGCACAACGGTAGGCCTTGTGATACATACAAAGGAAAAAATCGAAAATCTGCAATTTTCTATTCAGGGGGCTTGGCATCCACCCACTTTCTTAAATATTCTCTTAAATTATATGGAGCACTTCCGATTGTTGTAGAACGATGAAAATTGGTGTGTCGTTAGGGCTTGAGGTACTTAGAAAGAAAAAAATTAATAAATTGAAATTTTCCATTCAGGGGGCGTGGCATCCACCCACATTCTTAAAAATTCAAATAAATTATATGGAGCACTTCTGATTGTTGCAGAACGATGAAAATTAGTAGGTCGGTAGGGCTTAAGGTACTTAGAAAGAAAAAAATTGAAAAATTGGAATTTCTCATTCAGGAGGCGTGGCATCCACCCACATTCTTAAAAATTCTTTTACATTATATGGAGCACTTCTGATTGTTGTAGAACGATGAAAATTGGTAGGTCAGTAGGGCTTGAAGTACTTCGAAATAAATAAATCGAAAAATTGGAATTTTTCATTCAAGGGGCGTGGCATCCACCCACGTTCTCAAAAATTCTTATAAATTATATGGAGCACTTCCGATTGTTGTAGAACGATGAAAATTAGGTAGGTCAGTAGGGCTTGAAGTACTTTGAAAGAAAAAAAAATCGAAAAATTGAAAGTTTCAGTTCAGGGGGCGTGGCATCCACCCACTTTCTCAAAAATTCTTATAAACTATATGATGCACTTCCGATTGTTGTAGAACGATGAAAATTGGTAGAGCGGCAGGGCTTAAAGTACTTTGAAAGAAAAAATTGAGAAATTGGAATTTCCCATTCAGGAGGCGTGGCATCCACCCATATTTTTAAAAAAACTTATAAATTATATGAAGCACTTCCGATTGTTGTAGAACGATGAAAATTGGTAGGTCGGTAGGGCTTGAAGTACTTAGAAATACAAAAATTGGAAAATTGGAATTTTCCATTCAGGGGCGTGGCATCCACCCACATTCTTAAAAATTCTAATAAATTACATGGAGCACTTTCGATTGTTGTATAGCGATAAAAATTCGTAGATCGGTAGGGCTTGAAGTACTTTGAAAGAAAAAAATAAAAAATTTGGCGTTTTTCCATCCACCCACTTTATCAGAACTGCTATTATTTATATCGGTTGTCGTAGAATTATGAAAGTTTGTAGAGTGGTAGGGCTTGATTTTCACCTGGCATAATAAATCTTTGCAAAAAGGAGTGAAATCACAACAAAAACATAAATGTTAAAAAAAGAGCCAAGTTCTTAAATGTACAAGAAACCTGTGTGTAAAAAGTCTGCCACAAAAAGTAATGAGATCTTAAATATATGCCAACTTTTAAGTTCATGAAGTTAAATATCAAAGTAGATTAATATCGAAACAATTCCAAATAATGACAGAAATTTTTTATTTAATGATTACTGATTAAAATTTGGTGGATTTACTTGGCAAGTTTTCTCTTAATTACTTACTTAGTCACAACTTTAAAATAAAAACTTGACCAGTGAACCCACCAAATTTTAATCAGTAATCATTAAATACCAAATTTCTGTCATGATTTGGAATTGTTTCGATATTACTCTACTTAAAAGGCCCTGGAGACGCTCGAACATGGTGCGAGTGAACATAGTTTGACTAAACTCCGCAGACGCTGAAACCAAGCAGAAACCAAACTACTCGAACTTCATTATTCTTACGACTTATATGTCATTCAAAATATTCACTGTCACATTTATTTTATTTTCATTGGTTGTTTGATAAATATCAAACTCCTTTTGATTTTGGTGAGACTGAATTTTTGTTTAGTGGCACCAAATAATTGGTACTCGAACCAGCCCGCAGACAAGTAAAATCAACTCGAACATAGTACTCAAACTATGTTCACTCGCACCATGTTCGATATTTGATATTAAACTTCTGACTTTTTACGCACAGGTTTCTTGTTCATATAAGAACTTGGCTCTTTTTTTAACATTTATGTTTTTGTTGTGATTGCATTCTTAAAAGATTGCATTCTTTTAATACCCTGAATGGGGATACATGCAACCGTTCAAATAACAAAAGATTGCATTCACAAAAGATTGCATACTTTTAAAACCCTCCCCTTTCATGCCCAATTTCGGATGCTTCAAATATCGTCCACCTGAAAGCAAATATTTGTTCTTGCGTTTATTTTGAAAAAGATAATTTTAAAATTCACACTTGATACAGATGTAGAATTTCTAACCCTGTGGTGGTTCTTTAAGAGATGGGGGTTACAGCAACACATTTACGCGGGTTCATTCAAGAATTTTCTATCTTGGCAGTGAGAGGAAATCGAATCGATGTCACCAATTAAGGTCATTGGGTGTAAATGAAAATGGAAATCAAATTTCACGGTTGTAATATTAAACCCGTCTTTTTTCAGATCGAGTTGTTTGTTAGGTATATCAGTCTTATGCTATGTTTCCACCAAAATCAAATCCGAGATTTCATCTGAAAGATTTCGAGGTTTCAAATTAGTGGAGCAGAATTTCATTTAGATTTCGTTGAAATCTAGAGTTTTTATTGGGATTTCGTTGAAATTTCTATGAAACCTTGTTCCAGCAGCGGCTCAAAGTATCAAAAGATTTCAACCTAAATCTCGGATTTCATTTTGGTGGTAACATAGCACAGAATTATCATTTTTTCATGTATTTAAGAAAGTCAAATAATTCGTTGCTGTTAAGGCTCATTTTTTTTAGTGTCCTTTGTACCCTTGCTTAATAAGTTCCTTTTGAACAATTGATTGCTATTCATTTAAGTTTTTAGTCTTTTTAGTTTATTTTATTATTTATACTTAAGACTTAAGGCTTTCTTGCTGCATTCTTGAATTTTATTTATTATCATTTTTTTTAGCAGAGTACCCAAAATATTGAAATTTTAAATTAATTAAGAATTTAGAAACTAAAAATCGGATTGATTTTTCCTTATTTTTCTTATCACTTCCCCTAATCTTTTCATCTATCAAATAACGCATTTTTTAAAAATTTTAAAATTTAAAATTTAATAAAAACTCTTAACAAAACTCTATTAGTGAATTAGCTTAAATGTTCTTTAATGAAAAGAAAATATCTTCGCTTTAATTGTACGTACCTAATTGTAAAAATCCATGAACGTAATCTTCATCTCCTTTATAGAAACAGGATAAGCAACTCAAATGTTCTTTCATTAAGTAATCATTTATCTTCAACGAAATGACAGCAATAAAATTAAACCAACGATTCTTAATATCCTAAGGCAATATAAACATACGTATGTTTATGTACATTATGTACCTATGTATCTTCCTTTTATGACTTCCAAGTTAAAAAAAAAAACATAATATATTTTCTTATATGTCGTCCCGTACCATGAGCTTTCATATCGCTTTGGTGGTTGCCTATTTTTCTATTTAAAAAAGTTCTTCACCTTTGGTTGAAATATGCCCTGAGGCATATCACACCAGTAAATTACTTTACCAAAAATACTATAAGCCAAAAAAAAACGAGTTTATCGAAATGTACATAATATTCTCAGAACCAATAGAGTCTCAACTCCAGTTTTGAAAAGAAAAATTATTGCTTTACTTCGAATATCGAAGCAGATGACCATGGAAGAGGTCAATCATTCTGAGTTATGGATATCAAAATGATGTTCATAAACTGAGCTTGATGTAGGTAAGCATATAACTTTGAGGTTAATGGACTTAATAGGTATTTAAATTTTTCTGTAAAAACATTCATCACGCGCTAGTCGAATGAACAAAATTGTTAAGAAAATATTTTTTTTTCAAAAATTGATCAACAATCTTTTATACACATTCCACGGGGGAAGTAAGCTTAGCTTTTGCCAAATAACCATACAGTGTGATAATATAGCCTTAAATTTGAAAATAAAAATTAAGAAATTTATGAGCTCATTTAAGGAACTGTGTATATTGTAACCTAAAGTGTCAAAACGTTAAGTTTAAATTAATATAAAATGCTGTGTCAAAAATAATGGACTCAACTAAGAATATCATAATCAGAGTGGGATAATTTAATTTCAATTTTTTAGATGAAAACTATTTTGCGATTATTAGGTATATTCCTTTAAATTTATTTATAAAAAATATCTTCTCCTTTAAATATGTGCATTCGTTTTAATTTTTGCCTTTTTAGAAAGAAGTGAAAAAATAAGCTAGTCCACTTTGAGCTCAATTTATTTTATTACTATCTGACCCCACTGTACAAAATGATTATGACAGGAACATTATTATTAAAAATCAGTTTCCCATAAAATATGGGTAGAAAATTGAAAGGATAGCTAAAAATTGATGTACCTACCTCCTCGAAAGTAAGATTGAAGTTATACCAGTCTTCGAGTTCACAGAAAAATATAAGCTACACTGTTAAATCAGCTTCTGTGATGATTAAATGTCAGTTAGGTTATTAAATTTCTCAGATAAATTGCATAACTTTTTTAATTGATGTGCTCTAAGTTTAAGATGTACAAAAATATACCTTTTAAATACGAGTATGTATATGAACGGTAGTTAATTACTTTTTATGTTAATTCGCCGTAAAGCCGTTCCACAATAATAAACCCAAATAATATGGCGTTGAAGTTTTGGTAGGTTTAGGTAGATATATGTTTAGCTTGAACCATTATTATTTTTATCTAGTAGACAAGACTTTCAATGTGAGGCTTTTGTTGTTGTTGTTGTGCGTTTTTGGATAGCGACCTGGAAGTGCTTTAAATTGTCTAACAAAGCGCAACATATTGTGCAGGTTTCTGGTATCTGATGATATGCATATATGTACTGCAAATACATATATGCAATAATAATTGTGGTCACACATGTATGCGTTTGCAAGAAGAGATATCGATTTAGGAAGCATGGAACTTATGGTAATTATGTGCACATTTGTATCTACATGTTTAATTTAGTGTTTGCATTTGAATTGGGTATCGAATAGAGGATAGGAACTTGGAAAATTATTGGGCTATTATCGTCATTAAATAATCTTTGTGTGCGTTATATAGGATAGGTCGGAGGAATATTAATGAGTTTTGTAAAATGCCGGCCGGGTAAATTGACCAATTTAGAAAATGAACTTCAAATATGATAAGAAGATGGAGGTTAAATGTTAACTTATACCAGCAGCCAAGAAATAAGTAGTATATGATGTAGAGGGTGAAGTTGTGAGTCGTTAGAAATCTTGAAATTTTAGGAAAAAATTAAATTTTTCAATCTATCTACTATTTTGTAGAACAATTTACATGTTGTGTTAATCCATATAAAACGGGAGCGGGTCAAAATTCTGGTTTCAAAATTCTGCTTTTCAAAATTCTGTTTTTTGCACGAAAATTCTATTTTTTCAAAATTGTGTTTTTCAGAATTCTGTATTATAAAATTTTAATAAATAAAATTCTGCTAATTCTGGTTTTTCTCAAAGACGGAAAAGGAAAAAGTGATTTTTTAACTTTATTTATTGTTAGACAATTCAGTGCAACACTTTGTTGCAATCTGGAAGAGATTTTGTTTTTGCTCGTCATTTATTTATTTGATTGCTGCACATATTTTTCTACAACGAACTATCACTTTATCACTTTCTCTTTATTTTGTACTTTAACGGTTTAATGAAGCTGTAAGTGTTAGTGCAAAAGTTGAGTAATGCCTAATTTACAGTTTGATTCAGGTGAAACACAAAATTATATTGGTTGTTGGTTAACAGTTTCATGCAAAATAAAACCATGGCTGTCATGGAGTTTCAGGCAAAACGATTGGCCGGCATCTGTTTTGCGCGTGAAAAATAGTGTGGTGAATAATAAGTATTTTGTATGGTTGGTTTACACTTCGAAAAAAAAAATATTCACCTTACAGCATTTTTTGCATGTAAACATTCTGCCAATAATAAAAAGAAGATTTGGAAAATGTTAAAAAGCGTACGCTTTCTTTTTATTATAGGCAGAATTTTGTAAAACAGAATTTTGAAAATCAGAATTTTGAAAATCAGAATTTTGAAAAGCAGAATTATGAAAAGCAGAATTTTTAAAGCAGAATTTTGAAAGCAGGATCTTGAAAAGCAGAATTTTGCTAAAAGAACTTTGACCAAGACAGAATTTCGACCCCAACCCATATAAAACTTCTTTAGTCTTGGTGGCCTGGTTAACGGTAAGATAATGACCTAAAGTTTTACAGGATTTTTGTTATTTATTTAAAAACATTCAATTTAATTAAATTAAACTGTTTAAATTGAAATGAAACAATGTTATATTCAAAGACCGGATTACTCTAATGTATGCCCGTGTTATTATGTCAGAATTGCACATTGAAGATTTCCGAAAGATGGCCATGAAAACTTAAAACTAAAATTGACCATTCGAATGAGGTGAAAATGATTATAGCCCAGGAAAAATGTACTTTCGCTGCGGAAAAATTCCAAGTGAAGATTTTTGAATGCAATTATCTTTATTTGTGCCTAAGGAATACGCCCCATTCATTTCCACTTGAGGAAAATTCCAAGTTAAATTTTTTCAGCGCAATTATCTTTAAATTGCCATAAAGAATACTCGTGCAAAAGTCTACACACGAAACTGGCTTGCGCTAAAAGTTATTCAAGGTCAAACGCCAGCAGAATCTTCCTTTTCCTTGATACTATCCAAACAAAAAAGGTTATGCTCTAAAAGAAGATTCTGCTGGTGTTTGACCTTGAATAACTTTTAGCGCAAGCCAGATTCGTGTGTAGACTTTTGCACGAGTATTCTTTATGGTAATTTAAAGATAATTGCGCTTAAAAATTTTAACTTGGAATTTTCCCGAAGTGGTAATGCATTTTTCCTAGATATACTACCAAAAAAACACATAATAAAAAAATAGTTTTCTTAGTTTATAATTTTCTCGAAAACTAGATGGCATAAAACCATCTGGTTTTCAGTGTTCATTTAAAAATTACAGGAAAAGTGTATAATAGAAACTTACATAATTCCTGATTTCATATTTTGAAAAAAGAACAGTACCAATATAATTTTTTTCAGTTTTTTTTTAATGTTGGGTTTGAAGGTATTTTTTTCGAAAACTATTGGCAGGAATAACTTATTTTGAAAAAATAATTAAAGAACAAACTTGAAAATCTCAAAAAAAATATAGTACTTTATTTTAAGTGTTGCCATTTGTTTAATTTTTTTTTTTTAATTATAGTAATATTTTCAGAAAATTGCTCCTCCCGGTTAATTGGGGGGAGATAGACCCCCCCCTCAGTATGAAAAAATGTTTGTACTATGTCTCTCTAAAAAATCCTATTATTATTTTATGTCACTGGGCGAATCATTTTGGGCCGGAAAAACCAGCATTTGCGAAAATTGATACTTTTTGAAGTCTCAATATCTTTTTATTGGGGCCTTATATCGAAAAAGTCTTCATAAGAGTTCTTATAGAGAATATTATTGTTTATACAAAAAGTATAAATTATTTTTCAAAAACTTCACCATTTAAGAGAAAACTGCAAAATACCGTTATTTTTGACTTTTGTGCATTTTATATAAAATATTATATCTTTTAAATAACCGCAAACAAAATTTTTTTTTTTATTTTCTTGTAGAAGGGTAAATAACCAACAAACTGTGTAAAAATAAAATTTCTAACATATACCGTTTAAGAGTGGTAAGCGAAAAATCCTTATTTTCAATACTTAACCTTTTTGAAGTAGCAATATCTTGTTACTGGTCACTCGTGTGGAAAAAAGTGTGTTAATATTTTTTGTAGATTACATTATAGTCTATAAGCTGAACATAAATTATTTTATGAAAATTTCGTTATTTAAGATTTAAAAGCAAAAGTCTGGAATTTCAGGTTTTTGACGAAATTTTTCAAATAATTATGTCTTTAAAATTATTACTCTTAGAAAAAATTTAATTTTTTTTTTAATAGAGGGTAACATAGTATACAAACTTTGCCTATAAATGTTTTCAATAACATTCACCATTTCTGAGTTATACGCAAAAAAGGGATATTTTCGTCAGTTTACGTTTTTTGAAACGCCGATATCTTCTTAACCATCTGTCAGAGAAAAAAAAGTGTATTAACATTTCTTGTAGATAATCATATTATCTACAAGTTTTGTATGCATTACTTTTTAATACCATGTACCGTTTCAAAGTTATACGTGGAAAACCGGTATTTTCGACATTTAACCTTGAATAACTTTTAACGCAAGCCAGTTTCGTTTGTAGACTTTCGCATGCGTATTCCATAGGCACAAATAAAGATAATTGCATTCAAAAATCTTCACTTGGAATTTTTCCGCAGATTGGCAATTTATTTGTACATTTTTCCTGGGCTATTACTTTTCTATGTAAGTAGAAATTATATTAAACCATTTACTTTTCTCAAAAACAGTAAGACATTTCAGCATACAATAAAAAAATTGTTCATTTTTTTCAGAACTTATGCAGTTTAAAAACATTTTCGATAATGGTTTTTTGGATTTAAAACAAGCTTTGGCGTAACATGTATTGCCTTTATTTGTTAATTTTTCTTTTCTTTTTTAAGTCAACAATTTTAGAAAATTTTCCTTCCCGCCAAAAAAGGAGGAAATCAACGGCTCTATGACGAGTTTTTGCTTATCTGGACCCATCCAACAAGCTCTTGCTTTTTGTCATACTTTATGCAAAATGCCGATGTGTACCTATGATCGCCCATATGTAACAAGACACAAACAAACAAAATTTGATGTTTCTAATTAAAATACGACCGAAGATGTCGTTTTCCTGAAAAATTTATGAAAAAACGACTCTAGTGCAGCAAATAATGCACTCACTTTTGAAATTGAGAAAAGATACCAATGGGAACGGGTCGTTTTTCTGTATTCCAAAATTCTGTATGAACAAAATTCTGTATTTGAATAAAAAATTCTGTATGAACATAACTCTGTATTCCATTATTCTGCTTTTCCATTATTCTGTAATCTAAAATACTGTAAATCCAGAATTCTGTATTTCAAAATTCTGTAAATCCAAAATTCTATATTTCAAAATGCTGTAAATCTAATATTCTGTATTTTAAAATTCTGTTCATCCATAATTCTGCTTTTCGAAACTCTGTAAATCCTAAATCTATACATATAAATAAAATTGGAGTGTCTGTCGTTAATATTGAAATAATTTAAAATTTTTGAGCTTAGGTGGTTGCTTACTTGCAAAGAAACATAACTGCATCATTTAAAAATTTTTTGTCTGTCTGTCTGTTTGTCCGCGGTAACCTTCAAAACAGCAGAACAGGTTATAATGGTACTTTTCGTACATGTAGTGGATAGCTCTGGGAGTAATCTAGGCTACTTTTAATTTAAGAAATGTTAACGGTATCTTTAAAATATTATAAAAAGAATAAAATTAAGGGAAAATTATGTCGAAACAAAAAAATTTTATATAGGAAATGATTATAAACAAGTAGAAATAATCGATTTTAAAAGTGTCTGACACTTACAATTACATTAGAAAAATAATTATATAGTCTTAAAGGTGGTGAAAGCTTTGCTCAAAATTTTGTCAACGCAGTTTCTAGATCTGTGCAAACTACATGCCACCAACGAGGCAGCGATGCCACGGCCGGGCCTTTGACAACCACAATGTATTTTCAAGATGCAACAAATAAAAGTATTTTATACCTTACACTTTGTATTCGTTCAAACTTTATGCCATCAACCTTGCAGCCTTTTGACGGCCCTTTAACCACAATAATGCACTTTTAAAAATGCAATAATGCGATTGAAACGCTGTCAGGTTTTATTTACATAATAATTAAATTGGAGTGTTTGTCTTTAATATGGAAATAATTAAAAGTTGATCAGGTGGTTCTTTATTTGCTAAGAAACATACACATGTAATTGCATCAATTTAAAAAAATTTTCTGTTGGAACACAATAATCTTTCAAACGATTCTGACGAGACTTTACGTGGATGTAGTGGAGTAACCTAAGGCACTTTTAATGACATAAATGGTATGGATATCTTTGAAATTTTAGAAAAACAGTGAAATTCTGGTAGGTGCTTTCAACTTCGTCAGCAAAAAATGAAAAAAGCCAGATCGTTGTACCAATATTATTCCCTTTATACTTTTATCAGCACGACTTTAATTAAATGGACAACGGAAAATCCAAAGCTGACCTTCGTTTTATTAAAGTAAATTTTCTTGCACTTTATAGCACACAACAGCATAACGGCGGCGCACAGTGAGGCCGAGGTTTGGTATTGTCATATACTTTTCTCTCAGTATTTTTCAGAAGAAATCTGGCTGTTATATTGATTTATGTAAATAATAGCTTTCATCCAAAACGGAGTTCACCCAGACCTTTAAAATTTAGAGACCTAAGACTAATTCTAAATATAAAAATGAATCCATATTTCCCTTTGTCACCCATAACTCAAGAACTGCTTGAACTAGCTATTTAGATGATTCTTTTCAAATAATCTTTGGTATTGGGAGTGTTTTTGTGAAGTTTGGTTAAAATCGGTCTAGTGGTTTGCCAAAAATATGCAGAAGCGCACTCTGGGTACCTGCTTTATGTAATCAAAAGTAAATCAATTCAGTTTGAAAAGAAATCAATTAATCATGAAATTTGGTTCTAACAAAATAAAATTAAAAAAAATGCAGTCGAATCTCAGTTATCCGGAGTTCAATTAATCGAGGACACATAGTTAATTTTTTTTTTAGTTTGTTCTCGAAATTTGCGTGTACCCGGGCGGAGCCGGGGCGGGCCAGCTAGTTATAAATAAAAATGTTGTAATAATTTTAAACAGGATTGTCTCCATTAAACAACTTTTATTCAATTAACAACAATTACAAAGTATTGCAAAGATAAACGTTCAATAGATAGCACAAAAAAACAATAAAAGCAAAAAAACAACAATAAAAACAAAACAAAATGTAAATGTATATAATTTAATAAATACTATATTATAAAGATGAAGCATTTATTTGTTTGTTTCTTTGTTTGTACCTATGTAGGGGGTACTCTCTGGAAATATTTAACCGATCCTTAAAATTCTTTAATAAATGGAAAGATAATGTCCGTGAGTAACATAGGCTAAATTTTATTTGGACACAAACTAATTGCAACGTTAAAATTTAAATGTCTGTACTTTTTTTGGGGTATTTGGGAGTTTTTGATTTTTATATTTCGAAATTTCAAAATTTATATTTGAGTTTGAAAGGTTATTCTAAGGGGAAGGCTTAACAGTTCAAAAATTCAATTTGTAGGGATAAATGGGGTAAGAACAAAATTGGTATGAGATAACAAAAATTATTTTTCTGTTTGATAGAGTTAACTAAGAGGATGTTGTCTTCATACATAGGGTGAAATGGGGTAGAAATTAAAAATGAGTATATGATTTTAAAAAAATTTTAAGTTGGGAAGGTTATTATTAAAGGCTTAAGGACTGAAGACATTTCAAAATTTAAATACTTATAGTGTGAAATGGGGTTTGTAAAATATGGGATCTGATTTTAAACGTACTTTTTTTATTTGAAAGGTTATATGTAGAGGATATCGTTTGAGAATTTTGCCTAACTGAGCAAAGCCGGGGCGGGCCAGCTAGTAATTTAATAAAGATGAAGATTCTTGACAAACCTTTTTAAATACTCAGTCTCACTTAAAGCTTTTCTTTTTTTGATAATGAAAAAAGTTCGCACTTTTGTTCCGAAATTCTGTAAATGATAAAAGAAAAGCTAGTTTTCTTTTATCATTTACAGAATTTTGGAATACAGAATTTTGAAATCTAAAATTTTGAAATACAGAATTATGTATACACAGAATTTGGAAATACAGAATTTTAGATTTACAGAATTTTGGAATACAGAATTTTGAAAGCTGAATTTTGGCACTTACAGAATTTTGGATTTACAGAATTTTGAAATACCGAATTTTGGATTACAGAATTTTGCAATCCGAATTTTGACACATACAAAATTATGACCCCAACCCGATACCAATGTATGATTTACAAGAAAAGAAAAAAAGATGATATTAATAACCACAAACGGTTTTTTTGCTTTTTATTCATCATTTTTCGATTTTCAAAATACATATTGGTTTCAAAATTAAATGTGTAATTTTGGACCGTCTAAATATTGTTTTTGGATAAACTTTAATCAAAAGTATTCAGAATTTTGAGTATTATATAATAATAATAATAATAATAATAACACACAATCATGCTTTTTTTAAGTTGTTCCATTTAATTTTTGGAGCTATGTCATTTTGTGAGATTTTCAAGTGCTTTGTAAGAAATTATATATTTTTAATGATTTTTATTGGACCTTCCAACTAGTTTTTAATACAAAAATACATACATATGTATAGCAAATCCAATGAACGTGGACTAATTAATTTGATCATAGAAACATTCCTTAAGAATTACAAAAAAAAAATAACTCCATTTAAGATTACTAGCGTCGTTAGTTGAATTGAGTTTTACCCATGAGCCGAGAAAAATAGCACAAATCATATGGGGAAAAACTAATTCATAGTTATTATCGAATCAGAATTCCACTTTCTAAAGCATATCCAAAGTACCAAAAATTCCTCACACTGCCTTTTTGTGTAGATGCATTTGAAGAGGTGAGAGGGGGGGAGGGAAGTTATAAGTCTATCAAACTGAAATATTTGTTTTAAAGCAAAAGTCACCAGTGTGACCATTCTCCAAAAACACAAGGGTAAAATCAGTATCATTTTTGGTTTCAAGCATGCTTACTCCGATGCACGTAATTATTATTCCTTATTGAAAGGTATTCATTAAACTATTACCTGCTGCAGTACGTGAATTCATAGAATAGTAAATGCTTCACAACCCATGTCAGTTCAATAATTTTTATTCGTTCTTGAACTCGCCCTATCAAAAAATCTAGTTAGAGTGAGCTCATAAATTTCTAAAAAAAGCTTTGGGACGACCCTGTGTGACTTCACGCCTAATGGACAACCCAACTTTCACATGCAAAAGCGAAATGTGTGTGCCAATGGGCGGTTCAAAACCGTTTATGTGCTATAAAAAGATCAAACTGTTTAATTTCATCCAAATCGTTAGAGCCTTTTGCCCGTTCCCAGGAAACGGATTACATGAATTATTGGCTTGTAATAATTAATAAAAATATTAAAAAAGTCCCGGAATATTTCGGTTTCAGTGTGAAAAGTATTGCATCGGCTCTGTATTGTCACAGTATCGTTTCGGATGCTTTGAAGCTGGGCACTCATTCCGTAAAACGATTATCGCTCGACGATAACGTTTCGACGATAGTCTTGCATTCCGTAAAACTGAAACATTTTTACGATATCAGTTTGACAATCAAATATATGCTTCACGTAAGTCAATAATCGTCAAAATACTAACGTTAAAACGATAGCGTTGAGACGATAGCTAAATAGGTATCGCTTGCATTGATTTTCAAGCACACTTAATACTTTTTTGATGATTTAAAGCTTGTAAGCGAGAAGCGACTGTAGTTGAATGACTGAGTAGCTACTGTAATTTTAAATCATATATTTTGTGTCTTTTTTGCAACACCAAAGAATAAAGAAAAAACGCAGACTGTCATTTATTAAACAAATATCGACAGTTTGAGAATACCAAACGCTCTCAAATCGCATTCTAAAAAAAAAAAAAACGATAGACGAGACGTGGCTGAATTAAGTGAAGCAAATCATTGACGATCACGTTAATGATAATCCTTTTGACGATTATCATTTTCAAAATTACGGAATTACTCCCTGGCCTGGTATCGTTTCGGTATATCTTTTGGGTTTCCTGTCCAGTCATATAAGCCTTCAAATCAGCCAATTTACGAAATAAACGGAGGAAATCTGGATTTTGGTACATAGCATCCCCATGGTATTCTAAGGAAACTGTGAAAAGTCCCCATCCATATGGGGGATTAAAGGCGCCTGAAGTGGTTTTTAACGAATATTTCCCGAACGGGAACTCTTACAGGAAAATTTTTAAGCACATGGTTTCAGCTTAGAACATTTCCTACAGAAAATGTTAAGAACCTTTTTTTCATAAGAGTAATCGTTTTCAGGATAATTCAATCGGTAGCGTTACGGATTTTATGTTTCTGTAGAAAATGTTCTCTTTTTTTACACCACCTTTGAGGTTGAGTACCAGGTGAGTTTTTCTTGCGTGATATCCCCCAGGAAAATTTGAAAACAATTCAAAAAATATATACAGGGATTTATGTAAAGATTTTGGGAAAGTTCCCCATCGATTCGGGTCCACTACATTAATCACAGGGGATCAAAGGTCACGAAACAATGTATTCCGTTTATACAGGGTGATTCGTATATAATGTGACAAAAAGCTGGAACGTGAAGGATGGGTATAGAATAGAAAAAAGTCGTATAGGAGAGGGGTTTTATTCTCCCCCGTTTATCCAGGAGAGGCAATTATCTAAGAAATTGAATTAAAACAGAAAAAAAATATTAAAAAACAACGGTAGCACCTACAATGCCATGCTATTCCATTTTGTAAAGCCAACATTTTTTTCTTTTATTTTATTTCTCATATTGTTTGAGGGAAAGGTTTTAGAATAAATTATTTTTGAAACTCAAAATTTTGAAATAAAAATAATCAAAAAGAAAATATTAAAGTATTTTTTTTTTTTCAAAATCTTATGTGTAAGTAAAGGGCACTTTTTGTTTTCAAATTTCAATGCTTTTTAATTTTTGACTATAAATTAATAAGAGCATTGAATTTTGAAAGCAAAATAGTACTTAATTACGTGGAAAGGAAACATCAAGTTTGAAATTTTCTATAAATTTTTTTTTCTTCAAAATTTTGAGTTTCAAAATTAATTTTTCAAAAATTGTTCATTCAAACAGTTTTGAAAATTAAAATAAAAAAAATATGTTTGGCTTTACAAAAGGGTAAAGCATGGCATTGTAAGTGTAACCATTGTTTTTAGTAATTTTTTTTCAGTTTTAATTCAATTTCTTAGAAAATTGCCGTTCCTGGCTAGACGGGATAGGATAGAACCCCCTCCCACACGAAGTTTTTATCTTCTTAACCACTCTTCATGCTCTAGTCTTTTGTTACATTTTATACGAACCAACCTGTATAAACGAAATACCATGTTTCGTGACCTTCGACCCCGTATGATTAATGTAGTGGAGCCCGAATCGATAGGGAACTTTACCAAAACCTTTAAATAAAGCCCTGGATATATTTTTTGAGAATTATTTTATAACTTTCTTGGGGATACTACGCATGAAAAACTCATCTTGTTCTCAACCTCAAAGGTGGAGTAAGAGAGTACACTCATCTTGTTCTCAACCTCAAAGGTGGAGTAAAAGAGTACACTTCATACAGAAACATTAAATACATAACTCTACCGATTGATTTATCTCAAAAACAGTTACTCTGATGAAAAAAATGTGCTCAATATTTTCTAGGAAATTTTCTTAGTTATAACCTAGTTTCAGACGCTTTTTCTGTTAGAGTTACCGTTCGGTAGATATTCCTTAAAACCCATGACCCCCGTAAAAGTGTTAGTGGCAATCATATCGATGGGGACTTCTTACATTTTCCCTGCAATACCCTGAGCAGGCTATATACGAAAATTCAGTTTTCCGCCATTTTTTCCCAAGCAAAAAGCTTAAATGACTGGACTGATTCCGATACCAAACTATACTGAGACATTTCTGGCATCATCGTGGCCAGACCTATGTATAACAAGCTGTCAAATACAACGTCTCTCTGGCATTAAGTTTGTGTGCGGTGGTGGGCACAGAGTTACTGTTTCAGTGAAGGTAACATTTAGTATTAATTGCAATTGCAAATTTCAAAACCGTTATGACAAGACCTTTTTTGTATTACTTTTGTTCCATGATTAATCGTAAGACTTTTTTTTATTGAGCTATAAAACTCAAGTATACCGCCTAAATGTTTTGTTCCCATACAAATCTTATGGAACATCTAAAACTGCATTGAGGGAAGCCTTAATAATACAAGCTCAAATTTGAGCACATATATTTTTCAGAACCAAAGCTTTTAAATTTGTTTGCAAGGACCTCTCTTTTAACAACCCTCAATTTTTAGATCCTTTGTTCATACAATTTTAAAATTACTTAACTGCTTGAATAAAATAAGAAACCCCAGTGTTGCATTTTATTTTTCAAGAGCTAAAATACTTAGCGAAACACAATTCAGATTTCATAATTAAATTCAATAACAAAACTTCAGTATTTTCCCAAGATAAATTAACTCCATTTTATATTTTCTTTAATAATAAAACTAGTCCCCATTATTAACTATACATTTGCCACTTTTGGTACAATTAAGTTAACAACTCCTTCACCTTGTTAACGCATAACGCTGGTAAAAGAGCTTGGGGAGTGAAAGATTATTACTTTCACTATTTTACCAAATATGTATGTGAATAATAAAAAAAAACACCAAAAATTTGTACCAAAAGTTTCGATTTCAGCCCAGTTAAAAAAACAAACCACAGTGTGTGAGCGTGTAACTTTAAATGAAAATATTTGCTTAAGACAAGCATTGGTTTGGTTGAAGTTTCCGCAAAATAAACAATTTTCTGTTTTTTTTTTTAATTAATAAAGTATATAAAGCAGTAAAAGGGAAGGTTAGGAGAGTAACACGAGATGATAAAGTGGACGGTCCACTGACTATCTGCATGCGGAAACTCAAATTCGTAACAGATTAATCTTTCAGTCAAAGTCCAGATACATGATGTGGGGATTGGGGACTTAAAACACAGCACAATGAACATTTTGATATACGAGCGTGTATACAATATCTATATATGTATGTAGGTATAAATGTAGGTATAGTGTAGTGCCTTAATAAGTAGAGCTAGAGCGAAAGTGTTGTTTATGATTTCACATTTCACATTTGGTTTTCTTGGTCACATTTTCGCTTTTTTGAAACTGAATCCAAAACTGCACAAGCACAACCATCATCATTATCATCATCATCAACCAAAAGGCATCAAAGCTGAATAAAACAAAAAGTATCTATAGGTATATAAAACATATAAGCTATAGACCACGCACCTTCATCTTTTGGTCTTTTGGCTTGAATGGCCAAAAAAGATGTGCCTCACTTTGGGCCGAATGTGGTCATCAGTAGCACAGCAGCAGTGAGAGTTGTTGGATTTGCCAGTAAACGTGTGTATTTGCCTGATGATATGCTGTGCATGATGAGCATGCCAGATATATGAGCTATGAGTATATCTTAAAGATATACACACAGGGATAAACACAGGTCCATAAATATTTGATGTGTCTGGGTCATGACGTGAAATGGGCGTAGGATGTGTTGTAGTTAAAGTATTCTGGGCAATGGATGCGAAAGTGTTTATTTTTATTTACATTAAATGAGGGTAAAATGGATGAAACATAAATATTACATAAACATATATAAATTATAATGTTCCTTACCTACGCACATACATATATATATATACAAATATGTACATAGGTAGATATGTAGGTAATATTTGTTCTTGGTGAAGTTATATGAACAAGAATAACCAACTTGCGTGTAGGAGCTGGCAGGAAGAGCAAAAATTTAGGGGATTTGAGGTAAAGTTTAATATTTATTGTTTCATTACACAGATGACTTGGTCAAGGTATATGTGTGTATTCTATATGAATTGCAGGGAAAGGCATATATTTTCATAATTAAAGTAGTGATTTTGAAGAAAATCTGGACTTGAGGCTATTTGAGATTGACTAACGATCTGTGTAAAACATTGTTTGTGTGCATCATCATAGACGATGTGAATGTTAGCTTAAGAACTATTTTAGTACCTACGCACATAGATAAATAGTCATTTTAAATATTTAGACATATTAAGTTGTAGAAGAGTGAAAAGTGCCATGCAATGGTAGGTACCTACCACTGCGCCATTTTGTTAGTTTTTCTGCAACACATCTCAGCTCTCTCCAACTTTTTTCAAGTGTCCTCAGTGTACGAGTATCTTCCTTTTTTAGTACTTCATAACTTTATCTATTTAGTAAGCGTTCTTCTTATTTTTAATCATTAAACAAAATTATAAACTCATAATGTTCAATGAAAAATTGTTAAATTTTATTTAACTCAGAGTGAATATGTAGGCTCGTAGGTAAAAATGGTGGCCACGAGTATAACACTCGTTCGGTGAACCAATTTGTACCACTTCGATACTATAACTCGTTTGACCTGTGGATGAAAGTGGATTAGAGTAAAGGTTTGTGGACATCCCCTTTGATGATATTCTTCTACGCGCTGAGCTTGACGGCAGCAAGCCAGACTAGGTGGCTTGTATAGGTTTGATCAAAGCACGAATAACGATACTTTAAAGTCCAGTCATTTAAGCTTTTTTCTTCAGAAAAAATGGCGGAAAGCTGGATTGTTGTAGGTACATAGCATTTCCATGGCATTCTTAGAAAACTGTAATAAGTTCCCATTGATATGAGTGTCACTAACAATTTTACGGTGGGTCTAAGGCTCCTCAAAAATAGTGTAAAAGAGTGCATTTTATACAGAAACATAAAATCCGTTACTCTACCGATTGAATTTTATTGAAAGCGGTTACTCTTATGAATAAAAAGTATCTAACATTTCTTGTAGGAAATTTTCTAAGCTACTACCCAGTCTTTAAAAATTTTCCGGAAGAGTTATCGTTCGGGAGATATTTCTTAAAAACCGTTAAGGGGGGCTTTTGGCCCCCCCCGTAAAATTGTTAGCAGCAGTCATATCGATGGGGACTTCTTACACTTTTTCCTAAGAGTGCCATGGGGATGCCTTGTACCAAAATCCAGTTTTCCACCATTTATTCCGTAATTTGGCTGATTTGAAGGCTAATATGACTGTTTTATCAAGAGGTCATCCAGTTATATGACCGGATGCAAGATTTCCGATAGCCTCCGTTTGTACACTCATAAAATCAGATAAATGTTCTTTGGGTTGAATAAGAACAAATATGTTAGCGTATGTTGTGAGCCAGCACTAGCGTCAAGAGGTGGTTCAAAAGACACTCACTCAATTGGATCCCACCCCATACCGAAACCAACTATATTATGCCAAGGCAAAGGGTGCAGGTTTGGGCGCTCTTGCCCCCCTCCCCCCTTGTCAGAATATATTCCATACACTAGGCAGTTTGTTTTCTTTGGAAACCATTTTAAAGCAAGATTTCTGTACCAAAACTATTTTTTCAATTTGTTTGACCCCCCCCCCCCCTAATTGAAATGCTGCGTACGCCTTTGGCAGAATCGATCGATCCAATGTAGTGATCCTCAGGTTATTGAGTACTGAAGTAAACGCGCTTAGTTCCAGATAACAAAAGACAACTTTATTCTTAACCTATAATTCATTTGACATATTGTACAGTATTATACAAATTTAGCTGATATGGTACAGTAGTACCAGAAACTATATTATCCATTTATGGGTGTGTTACATCATTTCCTTACACCTTATTTAACTTCCAGCACTAGGGTTGAAAACGTACAGGTTGCTTTTTAACTCGGTGTGATCTTCTTATATCAGGTGTTGCTGGTGGTAGTACAACCTGGCTTGATGAACACGGTTGGCTTACTGGTTCTGAACCCAGGATCCCTTCTTCTCTCGAAACGGATTCATCCCCATCTTCATTGGTATCAATACCATCACTTTCGCCAACCTGTTTATAAAGATCGAAAATTTCATTATTATTACATTTAAATTTACCTCCCCCCAGAGCTTCTTTTCGATTATCCGCAGATCCCGGTGGTTCCATGAACGTAAAATTTGCATCAAAATGGTACCTTGACAGTCGAATCTGGTTTTGGTGACGTCTTACATAACCACTTTGTGTTTGAACTCCATACATTTTATTACCAAATACTTCTTTTATGATTCCTTTCGACCATTTTTTTGACTTCAAGTATTCACGCACGAACACCTCCTGTGAACATTGAAATTTGGGAGCAGTGATCTTCAGTTTTAGCTTTTTATCTTCTGGAACAAAACATGATAGTAGGTTTCGATACTGACGTCCATGAAGTAGTTCAGCCGGAGACTTGGGTGAAACTCCATTAGGTGTTGATCGATAGGTAGCTAAAAACGAGTTGAGCGCCATATGGGAGTCTTTTTTCTCTACCATGTTCTTCTTAAACGATTCTTTGAAAGTCCGAACAAACCTTTCAGCTTGCCCATTCGATGCCGGGTGAAACGGAGCTGTGCGGTAGTGTTGAATTGAATGGTATTCGCAGAATTCTTTGAATATTTGTGCGGTGAACTGAGTTCCGTTGTCGGTGACGATCATTTTCGGAAGTCCCTCAATCGAAAATATGGATTGGATTGCCTTGATAGTTGCTTCGGCGGTTATAGCTGACATTGACACTACAAACGGGAACTTTGAAAATGAGTCTACACAGATAAGCCACATTTTATTGAAAAATGGACCAGCGAAGTCCAGATGTATCCTTTCCCATGCTTCGTCTGCTGGAGGCCAACTGCTATACTCGCGTTTTGGATCAGCTGCCGCTTCTTGGCAGATAGTGCATCCCGCTACCATCTTATCAATTTGTTTGTCTATTCCTGGAAACCAGAGATATTGTCTTGCTAGTCGCTTCATTCTTGAAACGCCCCAATGGCCTTCGTGAACGTATCTAAGGACTTTGGGCTGCAACACCTCCGGAATGACGACTCGGTCCCAGTCAGCACTGAGAAGAATAACATTATCTTGAATTGTCAAAGCAAACTTACGGTCAAAATAAGGTTTCAGTTCAATTTCGTCATCAGCCAGCCAACTTGGCCATCCATTTTGTATGTAAGCGGCAACTCTCTTGAGAACTCCGTCCTTTAATGTGTATTTGCCTATAGATTCAGCATTTAACTGACTTCTTTCCAAATCTTCCATAACAGTGTTCACTTGATGAAATTCGTTTTCCAGCTTATCAAAGTCTGCATCGGGACCCACTGGCAGACGCGATAGCGCATCAGCATTCCCATGTTTAGCTGTAGGTCGGTATTTGATTTGGTAATTGTAGGCCATAAGCGTTAGCGCCCAATTGCGAAGGCGTCGCATTGTCATTTCTGGAATCGATTTACTGGGATTGAATATGGTTGTCAAAGGCTTATGGTCCGTCTGTAACTCAAAGAGACGACCATACAGGTAGCAATGAAATTTTTTGACTCCATATACAATTGATAATGCCTCCTTTTCAATCTGGCTATATAATTTTTGGTGTCTATCAAGTGTTTTGGAGGCAAATGCTATGGGTCTCTCCGTTCCATCCGGATATCTATGCGATATGACAGCTCCAATGCCATAGCTGGAGGCATCTGTAGCCAAGATTAGAGGTAATGAATCATCAAAGTGAGCTAGCCGTGCAGCTTGCAATATACTACTTTTTAAAGTGTCCATCGCATTTTGTTGACTAGCAGACCATACGAACTCAGCGTCTTTTGCACGAAGTGCATTAAGTGGACCTGCTACCTGTGAGAAATTGGGTATAAACTGGTTATAGTAGTTCAATTTACCTATTAAAGCTTCTAACTCCTTTAGATTCGATGGCTGTGGTATGTTACGGAGAGCTTCCAAATGTTTTTCGGAAGGACGGATACCAGCGGCAGACAGTGTATGGCCCAAATATTCCAGTTCAGTTTTAGCAAAAGTACATTTCTGCTGATTGCACCGAAACCCATTACTTTGAAGACGACTAAACACCTCCTTCAATGTCTGCAAATGCTCCATGTCATCCTTACCCGAAACAACGATGTCATCCAGATATACCGCTACAGGAAGGTCGGCAAACAGTTGCTCCATTATATTCTGGAATTCACCCGGTGCGCTGCTTATACCAAACGGTAGACGTTGGTATTGGTACAATCCAAAGGGTGTATTGATCACCGCCATCTGCTTCGACTCATCATCCAACTCGATTTGAAGATAAGCATCCGAGAGATCTATCTTTGTAAACATTTTCCCTCCACGAAGTGTATGAAAAATGTCACGAATACGTGGTATAGGGTGTCGATTAGCAATAAGCTGCGGGTTCACACTAGACTTAAAGTCTCCACAGATTCGAATGCCACCATTCGCTTTCTGTACTATTACCACGGGAGCTGCCCACTGCGTACGATGTACCTGTTTCAGAATCTGAGCTGCAACCAAGCGATCAACTTCTTTTTTCGTGTCCTCTACTAGTGCATAAGGAATTGGTCTATGTCGAACGAACTTTGGAACGGCCCCTTCCTTGAGTGCAAGATGGGCTTTATACTCTTTGCACTTACCCAATCCTGATGAAAACAAATCAGCATGTACCTTACACAATGCTTGAATGCTGTTGAGCAAAGAGGCATTTGAGTTGATTGATGAAACAGAATGTTGAATAGTGAGATTAAATGTCCTAAACCAGTCCATTCCTAGAATGTTGGCACCACCACTATCCACCACGAGTAAATTGACTTTATGGGTTTTTTCTTTGTACAACACATCTACTTCGAGCTCTCCTCTAATGGAAAGCGGTGACCCACCATATGCCTGCAAAGCCTTGTTTGTAGTAAAACATTTAGGTAGACCCAGTTCTTTATAACCCTCGTGCCCCACTAACGAGCACGATGCTCCTGTGTCCACTTGAAATGACATCATCTTTCCATTAACCTTAAGCTCCATCATGATGCACGAGCTTGAACCAAGTTGCCCGTCATCGTGCGATTGCACCATTTCTGAAAAATGTAACCTCTCTGCTGAATTACCAGAAAACCTGTTTTGTGATTGCGGCTTTTGCTGGCGAGAGCCCTTTCGATATCGCTGATTCTTACGATTTTTGTTTTTGCAACTTGTCTTCTCATTTGTTCCACCTGCTGCCGTACTCCCTCCTAGCATACAAACTGCTTCAATGTGACCCACTTTCTTGCATCTACGACAGATTGATTTGTAATGTCGACACTCGATCCTACTGTGGTTGACAAAACAGTTTGGGCAAGATTTATTGGAAGAAGAAGAACTATGACCGGTAGCCACTGGCAGCTGATTAACTTCGACTATGTTACTGTTATCAGTAATTGCGGAAAAAGTTTGTTGTGTGGTCTCAAATGCGCTCGCAATGTCTAGTACATCTTCGAGTGATGGATCTGCTTTCTGGAGCGCCTGTGTGCGAACACTATTGTGAGGTGTATACAACACCAGAATGTCTCGTATCATGTTGTCCACGTAAGAATTACCACAGTTTTCACCTGAACATGTGAAAAGACAATTACGAGCCACACCTCTGAGGTCTGCAACCCATGATGCATAGGATTGTCCAGGCTTCATAACCGTTTTGTGAAACTGGTAGCGCGCTGCAAGTACATGAATTTTAGAAGTGAAGTGTTCACTTAGCTTACCAGTGAGATCTTTGAAACTCTTAGTAGCCACGTCATCTACGCCGTAGAGCTTCTGGAGAATTTCGAAGTTGTCTGCTCCAACCCATGACAAGAAAAATGCCCGCTTTTGGTTATCGTCTGTGATTCTACACGCCTCAAAGTGCTGCTCCATTTGCTTGAGGTACGTTTTCCAGTTGTCTTCCTTCTTATACGCTGGGAATGGTTGAATAACTGGAGCACTTGTTGCGGTAGTTGCTTGCGTGTTTTGCGAAAACCACGATTTTTGATCCAACAATATCTTTTCCATCCAATCACGATGTGATTTAAGGATATTCTCAATTACGTCCTTATCCATTGCTTAACCGATACTCGTTTTTTCATAAACGCTCAAAACTCTCAAGTTCGTAAAATTTTGCCAAAAATCCTCGTCGCCACTGAAGTAAACGCGCTTAGTTCCAGATAACAAAAGACAACTTTATTCTTAACCTATAATTCATTTGACATATTGTACAGTATTATACAAATTTAGCTGATATGGTACAGTAGTACCAGAAACTATATTATCCATTTATGGGTGTGTTGCATCAAGTACCATGAAAGCTCTCAGAAGCCCGAATTCCGATAGCACATGGTCTTGGGAGTCTTCAGGGGAACATGACACAGAAGCAACCAATTTTCGTCTAAGATCCATTTCGTCGCGTTGAGAAAAGAGATAAAATCCTTGATTTTTACTTTGGAAAGTTCGTTACGGTCATCAAAAAATGCCACTCCAAACGATTGTGCTCTTAATTTGGCCAGAGCAGGGTATTTTATTTACCAAGGAAATGAATAACTGTTTCCCTTTCTGTTTGCTGGTCCCCCACAGCTACGACAGTTAGTATTGTAGGAAATACCCAGCCTCGCCTCATATTCTCCCACTGGCCAGTAACCAGTACAAATAGCAACGACCCTGGCTCTGTCTTGCCTGGTTCTAACAAGATCAATGTTCGGGATTTAATATGGGCAGGCCATTAAATTTGTCTGGATATTTTGCATTTGGTTTAGCTGTTCCAACTAAGATTGGATTCACTAAGGAAAATTGAGACCAAGTATATATTGCCCTTTACAACTCAAAGGGGAATATTGACTTTTTCCACAAGTGAGGTATGAAGGCGTTTCCTTGCCTGGCCATCAGTTCATTTTTCTCAATGCCACTGTGACATGGGACCCAGATAAGGGTGAACTTGAAGTTAATATTAGGGCTTGCAAGCTCATCATTGCATTACTAGTCAAATTTAGAGGAAGATATAGTCGAATCAATAGCTACCCGACTGTCTGTAAGGAAAGCTCTATTTCGATTGTATGGTTTGGGTCTAGTTTAAGTATTTTACATGCCTCCCTAATTGAAGGTAATTCAGCTTGAAATACACTTGAAAAATTAAGTTACTAAAATTGCGCGGCGGCGGCGCAATGTCATTATCGAAGACCTTTAAAATCTTTTGTGAGGCTCATTGTAGGAGTGCAGTAGTCAGTGGGGATCAAATTTTTTATATTGCTATGGTCTTAAGGTTCGGCAATCCAACAATTTGATTCCTTGAGTCTTAAAGCACTCCAATATTCTAGATAAAGTGTGTAGATAAGGTGGCACAAGATCCAGAAAAACGCTTAAGCCATCCGTTGTGTAAGTTCGAAGAACCCTTATGGCACACTCGCTTTCTGTTGCTGTTTTATGCTTTGAAGTGCAGACAATGAAATCATAAGTTAGAATCGGCCGTAACACGGCTGTATACCTCCACAAGATCATCTTTGATTGATAACTCCTTACTCCTAGACCACAACTCGTAGCTCAGCTGCTAACTTTCCTCAGAGCCATAATTAGCCCAGGAAAACTAGACTTTCTCTTCGAAAAAATTCCGACAAAGCTGAATTTCGCTGGAGAGCTTTGTTTTGAAGTCTGAAGCATTTATTGAAAAGTTCCGTAAATTTGGGCCGGGGCTAAGTTTTTTAGGGTTTGTTCTTAATTTCTCAAGAACTATCAGTTTTTTTGAAAAAAATGTGGTTTTGCTTATCATGGAACACTTTCACGCCATAACTTTCCTTCTTAACGAAGATTTTCGTCATGACTAAAAGCCATATAGAAGAGGTAACAGAGGTGGTGTACCTTGGGGTTCCAACTAACAAAATTGCTTTGCATTTCAGGCATTAAAGTGTTATTTGTTTCTATAGCACTCCTATAACCCTTCTGATGAGAACTTAATACCTTATTTGAGCATTACTCAATCCTAAAATATTTTCTGGTGAAAATTATATCAGTCTAATAGAAGCAATGTACCAATGTTTCCTTAATCTCTCTATTATGCAATGTTTGTATGCGTAGGACGAATGAAATTGAAAAACGTCTATGGATGAAAATGTATATGAGCGAAATTGTTAATTGGGACTTGTTTCTCTACATACATGTTTTGTTTAGTGGCTTGAATCTTTCTATCTTTCACCATGGACTCCGTTCTCTGATATAGTCTTCTACACCAAAGTCGACGACTGACTCAAAAATGCATTCAATTAACATGTTATTGAAAAACCCTTGTACATCTAAGAAGGAGCTGAGAGTATACTCTTATAACAAATCAGAGTAAACTCAGCACTGAAAAACTAGCCCTAAGTGAAGTCCAGTTTAGAGCCAGAGAAAGTAATTATATACATAATTTCAGTATGCATTCATTCATCTCCAATAAATACATCCAAATCTGCCCCATCTCGATCCTAATTATTCTGAACTAATAAATTGTTGAACTCATGTCATGCGTTTGATGAACACTACTTATAGAATATATTCAATGAAACGAACCATTTTTCGAAATTTAATATGTACTATAATAAATGATTTACGGATACAGTTTTGATGCAGATAACTTTCATTATATCCAGGGGCGGACTGGGCCACCGGGCAACCGGGATTTTGCCCGGTGGGCCCCCGGGCAAGCAAAAAGTTTTTTTTTTAAGAACAAATTGTCATAACAAAATTGGACTCACACTAAATATAGACTTTTTGTGGATCAAAATTGATATTTTGAGGCCCCCAAAAACTCGCTTGATGGCCTCTATGGATCTTTGAAGGCCTCAAAAACTTGAATGGTGGCCTCTAAGGATCTTTGGAGGCCCCCAGAACTCGGTAAGGGGCCTCTACGGATCTTTGGAGGCCCCCAGATCTCGTTTGGTGGCCTCTACGGATCTCTGGAGGCCTCCAGACCTCGGTTAGTGGCCTCTACGGATCTTTGGAGGCCCCCAGATCTCGTTTGGTGGCCTCTACGGATCTCTGGAGGCCTCCAAACCTTGGTTGGTGGCCTCTACAGATCTCTGGAGGCCCCCAGATCTCGTTTGGTGGCCTCTACGGATCTCTGGAGGCCTCCAAACCTCGGTTGGTGGCCTCTACAGATCTCTGGAGGCCCCCAGATCTCGTTTGGTGGCCTCTACGGATCTTTGGAGGCCCCCAGATCTCGTTTGGTGGCCTCTACGGATCTCTGGAGGCCTCGAGATCTCGTTTGGTGGCCTTTACGGATCTCTGGAGGCCTCCAGACCTCGGTTGGTGGCCTCTACAGACCTTGGAGGCCCTTAGAAATCGGTTGGTGGCCTCTATAAATCTTTGGAAACCCCTAGAACTCGGTTGGTGGCCTCTACGGATCTCTGGAAGCCCCAAGAACTCGGTTGGTTGTCTCTTCGGATCTCTGGAGGCCACCAGAACTCGGGTAGTGGCCTCTACGGATCTTTGGAGGCCCCCAGATCTCGTTTGGTGGCCTATACGGATCTTTGGAAGCCTCCAGACCTCGGTTGGTGGCCTCTACAGATCTCTGGAGGCCCTCAGAAATCGGTTGGTGGCCTCTTTAAATCTTTGGAAACCCCTAGAACTCGGATGGTGGCCTCTACGGATCTCTGGAGGCCCCAAGAACTTGGTTGGTTGTCTCTTTGGATCTCTGGAGGCCCCAAGAACTTGGTTGTTAAACTCTATGAATCTCTGGATTCCTCCAAACTCGGTTGGTGGCCTCTACGGATCTTCAGTTATTCAAAAGTTGATAGCAAAATGTAACAGTTCCCAAAAACTAAATATGCAAAATAAAAATAAATAAAAATGACTCTCAATGATGAGTACTTTAAAAAGTCTGAAAGTTGAAACCTGAATTCAAAATATGAGACTAAATTGCCGTATTTTATCTGATCCGGATCAGATCATGATAAATAAAACAAACATAGTTCATAGTGACAGGAGTCTTTTTGCTTTAAGTTTTGTTTATGTTTCAAGCATCTTTTGCTTCTTTTCTTTGCGCTATTGAGATAATTCACATATAGCACTGAAATAGATCCAGATAAAAAGCAGGATACCATGTTGCTTTTGCAATTACTTGTTAAAAATTGATCCAGATCAGATCATGTGAATTGTGAAAAATAAAATGCGGCTAATGATGAGGCAGAGGACGAACGTCAAGAAACAGAAAGAAACAAGAAAAAACAAGAACACTGTGGAGATGGCGCAAAATGCTGCTTCAATGTCTTGCGACGATATTATTTTGACGCAAAAAGGTACAAAAAGCTTTTCTTAGCATATAATTTGATGCTGACATTTTCATGTACACAAGTTGCTTGCAAAAAGATCATTTTCAAATTTTAAATATATCAAAAATCGATGGAGAAATATCATGGCGCAAGATCATCTTGAAACCACAATGCTAATATGCGTAGAGTTTACTGTCAGAAAGAGAAGTTAGTTAAAAAAATATTAAAATATTAGTCTCTGGTCAATGATTGTTAATTAAGTAGATGTTTTATAAATGATGAATTAACAGGCCAAGAGCCTTTTTTCTGCAATTTTCTTCTTTTTTTTTGAAAACTAATATTTTATTCTTTTTTTTGTTTTTTAAATCAAGTTTTTTTTAGTGGAAAGTTTTTGAGAAAATAAATTTGAAAGTCAATATTTTAGAAAAATTGTGAACTTTTTTTTCAAGTTGATTGTTATTTCAAAATTGTTTGTAGTGAAGCACCACTTTTCATTTTTATATTCTTTTTATTAACTTTTGAGAAAATAAAAAGATAATAGAAGGTACTTTTTTCAATTTCTTGTTTGTTTTGTTAAGTTTATAATAGGCAAAGGCAAGGAAGTACGGTATATTATTAAATCTTTTTTTGGGAGAAGGTACCTTTCGTTTTTTTTTATTTCTCAAAAACTAAGACAAAAATAATACTAAATTTGTCAGTTCACGATTCACGAGATATTTGATGAAACGTAATTTCCAAAATGGCAGCTGATGCTCGCCAACTTGAATTAACATTCGGGGCACCCCCTGAACATTTTCGAACAATTAAGTAGTTGATTGCATTATGATATGAACCTACTGCTTTTGCTCTGGTTCTTGGTCTAGTATAGGGCCAGTTTGTTCACAGTGGGTTAGATCTGCAACTATATTATCACTGATTCTGTTTAATCCATAGTTATGAATCTGTGATCATAATTGAGCGTTTATTCACTCAAATTTCAGGGTGATCATGTTTTTTGAAATAAACATCTTCCCATTTTCCAGTACATATGTCAAATCAATTGTTAGAAGTAATCAGTCTCTCACCATAAACAAAGTTGATGTTTGATGCTTTAGAAAGTAAAATTTTTTGTGTAAAAGAACAAGGATAGTTGAAAGTGAAGGTAGTGCTGGCATTTTTGATACCTAGTGATAAAATTTTGTCCAAGTTGTGGTTTTTCTATAAATTTTATCTAAGGGCTTTGCAAAAAAGCACATCGTCTTAACCAATGATGAGCAAAAGAAATTGCAGGAAATCTTTGATTAAATTCTACTTATCAAACAGAATCAGCGAATTAGTGATTTCTCAAATTATAGATTTTCTGTTGAAAATTTTGCTGAACAAACGCATTCAATGATCATCACCGTGTCCTGTAACCCCGGCTGGGGCATAGGGCGTCAACAAAACGTCTCCATCCTTCACGGTCTGCTGCAAGGTACTTTAGCTGTGGCCACGTCTTTCTCTGGGATTCTGCTTCCGCTAAGACAGTTGATTTCCATGTTGTTCTTGGTCTTCCAACCCGCCGAGCACCCTGAGGATTCCATTCAAAGGACTGCTTTGCAATTTCATCGTTTGGTTTCCTCAATGTGTGACCAATCCAACGCCATTTACGCTTTCTTATGTCGACGTCCAGTCGCTCTTGACTTGTCCTGCGCCACAATTCCTCATTTGATATTATTTGTGGCCAGCGAATTTTTAGGATGTGGCGAAGACAGCGATTCACAAAAGCCTGCATTTTCTTCGAAATAGTAAACGTGACTTTCCAGGTTTCACAAGCATATAACAGCACGGATTTGACATTGGATTCGATGAATCTCAACTTAGTGCGTAAGGAGATTTGACTGGATTTCCAAATTGGGGACAGGGTACCGAAGGCAGCACGAGCTTTATTCATTCTACTTTTAACTTCCAGATCCGTACCACCGTTTGCAGAAACAATACTGCCAAGGTAGTTGAACTGTTCCAATGATAATCAGCTATAATAATCATTGATTAAAGTTGACGTGGTGTGAACATACTTGCCCTAAGATTAGGATTGTTCAATAATTGAAAATTTGCAAATGGATTACTAAAATATTTGTTTGTAATTTTTACTAATCACAGCTACTGTTACGGGAGAAATAGCTCTAAAAGTATCTTACTTAATTTAAATTTTTGAAACTGCCGAGATATTGGTGATCAAAAGCACCGGCCTTTATTTTTTCATTCAATATCAAAAATTTTAATCAGAAAAATCATGCTACTGTGAAAAATTGTGAAATTAAAGCTAAATAATTTATTTGATTCACTCGAGAAAAAAATTGAAGAAAATTCGACTTAAATTTACTGAGAAGGGTACAAAATCCCGAATGCCAAAATCCCGAAAAGCAAAAAATGAAAATCTCGAATACCCAAAATCCCGAATGGACAAAGTCCCGAAAGCCAAAATCCCGAATGGAAAAAATCCCGAATGACAAAAAATCCCGAAAACATTTGGGACTGAATCCCGAATTTCAATACTTTTTAGTACTATTCAGTAATTTCAAAGAAATTAAACTTTTTTGTATGGCTTTTGATTTCTGCTCGCCTTGGCATCATGACATTGTCTATAAAAGAAATTTTAAAATAAATAATCACTTATAAATCTTGAGATATAATACATTAATTAAATTCTTCTTTAATGATTTAAAAAAAACAATAGTTTCCAATCGTAACTTTCATTTAGTTTAAGTTTTATTCAAACGAATCTATTACTCTTTACAAATAATGAGAAGACAATGTACTTGTTCCGTTTCCGCGTAATATCTTCATATTTGTTCTAGAACACGCATCGCCTACTTGGACAAGTTGATTTTGGGATTGTGACATAAAATGCTCTCAGCATCTGCTTGGGTTGCTACACACTCTTATTATGATTGCCAATTATCAATTTGATAGTAGATAAACATTTTTCAAAAGTAAATTGTTAAAAAACTGACCAAATATTCATTGAAAATAAATAATATTCTTACAAAACACTACAAAATGTGTTTATATTTTGAAATAGTACTAAGCCAACTGGGATTTTGGCATTCGGGATTTTGGCATTCGGGATTTTAACCATTCGGGATTCTGTCCACTCGGGTTTTTGTCCATTCGGGATTTTGTCTTTCGGGATTTTAGCATTCGGGATTTTTTGCCATTTCGGGATTTTGGCATTCGGGATTTCGTACCCAACCTCAAATAATTTTTTGAAAATATTTAATGCGTTTCATTTCTTGTGATTAAAAACTAACCGTAGCTTAAAAAAATAATTTCTAACAAATTATAGAAAATTAGAAATATGAACATTTAGAATACTTTTTGTTTCATAACTCCCTTAATTCCCATAATTTTTTTTACTAGCGTAATTTTGTTTTGACTAAACTGAAAGTCGCACCCTTCTAAGAACGAAAAGTAGAACTAAATTTTTAGTTTATGATTTCGTTGTATCATTTTTGTATGGGATTTTTCGTTTCTCATCAGCAGCATACTAGGCTTTAGAATTCATCCAATATATATGAATCCCTGATTATATCTAACACAATTTCATGCACCCACTCAAACAAGTATAGGGACAAGCTAATGATTCAATTTTATTTTACCATTACCAGAAAGTTTATATTACCTCGAGCAAATCATTAAAAAAGAGTTTTCTTTTCAAAGAAAATACAAATTGCATGTACCTGTACCTACCTACTAGGATCACTTACAACTACCGATAGAAAATCAATTTCAATTAGTAATTATTATTACCGGAAGTATATATACTCAACAATCAGCCCATCAATTCATAATCAAACCTTTGGTTACATTTTAATTGGTTTCCGCAATTAGAAATATATAGTCCGTGGCTTATATTTTGTGTACCTACCAAAGAGTGCTGCTGGTCACTAATTATTTAAAGGTAAATTTTGTATATACTCTCTCTATCTATAATATTTAAAAGCTTCAGTTAGATATATATTTGTAAATTAATAAAAAAGGTAATAAAACTCTTGCATCTGGAAAATTAATTTTAATAAATAAATTGGGACGCCCATCAGTACCTATTAATACCCATACATTATTTGATGTATGGATAACATATAATACTATACAATGTAATACCACAATTTTAAATGAACTGCAAATATTGAATTTAAATAACAAAACTACACAGGTAGTTATGTTCATTCTAGAAAGATTATATTAAATTCATAATAAACATGAGTAAATTGATGGAAAATTCCCATTAGTTGCATAAAATATTATAATTAACGTAAGGCCTTAGAGTGAAATTTTTGTTGATCTTCTGTTGTAACAGGGTGTATAAGGGGTGCATTAGCTGTGACAAAAGGCTAGAGCGTGAAGGATGAGCCAAGAAAAGAGAACATCAATGAGAAGAGGGTTTATATTTTTCCCATTTAGGCAAAAGAGGTAAATTTCAAAAGTAAATAAATTAATAGATATAGAAAAAAAAGAAAAAAAAAACAATGGCCCCACTTACAAAGTCACAGTGGCGGATCCAGAGGGGGGGCTATAGGGGCTGAAACCCCTCCCACGGCTGATTCAGAGAAAGTTAGACAAACAAAACTACGATTGTGGCTAAAAAATGTACATGTGAGCTGGGTTTTTCCAAGCCCTAGGAAAATTGAATGAGTTGTTGGGCTGAACCATATTACATGCAAGCTGTGTTTTTTTTCGAAGCCCCAAGAGAATTGGATGAAAAAAGACGATTATAAAAAATAAAATATACCTAGGTGGGCTCTATGTATTCCAAGCCTTAAAGATATAAGACAAAAAGGCTTGGGGCTAAGCCTTTACGAAGCGTTTTCCTAAGCGTGCAAGGGAATCAGATGAAAACTATAACACTGTTAGGGCTACAAAATTTGCATAATAGCTGTGTTTTTTTCCAGGAATTAAGGAAATCCGACGAAAGTAAGAGGCAAAAAATTTGCATGGAAGCTGTTGTTTACTGAAGTCCAGGGAAAAAATTTAGGTTGGGGCTTAACAATTTGTGTGTAAGCTTTGTTTTTTCTAAGATCCTACGGAATCGGACTAAACAAAAAACAAGTTTGGGGCTAGTAAGTATGCATACCTAAATACTGTATTTTTTTCAAGCACTTATATAGAAACTAGTGAGGTTGACTTTTATGCTATTATTTTTACCTAGATTTCCTTGGGTATCGGTATTTCTTGAAGATCACATTAAGTTTGACAAAACGAATGAATGTTAGCTTTTTCTTAAACTCCTCTTGAAATTTTTCAGACCTAGCTAAGCCCACATAACTTTTGGGGCTTAAGTTTAAAAACTCAGTTTCCGGTGTAAGAAATCACCCTGATTACAGAATTCGACGAATGAGTCAAGCCCAATTTTGACATTCTTTTTTATAGTAAAAATGTCAAAACTCAGTCTGATTTACTCCGCAGTTCATTCGACGGATGCTATAGAGGTAATTGGGCTGAATAACTTTGATATGGATAGTTTGCATGATTATACATCAAAATATTGTTTTAGTTTAGAAATTGAAACTTATGTTTTTATTTCAGATTGTTTTCATGTGTCGAAGGATATTTTGACGATTTTATAGACTGCTTCTGCTTTAAGACGAAGCGATTTTTTATCATAGTTTCTCTTTTGATTTCCTTTGTGTTCTATCGAAAGATTAGAGAGCTCTTCCCGCGAGCAATATTCATTAATAGTCCAGTAAATAGAGAAATTTTACTACTGACCAAATGGAAAAAAATAGCGGCAGGCTGAAATTTTGCAGGTCGTTTTGGGGGTAGGTATACAACTTAAATCTAGGTGGATGGAATTTTCATAATTTGTTAATATAATCAAAGAAAAAATTAAGAAAATTGTTAAAGTAAAATCCGCCCACTGCCACGCCATCTTTTCTTATTTCTTTGTTTCTCAGAAACTGCTCCAAGAATTTCCATGAAATTTTCAGAGTTTGTTCTTATGGATAAGAAAAAATTGTCAAATTGGTTTTAGTAAAATCCGCCCACTGCCACGCCCACTTTTCTCATTTCTAGGATTTGTATAATGTATGATACATAAAATTGAACTTTGTAAAATCATAAACTATCACTACCTTATAAGATTTATCTTACTGTGTTAGTCTTTACCCGAAATAAATTAAACTTAAACTTAAACTTAAACTTAAACTGTATGAAACTCTGAGACCTAATTCTTATGTACGAGAAAATAATTTAAAAAAGTTGTTTTATTTAAATCCCCGTCAAAGACTAATAGTATGTAAATGTACAAACAAATGTGGACACGCTTATGGCTACCGAAAAGCTGGTCTGAAATGTACACCAATTTGCAAGAATTGCAGTGGGGAAACCTGCGACCATAGTCATCGGATTTCTCTACTAAACGAAAACGACGATTGCTTTGGCGATGAAATTTAAATTTGAAAAACGTGACGCTGGACAAGAATGAACTACCAAGTCCTTCTCAAAAACGAAAAAATATAAAAATATTAATAAGATATTTTGTTGATTAGGCCTACAGTGGACACCACTGTGCTGTTAACTCTACCTCCAGGGTGGTTAGGAAACGACTAATGTGCATATAATATGTACAATGATTGTCCATTTATCAGCGAAATTAAAAACAAATCCTTACACTATGAAAGAACTCAAATAAATTATTTTCATCAATCTGAAGACTTCGAGACCTGATTTGGGCTTTTATTTTTTATTTGAAAACTAAATCGTTATTCCCTAGGACAGTTCCTAGAAATTAATAAATATACATGAAAGATTAGCGTGACTACATGTGGGCTCCACAAAACAAAAAGTGCCTCGCAAATCTTTATATCACTATTATGAAAAAACTCTCAAAGTTTTATCCAAACCAGTTTCTGAGAAATCAAGATATAAAAAAGTGGGCGTGGTAGTGGGCAGACTTAAATGAAATTTTGTTTTAATTTTTTTCTCGTTCATAAGAATAAATTCTGAAAATTTCATGCAAATCGTAGGAGCCATTTTCGAGAAACAAAGAAATAAGAAAAGTGGGCGTGACAGTGGGCGGATTTTACTTTAACAATTTTTTTTAATTTTTTCTACAACTATATTAACAAATTATAAATTTTATCCGTATCGGTGCAGGCGCTTCTTCAGAAACCAGGATTTAAGAAAAGTGGGCGTGGCACCGCCCCTGCAAGGGGAAGGAGTTCGCCAACTTAGATTTAAGTTGTATACCTACCCCCGAAACGACCTGCAAAATTTCAGCCTGCCGCTATTAAGGTTGAATTGACAAAAAATATGAATGGAATGCGTATTAAAATAGCAAATGATTGGAATGTTGAACACGTGATGTTTTGTTCGAAATACCAATCCACATGGACTAAAGTCATTTTAGGTGGAATAGGTACAGAACATCCAAATTAATTTTGTTCGTCAAATTTACAAAAAGGGGGTTGAAAAACATGATTTAGCTAATTTCTTGGATCAGCTACTTGTACAAAAAATATTTGCAATTGTCTTTTTTAAAGGGAGCTTAATTACCTTTCATTTTTGCCATTTATAGCATTCTCTTCTATAGGAATTACATTTTAAGAATTAGATAGGTGAGATAAAATGAAATGACGTACGTCGGATTTCGATTATGTGGCAGCAAACTCATTAAAAAAATAATTTTATTACAGAAATCTTGCTTTAAAATGTGTTCATCAAAAAATAAAAATTGAATTATATATGAACTATATTCTGATTAGAGGGGGAGGGGGGGCTAGGCAAGCACATCTAGCTGCCCCCTTGCGTACGCTCTTTTGTTTCAACTTTTTCCATTTAACTTTCGTACGGATCTTACGTTAGTGTCTAAAACAGAAATAAAGGTTGCACTGTGACTCTTTTAATCGTAGCTATTTGATTTTCTTAGACGGTTACTTGTTAGAAAGTTTCTCAAAACTTCTCATTAGTTGGAAATTATGCTTTATTTAAATATGTATATAAAATGTCTAGTAAATCAATTCTTGGACAACCAATCCAAGTTAAGTTTAGGACAAAGGTAACATACAAAGTTTATCAATAACTTTTCGGAGGTGGACGGCTGTCTACAGTTAAACCAAGTACTTTAGGATGAGGTTTTATAAATCCTACAAAAAATATTCAAATTAAAGATAGGCACCTAAATACTTATTTAAAGTTCCTATAAATATATTCTAACAACTTTTTTATACGATGTATCTTTGTGGAAAAACTGGTTAAAGCAGCCGAAGCTTACTAATTACCAGATGCTCCATTTCCAATCATAAAATTTGCAGAATTTTCCTATTAAGTACCTACATATGTACAGTACATATATTTTTGCATTATACAAAATCTTTTTTGATTCAGCTGCCGACTAGCCTACTTTTTGAGAAAAGAAAATTTGGGTTGGTAGGGCATTCGTATATGATTTAATTTTTTTCAAAAGATGTGTCTAAGCGAACTCCAAACCCCCCCCCCCCACAGCCAAATCCTGGATCCGCTACTGCGAAAGTCATACTTTAGTTTTCTTTTTTAGATCAAAATATCCATTCTCTAACCCTTTTTAAATAAATTTGTTATAAGCTTTGAAAATAAGAATTTTTTTTAAGTTTACGTAATACGTGATGTAATTTTAAGTCCAGTCAACGAAGACTCAAAATAATAAAATAAATCTAATAAGTCATGCTCTCTGGGTTATTATTTTATGTGGTAGGTGTGACCTCCAGGTATAACCTACTTAAAGTCCCCAGCCCAGGGCCGCGAGCCTTAGGCAGGAGAGGGGGTTTTGTAACTTTTCGGGAGTATTTTGAGAACTAAGCGTTTAAGCGGAAAAGTGTATCCTACAAAATGAAAGAATAATACATTTCTTAAAAAAAAACATTTTATTTATATTTTCAGTAAGAGCAAGGTTAAGAAAGATACTAGCAGAAGAAAATTCAAAAAATTGAAAAACAATGTTATTGTCTTACAACGTCAATGGTTCTTGATCAATTTACTCAGAAATTTTGAAAAAAAAAGGAAGTAGGTATATATTGATTTATGGTCATTTCAGAGACGTTAAGAGAGCAATTTGTGCTGTAAAGGAGGTGGTTGTGTTTAAAATGTCCTTATTTAATTTTTTTTTGATACAGTGTTTATTTTCATATTATATATGAGAAACACTGTTTCTGCAAAGGAAAGAAGTACACAGAATTTTTCCAAGTTATTGGCCGATACTTTATAAAATAATTTTTGGACATATTCTAAGAAATAAATTATAAAAAGGGGAGGTGTATTTCCCCCTCTTTTGTATAAGGAGGGGGGGAGGGGTAGAAAAATAGCTATTTAAAAACAACGGATATGCTTACAATACTGTGCTATACCTTTATTAAATGCTTAAAGCGAAATCTTTTACTATATAGGAAATCAAATTAAAAAATTCTGAAAAATTCATTTGAAAACTTAATATTATAAAAAATAAATTGAAAAATTTTGTTACTTGATTTTTATTTTGTATTTTAAGCAATAAAGTAGTGAATTGTCTTTTATTATGTAATGTTGTTATAAGCCTTAAGTCCAATGCTGAAAACCAGACAGTTGTAAAAGCTTTAGTTTTTTGAGAAAATTTAAAATTATGAAAATAACTTTTTTTTTTTATAATTTTTGTTGGGTAGCTAATAAATTCAGAAACTAAACGAAACAATTATTTTATGCAAAATGAAAGTTAATTTAACTTGATACAAAAATATGTTATTCAAATTTTCCTCGGAAGCACTTAGTAACAACTACCCATAAAAAAGGATTTTAAGAAAAGTTGTTTTCATAATTTTCAAATTTCTCAAAAACTAAAACTCCTACAACCGTCTGGTTTTCAGCATTGGACTAAAGGCTAATAACAACATTAAATCATAAAAGACAATTTACTGCTTTATAGTGTAAAATAAGAAATGAAAAATCAAGTAACAACATTTTTCAATTTATTTTTTTTTAATTTTGGGTTTTCAAACGAATTTTTCAAAAATTGTTCACTTGATTTCTTTATAATAAAAGATTTTGTTTTAAGCTTTTGATTAAGATGTAGCACAGTATTGTAAGTTTTTCCGTTGTTTTTAAATAGCTATTTTTTTTCTTTAATTCAATGGAAAAGAGGGGGAAATACACCTCCCCTTTTATAATTTATTTCTTAGAATATGTCCAAAATATTACTGGCCAATAACTTGGAAAAATTCTGTGTACTTCTTTCCTTTGCAGAAACAGTGTTTCTCATATGAAAATAAACACTGTATCAAAAAACAAAATGCACGACTGCATCGCATGTACTTGCTCTTATGTTCAAGTTGTGTGGGACTTAAGAACTTTAAGAAATATTCAAGTAATTATAGAAAAAGTATAAAAAGCATTTAAATCGATCTTTTAATTGTATAAACAGTCTGATTAATAACGTAGAGCTCAAAAAAAGTATGCCATTTGATTACTTGAAAAAATATGAATATATGCAAAAAAAAATTTTAAATCGTTGGGGTCGTTTTCTTAAAAATTAATTTTTTATGTTTGTAACATTTAAAAAAAATTAGGTATGCCAATTTTAAGTAGATGTATATTAATATACATTCAAAACTGAAATTTCAAAACAATTCATGAACCCGTTTTTGAAATATTGAATTTTCAAAAAAAATTTTGAATCTTTTTTTAAAAATCCAAAAATTTTTTCAAAATTTTTTGTATGCAGTACTACTTATATTTTAACAAAGCTTTTATTCAAAAAATTTAATTGAAATCGGATGAGCGGTTAGTGAGAAAACCAAAAATAAAAAAAACGTTATTATGGCATGTACCGTTAGTAAATATTTTTGGTGATTTTTTTCTTACAAGATAGATAGATAGATAGATAGATTTTTTTATTTATTTTATAAACAATATTACAATATTTAAATTAAGAATACGGACATGACAAAATTTGCCGTCTGCCGGATATGACATTTCATAAAAAAAGAAAATATAATGAAAAAGAAAGTAGATATAACATAAACATTTGTTTATAAAGGAATAAACTATGAAAAAGATTGTACAATGTATATAGTAATGGATAACAAATTTCTTGATTATATTAAGATTAGTGCGAACTATCTGTAATCATTTACAATTTTGATGATTTGCAACATAAAATTTTTTAATTTTGAATGATTTAAAACATAAAAGGTTACAATTTTGGATGATTTGAAACATAAAAATTTATTTTAAAGAACTTTTTTTTTTTAAATACAGTCGACTCCCTCTAAGTCGAATTTTCACGGGATATCAAAATCAGTTCGAGTTAGAGAGAGTTTTGTAAAAATTCGAGTTAGAGAGAAATATTATATGGTTTAAAATTTGAGGGGAATAAAAATTAGGGCGAAAAAGTTCGAGTTAGAGGGAAATTCGACTTATAGGGAGTTCGACTTAGAGGGAGCCGACTGTATTTATTAATAGAGCATAATGATTTATAATAAATGTTAAACTATTAAGTTACATATTCCAATGGGAAACCAGAAACCTGAGGTCTTTTACAATTTTAATGATTTGCAACATAAACTCTTGTAATTTTAGATGATTTAAAACATAAGGGCTACCAATTTTAAATGATTCAATAATATCTGCCAACTCAAAAGATTACGATAGGTCAAAGCATGATTGCAAAAACTGAACAAACTGAACAAACCCCGAGAGCCATTTAAAATATCGTAGAGACTACTTAGCGTCAGAAAACTTTCCTGGAAATATAACCTTCGGATTTCTTGTAAAATAGGGCCAAACTGCAATGAAATGGTAAATATTCTCAGGTTCTCTTCTGTTGCATAGGTTACACGTTTGCTGAAGATCGGCTCTATGAGGTATAAAATTAAGATTTAATAACTCGACCCTGGCTTTTAAAATTGCGCTTATCACTTCAGATGAGTAGTCACTTTTGAAATAACTTTCTTCAGTAGGCACGAGATGGTTAAGGTTTTTGTAGAATTGTCTAGAGGCTGATGATGATGCTCTAGTTAAGTGCTGGTCATATATTTTTTCGTCCACTTTTGCTATGATCATTGCAAATATATCCTGCCAGTAGCGAACGTAACTCTCAGAAAGCAATAGTGTGGTATCATGCGATTGAGCCAGTTGGTTCCATTCCCTGTATGGAGAAGCATTGGTTCGTAATAATCTTACTACGATCCATCTATGGAGACTGTTTTCATTTCTCTTCATTACTCTTGTTAAATAGTCTGAATGAGCTTTCAAGTTTTGCAGATAAATGGGAGGTAAACCAGATTCTACATGTATTGCATAGGTTGGAGTGGAGCTAGGTAAACGGAATAGTCGCTTAAAGAAATATCTTTGAACAGCTTCAAATTCTTCAATGGGACTGACCCCAAACGTCTGTGCTCCATAACACATACACGTTTTGATAGTAGCGTTAAAGACTTGATATATTTAGAGGCAAGATCAATATTTGAATTTGCGAAGAATTTCGGCCACATCAAGTTAATCGCCAATTTAGCTTCACTGCTTTTTTGCTTCGCATGTTTGCCAAAGCTTAAATTAGGTGATAACAATACACCGAGGTATTTGAATTCACTCACCACATCTATCCTCTCGTTATTGAGTCGCCATGTTTCTTCCCGCAGTCTTCCTCTCTGTCGATTCTGGAAGATCATGATTTTCGTTTTTAATACGTTGATATGAAGATCCCAAGTCTCGCAGTACGTCTGTAATCGATTTATTTGAAGTTGAAGCGAAAAGGGGTTATCTGCCATCAGCACCAAGTCATCTGCATAGAAAAGCCCCTTTATGAGATTTCCCGCAAAGTTTACACCACCCGGAATAATATCAGCTACATCATCAATAAACAAGGCGAATAGAATCGGACTCAATATACAGCCCTGTTTAACACCTGCAGACGTATCAAACCATCCTGACAATTTAGATCCATCCCATACCGCTGCACTTGTTGACTCCAGAAATTTCAAGTACAACATTAGAAACTTTGTTGAAACTCCGATCGATGCCAGTTTGTAAATCAATGCATGTCTATTAACCGTATCGAATGCAGCTTTAAAGTCCACAAAACACACATAGAGCTTCTTATTCTTCTCGATATATTTTCTAGCAATACTAGTTATAGCAAAAATATGATCTATATGGTTGAGAAACCTGGCCGGAAACCAGCTTGGTATATACTGAGCATGTTGTTGTTTTCTATCCAGGTTGAAAGTCTTCCATATCGTCCCCCTTATGCCAGAATCATGAATGTGCAAAAATGAAAATGTTGGGAAATCGTGTTTGAATGTTTATTGCTCTCGTAATATTAGTAAGTTTGGTTTATGAAAAAAATATTTATTTGTAAATTACTTTCTCATTTATCTTGTTAAGCTGATATATTTTTTATGTTGACACCACTTCCCTTCCCCGACATTTGGCACATTCATCTTTCTGGCACAAACAAAAATAAAAAAATTATCTCATTCATCTTTAAATAAGAATGACTTTCCTATAAAGAAAAATTAAAAAAAGCATACTAATTTCAATATACATATGTATATACAAATGTATGTTTATTTAACAATAAATGATAAGCATAATTATTTACTAATCACTTAGTTCTCGTTTTCAGAATCAGAATCGAAAAATCAAAGATTTTTAACTATTTTTCTAAATAGCGCATAACTTTAACATAACATACATAAACAAAGTATAAAGTAGAGTTTTAAGGCCTTCAAATTACATGTTAAAAAAGACATATTATTTGAAAACTGACAGAGATATAGCCATTCAAACTTTACCATTTCTTATAATTTTTCGCACTTTTTGCCCGAAAACCTAATTTTTGGTACCACATGAGAAATTAAACATTCCTTGCACCTAGAACCAAATCTTGTATTAATCGGACCAGCCGTTCAGTCTGAATGTCAGAAAGCATTTAAAAACTGCCGAAAAACAAAATTGCGAACTTACATACTTTTTTAATATTCTCTATAGTCGTAATGTTATATTATATCAAAATCTAGATTTCGAAAAATTTTTACGAATGCAAAACTTGCCATCATATTATACAAAAAAAAGGGGCTTTCGGGCCAAAATTGTGAAAAACTATAAGAAATAGTTAAGTTTGAATGGGCATATCCCTCAATTTGTAACAAAATTTGTAACAAAATTACTTTTTGAACATGTCTTATTTTAGTCCTTAGTCTCTTCTTTATTTAGTCTTTGTATGGCTTCAAAAAGAGTCATGCACAATTTATTAAAAAAGTTAGAAATCTTTGATTTTTTTATTTTAGTTAGGTACATTTTAGATTACTTTTCCTGCTTATTTTGTATTATAAATTTTTTGAAACTATCCATTTCAATAGAAAATCTAATTTTGCTTGGATTGCGAGCTATACCAAAAATAATGAAAAGTGCTTATGGGCCAAACAAACATATTTAATAATATAAAACCTTGCACGTTTCTAGTAAACTCAATGGGTTAATACTGCTTTGTGTGAACTTCAAAAGGCTCAGGAGAGTTACGTGCCCCTGTTATAATTTGTGCCCATCCTTCAGGGACGTACAGGGGAACATTTTTTGAGTTTTTTTTTTCCAAATTTCGAATGAATGAAATCACATTCCATCTCTGTGTCACCAGTTTCAAAATATTTGTGATCAATATTGTTTTGATCGTGGGATGATTTTGGCAGAGACATTGCGACAAAAGTTTTGTTTTTTGATCACTAGTGTGAGACACTTCGCCATACACATAACACCGATCGATGCACCGACACCAAAAAATCTCAGAATTTTGATTTTTTGCACACAGGTGTGCACACACCACACAAGTGTGGTGTCTATTGGTCGCTTAAGTAACAATGAGCACGAATGTGAGTTTCTTACATCTGAAGTAACTTTTCTAGCAAATACAGCTATGCCAAATCCAAGAATGTGGCACATTCATGGTTTTTGTGCTGATAATTCCCATCAGTTGGGAGCCAGAAACATGAATGTGCCACATTCGTGTTTCTGGCTCAACTTGATGAGACTGAAATCTACATTCATGTAATTGACATTTTTAAATACTGTGGTTTCCTTGTATGTATGGCATTCTAAGTTTTGGTGTAACATAGATTATCCAAAGGTTAATCAACCCACATCATTAACTCAAAATCGGCAAATTTGCACATTCATGGTTCTGGCATGAGAGGGACGATATAAAATCGTAGAAAAAATCTTTCTTAGTGAGTTAAGAATAGAAATTCCCCTATAATTTTCAACCTGGCTTGCATCTCCTTTTTTAAAAATAGCAAATATAAGAGCTTTCGTAAAACTAGCTGGCACACAAGTATTGTTATAAATCAAGTTGAAAAAATCCACAATATATTGTTTGAGTTGTTCTGTTGCATTTTTATAGAATTCAGCCGGAATGCCATCACTACCCGGAGCTTTGTTGTTCTTCATAACCAGAAAAGTATTCTCAAGTTCTCTCGAAGAAATTTGAGAGTCGAGTTCAGGCACATGCACATCCTGTAAAGCATAGCTAAAAGTATGAAGATTCTCCTCCGCTGTCAATACAGTTTTAAAATGTGCTGCCATTGTTTCAGCTTCAAGAGCATTCTTCACACCTTGGTAACGCCCTCCCAACTCACGTACGTTAGACCAAAACTCCTTAGAGTTTTTAGAATGTTTTAATTTTGTTGCAATATTTCTAAGATGTATCATTTTTTTGTTGAGGCACAGTTGTTTATACTCTTTGTTGACACGCAAGTACATATTTTTGAAAGCAATGGCGATACTTACTAAAAGATACATCATATCTATAAAAATACACTGATTTTTTTTAATCAAAATCGTTGGAGCTGTTTTTGAGATAAATAAGCTTGTCCTTAACGGTTGTATGGTAAGTACCGTTATTTTTTGAGCTAAAAAAAATTTCAATTTCCCCTCTGGAGAGTTACAAAAAACCTTAAGTTCAAAAATCAGTGGTACTGATACTGATGCTTCTATCGAGAAAGTGACACACAATACCACAACATACCACCTATACGACTAACTGGCTGAACAGAATAGAAACGGAGCTGAAACTGGAGCTGCAGCTTGAATAATTGTCAAAATGTTGAATATACCCAAATTTAATGATGCGAACACAACACGCGGCGAAGCAACAGACGAGCTGCAGACGCAGCTGTACAAGTTGGCCAACTTTTAACTTTTGCTTGCAGCTTTTTTGACGTTTGAATATTGCGAGCGCAACCGAGTTTCTACATGGGGATTGGAGTGAGTTTCAAACTTTTTTCAATCTCTATAAAGACGTAAAGTAAATTTAGAATCCATTCCACCATTTTCCATTTTACATTCTATTTTTGTTTTTATTTTTATTTTCGATACTGATATGTCAGAAAGTTGTACGGTTGGCGCGATAGAAAATTCACGTATGACATTTTTTGACAGCTATTCCAGCTACAGCTGGAGCTCCAGTTACAGCACTCAATTCTGTTCAGGCAGCAAAGTTTGGTTTCCGTCTTAAGTCACTAGCCCCGTCCTTTCTCCACCATGAGGTGTTGTGCCAATATTATTTTTTTTTTTTTAACTGGATGAATATTGTTAAGAAACAGTGGAGCATATTTTCACTGTCCATATCGTACTCGTCGTAAGATGACATCTAATGTTAATGGGTTTCATCAAATATTACACATTAACGGACATTTTAAAATAAAATACATATTTACTGTAGAAACTACGTGATGTGTTTTATTTAAAAATGTTCAACTGCTTTTTTACTGACACGTGTAACTGCAAAACGAATTTAGTTAAAGGAGGGGGATCATAAGGAAATCCAAACATTTTCAAAATAAGCTAAAAACCCTACAAGTAAGTGGGTACCTTTGTATACTTATACTAATTTATGTAAGAATGTTTTTATACACAAATACTCAACGAATGATTATTTTAAGCATGATTGTATAAATGTATATACATAGGTATACCCTTACATGCCCTTGAAATTTTCTTGGAATTTCCAACAACTTGTAACCATATAATTGGCTCTCTAAATTCTAAGAAAAATTCTTCCTCAAGTCCTTTTCAATATTTTGTTTTGTTGAGTTATACCTACTTAACTTTGTATGCTACGCAAGAAGCAACAATTTCAATACAAATTTAACATTCATTTTTTTTGTATCCCAAAAGCATTCAAGCCCACTTTTCTTAAAAGTATCTCCTCTATACACAAACAGATATACATATTCACAAAGGAACAATTTCCTTGGTTCAACTTTCATCTCTCATCTGCAAGTTACCTGCTTATTTTCTTTGCCTAATTAAAAGGATGTAAACAAGACGAGAGCTTACAAGATTTTATTGAAAAACCTTCACCGAGCGTTGCGTCGCGTCGCTACCGTTTGTCTTTGACAACAACGTCGCGCTCCATGGTATAAGTACTCTGCTACTGATAAATAAACGCCCTCGGCATGCATGGCACGAAACTAATAATTAAAGAATTGCTGTGCAACTCTGTGTTCGACCAACTTGGAGTTAATAAACCAACTCCAACTCCGTCCGTCAAGACGACACCGTCCCTTCCACATCGTCGCTACAGAATTTTACGTTGATACCTACTTCAAAACTTAAACATCAATTAAAATCTTTTTTCATTTAAAACTTTTGACAAAAGTGTATGATCCGGGAATTTCACACGGAGCACTATGGCACAAAATGAACACAAAATCTTGGAAAAAAAAATAAATAAATACATTTGAAGGGTCCAGAGGGAGCGGAACAAGTCCACAGCCCACCTAATTTTATTCCGAGAAAAATGAAAATTGAGTTTACTTACTAATAAAGCACTAAATTTAAGAGAAAACTATTTAAAGAAACTTAATATTTTGCTTCATGTGATGTGATAAATTAGGTCACATAAATAAATATGAGTTTTAAGAATTAATTTATTCTAATACAAAGATAGAAATTAATGAAGTCTCTACCACGTTTGACCCAAAACGTCAAACATTTTCTTGGGAAGGAACAATATATTTCATGTTAATATTAAAAACGGGTTTTTTTTTATTCGTTTATTCTTCAATTTTCAAAATATTAGTATAGAAAAAATTGTTTTCTCATTCCGAGTTTGGGCGAATTTGGTAATTTTCAATTTGTCTTGGTACAATACTTTGACCAGAAGCATTTTGAATATTAATTTTTAATTAACAAAAAAATATAGCTGATAGGTATGTTTCTTGGTCTAGGCTCAGGAGTCTAGACCAAATTTTCTTTTTTAAATAATGTTGTTTTGTTTCATTTTTGAAGCCAATAAAAAAGCCTTAAAAAAAATTTGTTAGAAAGTAATGTTATTTCGAGATATATATTTATAAGACTTTTGTGAGAGAAATACTCCAGCGGGAAAAAATAAAAAAAATCCTTGAGGGGAAATCTAAGCTTTCCTTGAGGAATGAAAGCTACACTTGCCACTTTTCAGCTGATTCCTTTGATGCATTTTACATGGGATAAGCGTCATAAGCGGAAAGCACATGTCACTTTCTCGATGAAGATTCAACCAAGAAATCATTACTTCGTTGGAAGTTGTTTATTCACCGACCCAGGTGAAGAAAAATACGGTGATTGCATAATCTAGGAATTCACTACATAAATGTATTAGGGTTATTGATCAGTTAAACATTTTCGATGTAAAATGTAATAAATGTAAATGGGAAATCACTTTATAAATGGAACTCTTTTCATCTAGTGAAGTAATCAACATTGGTAATGTATCCTTCATTTATTGGCGTTTCCGCAAACGCAATTTGTATTAAGTTCAGTTCGTCTTACATGGATTTTTTTTTTCAGAAAGCCACTGTAAACTTTATCTAACAAGATGAGGATTCATAGTTGCCAACAAACTATAAACTCAGGACTCTGTGCATTATTATTCATCGTTGAAATCATCGTATTTCTTGAAGCATGATTTTTGACTGAAATTGTAGACTAAATTGTAAGCGTTGAATTCAGTTGAATTTTTGCATTAAAAAAAGAATAGGTAGATGCTTTGAAAATAATGCACTGATTGAACTGAATTTGAACTTGAAAACAGTCGATTCCAATTCACCATTAATTTCACTCACATTTAGAAGTGATGAACTTGTTTATTAGGCTTTTTTCCACAGTATATTTATCACATAATGTAGCTATCTAATTTTTCCTATCAAAATAGCAACTTGTTGTGTCCTAACACACAAAGCAAAATGTGGAGTCAATGCTATGAACTGAGGACACTTTGCATAAGGCGGATTAAGCTAGTTTGCCACCCTGGGCCCAAATTTATTTGCCGCCCCCAGACAAAAAACCAGAAGGCTTACTTTGGAGTTTAAAAAATACCATATTTTTATTTTTAATTTGTAGATATTTTTTATTTTTATTTATTTTTATTTTTATTTTTATTTTATTTTTTATTTTAATACCTACACGTATTAAAGTCTTACATGAATATCGCATAAATGTATATTAATATACAAAATGTATTCCAAAAATAAAGTTAACAAGATGTAATTCAACTTGTTTGAAACGTTCAATATTAGTTCAACTAGTCATGGTAGGAACTGCTTTTATAGATACAGCTGAGTCTGAATTCCATTATTAGGAAGATATTGTAATGAAAGCGAACCTAAGGCGAACTAAGGCGAACTGCAGAGAAATAAAAAAAGACTAGTTATTGAACAAGTGGTTCCCGAGAGGGTTTATTTATTTGTTTGTGTTTTTTTTTGTTTGTTAAGTTTCTGTAAGTTTTAAGTCTCGTTATAATTTCTCGATTATCGCCTGAAGAGTTGAAAAAGAATCTGAAGCGAACTGTCCCCTCATCTAAGTTTCAGCGGCCTTTTATAGTACGTCTACTGTTTTCCAGTGTTTTCCAATCTCCACTGTCAAATTCCTGGAAGTTTCCCATCTTGCGCCATTACTTCTATAGCTGTCATAAAATTAATTTTCTCCGGATCGCAATAGATTGACTTGGTTTTATTCTCTTCATAATGGCCATGAAATTTCCTATCGATTGATGTGCCTTACACCTAGGCACGTCCACATTTAGTTTGGTTTTTGATTACACCTTAAATTGATTAATTTCCTTAATCAAAATTCTTAGTGGCATACCTGACCTACTGAACGGTTCCATTTCAACTGTTCAGTTGGTCATCTGGTTCCAGTAGATGGATTGTGGAATCCAATTGTGGTAACATGAACGTCAGATCCCAAATGTCACTCCATTCCCATTCTCATTAATTAAAGTGGTTTCGGATTTAAGTGCACAGGTGCAGTTTGCAAAATTGGGTATTGTGTTGGTCGACCTCCAGGGATAAGGGCACCACGATGTCATCAAAGTCACCATAACCTTAAAATTGCAGCACATCTTTTGGACTAGCTTCAATGACACAACATTACATAAAGGAAATCTTCGCTTTCGCCATGATTCGTTTCTCCTTTCTTTTTGTACTTATGGTGGTGAATGTTGTAGCTTCGAACTATGCTTGTGGCGAAGGTGTTATGTCCGTTCGGTTGATTATGACACAGATGTTATGTTCGTCACAATATATATAACATTATTTACAAAACAATTGAAATATTCTTGTATTTCATAAAAAGTGGTTATTTAACGGTTTTTCCAGCTATCAACTATCAGAATTTAATCAACAAATTTGAATAGAATAGTGCTTAACTTAGTTCTAATTATCCTTGGAAACATTGAAAAACATTATAAATTATCATTTCTAAATTTTGTACAATTTTGTATTTGAATCACTTTTTTTTAATAATGAAAGCATAAATACATTCAAGTACATATTTTGAGTTATTTCAAACAAAAACTTGACCTAGAAAGTTGTTTCCTTGTACCGTGTTTTTATTTAATTTTAAAATTTTGGACCATATTCTGACCAAAATTGTGAAACCCTCACTTGGAAAAGAAAGAAATAGGCAGTTCCAATGAATTCAGCGTCCCAAAATCTTATATTTATTCCTCAATATTTGTCTTTGGAAATTAATTTTACTGCCAAACCTCAACAAATGAACTATGTTTGTGGCATAAGCATAAGCTAAGGGTAGTACTGTTAGACGTTAAGTTTTCAATCAAGTGCAATTTTCCATCAATTTGTGTGAAAAATAATTGTAATTCACCCGAAGATGTAGTAAAACTCTGAAACGTGTCGAACCTTGCACTTTAAAGTTGTTAAAATTGTTATTTTTCAATTCTTAACATTAAAATTAAATAAAAAAAAACAAAAACTAAGTTTTATAAAAAAATTAATTTTTTTTTATTTAATTTTTTTATTTTGTTTTATTTAATTTAATTTAATTTTATTTTATTTTACAAAATCCTTAATCATAAATCATCAATTGGGACGAATCAAACCAAAAAATAATAATAAAACGTTTATTTGCGCGGGTGTTCTATTTTTTCTATTTTGTTCTTTGTGGAAACAAAAGAATTTATATATTTGTCAATTATATCTAAAATTAAAGTTTGCGACAGATTTGTTTTTTTTTTAATATCCTCTTTATTTTTTTCTCTTACAATCTTTTTTTATTTTTTAAATTCATTTCGTTTTTTCATATTTTTCTTAGAACTAAAAATAATGCTAGTAGTAGTACCTCGTGGCTTGATGGTTAGTGCGTAGGACTGTCATGCTGAAGGTGTGGGTTCGATTCCCAGCCGTGCCACCTAAAAACAGAAATGTCTTATTCGAGGTACTGCCTCTTGCGAGGAACTGAAAAATCCTCCAAGAGTATACTTGTCATGAAAAAGTGCTTCTCATTTAGCCGTTCGGACTCAGCAAAAAACTGTAGGTCCCCTCCATTCCTGCCAACAAACACGCACACAGGAATGGTTGTGAGTTGTAAGTCACTAGGCCTTGGTTCTCCATGAGCTGTTGCGCCACCCAATTTATTTATTATTTTTTTTTTAAATAATGCTACCAGCCATACAATTTTTCTCAGCAATTTTAAAAATTCTTATCTCAAAAACTGCTCCACAAATTATGTCCACAAATTGGATAGGAAACAATTTCTCAAAAAAAAAAAATGGTTATTAATGGTACCTCCCAAAGAACCATTATTTTATTCTCGATTTTCTTCAAAACAGATTTCTGTTTTCAATAATTTTTTTTATACAGAAGCTTCAAGAAAATATAAATAGATTTTTTTTTTAATTTTAAAATTTTTTGGATTTTGAAAAGTTTTCTAAATTTTGTTTTTGAAAATCAAATATTTTGAAAACTACCCAGTCGATTTTTATGAAACTCGGTATTTAAGTTTTTTTTAAGACTCTCTCAAATATTTTAAGAAAAAAAATTATTTCAAGGAAAAAAATGGTTCGTTGCACACAAATGTTATAAAATCGTCACGGAAAATATTTTTTTTTCTCAAAAATGCTTCCTACCATTTCTGTAAAATTTTGTATATATGCTTAATTTACTGCAAGTTACTTCTAGAAATTATAAAAATTTACACTTAGCAACTATTAATAGTAAGTACATATATACATCTCATAGGACGATTTTTTTAAAATTCTGAACTTCCTCGAACGGCCTTAAGATTAATTTTTTTTATATACAAATTTGAAATGAGATTGAATAATATTGCATATCAAAATTTTCAAGATAAAAAGTTTTTGAATTTTTAAAAAAAGTTTCATTTTTTTTTTAAATTCGAGATCTCAAAAACGGGTTGACAGTTTTTTATTCTTACACATACATAAATAAATACTTAAGATTTGCATACCAAAATTTGTCCTTAAAAATGTGTTTTTTTTTACATAAGAAAAAATATTTTTTAAAAAACCGCTTCCACGATTTTAATAGACCGAGAGCCCACAGCAGATTTTGGGTGTGAACGATAGCAAAAAAAGAAGTATAGGCATCGAAAGCTTCATTAAAGGCTATTAAAAAAAACAAAGTCTTGCAGTCCACAACTGGGGCCTTTGCGAGTAACAGTGCATCGAAAAAAAAAATATGAATGCAACTTCGAGGATAATCGTGTTAGCCGAAATTGGTTTTCACTCCTCCCTTGATAAGCTGCTCGGATCACATATCACGGAATCTGAGACCATTTGAGTGTATAGTTGGCTCTACCAGACCGTTTAAAAAATTCAAAATTCAAAGTAAAAAACGGTTTTTTTAAACAGCCTGGCAGGGCGAATTTAACACTCAAATGATCTCAGATTCCGTGATATGGGATCCGCGGAGCTTATCTAGGGCGGGGTGAAAACCAATTTCGGCTAACAGGATTATCCTCGAAGTTGCATTCATATTTTTTTTTCGATGCACTGTTACTCGCAAAGGCCCCAGTTGTGGACTGCAAGACTTTGATTTTTTTAATAGCCTTTAATGAAACTTTCGACGCCTATACTTCTTTTTTTGCTATCGTTCACACCCAAAATCTGCTGTGGGCTCTTAGTCTATAAACTTTTTTTTTAATAATCATATTCAAAGGAGTCGTTTAAGCTAATTTATTCGTATTTCATGCTTCTTAGTATTTTTCTCTCATAGTTTCCATGTTTGTATATAAAATTTTTTTAAATCCTCAGCGTCTTCAACATAAGAGAAAGTACGTGATTTTAAGAAAATTTTGTCATTACATCGTTGTTTTGTAAAAAAGGAGCAAAAAGGGGAAAAGTTGTAGGGGAGGGGATACCGCACCTGGTTTTGTAGTTTTTTAGAATTTTAAGAACAACAAAATCCAAAATCCAGTATTTTATTTATTAAAAATAACGATTTTAAAACTGCAATTGACTTATATTTTTGCACCCTTAAACCACCTTTACACGCATAATGAATAGAAATAAATAAATAAATCAAACTATCAGAATTTAAAGTTTAAGGTTAGAAATATATACTGCCGTGTTAAGAAGAAAAAACGTATCTGTATTTTGGGCATTTCGAGATAAATGCGTTTTTCTTTTTACGTATGTAACTTTTTTATTTCTGGATTAATTTGTTTCATACTTTACGGAAATGATTAGTAATCAAATTATAAATTTTTTATCAAAAACTCATTTGTTTACATTTAATAAAAGTCTAGTTAAATAACTTTCACGTTAAGCCTATCTGCCGTATCTGCAAGTAAATAATTTTTCTTTCCGGATCTACGAATATTTGTTTGGTAGTTACGTTTATTCCTTATGAAAAATGCAGATACGTCAATTTATATTAAAAAAGCATGGTTTTTTGTACATACTTCATATTTCGTAGGCCTTTTTAACCCCTAAAAAGGCAAGATAGTGATTTTATTACTAAACAATAAAATAATAACCCTACCAAGGATGTCAAGACTGGCTCTAACTCAAAACAGCCAAAATGTCAGTTACGCTTTTTTTTCTTAACACGGCAGTATATCCTTAGAGTTTCACGTTTTTATCTTCAGTAAAATACATTGATATTGTGGCAAAAGATATGCTTGTTCTCAAAAGCTCGAAAGTTCAAGTAGAGTTTGTTTCTATAAGGAGTATGCTGAAACGGTCTATTTTCAATCTTTTTCTATGATATGCGAATTCAATATCTGAGTACTGTCAGATAGTTCTTACTAGACACTAGAGTCAGCTTAAAATCACAATAAATCAGAAAAATACTAGTTTTTTCAGCACCGTGTTTGATAAAAATAAAATGCACGAGTGGGTCGCACGTACTTGCTCTTATGTTCAAGACACTGCGGGTTTAAGAAAATTGTACATATATAAAAACATGGAAACTATGAGAGAAAAATGAAGAGAAGCCTGAAATACGACATTTAAATAGGCTAAAACAACTCTTTTGACAGTTTGAGGTGGAAAAAAAGAATGCCATCTTAATTCTTGATTGAATATGATTGAATAGGAAAACAAAATTTAAAATCGTTGGAGCGGTTTTTTAAAAAAATAATTTTTTATATATAAAATTCTAAAAACATTTTTAAGAACAAATGTTGGTATGCAAATCTTATCTAAAGTATATATTTAAATGTATATACAAAAAAAATTAAAAAAAATTATCAAGCCGTTTTTGAGATATCGAATTTTCAAAAAAAAAAATTTTTAACTTTTTTTAAAAATCCAAAAACTTTTTTTTGAAAATTTTGAAATGCAATATTATTTAATATTATCTGAAATTTGTATATACAAAAAATCATTTTAATCCGTTTAGCCAAAAACGAGAAAATTCAAAATAAAAAAATACGTTCCATGACAGGTACTATTAATAATTGCTAAGTGTGAAATTTTATAATTTTTTGGTAGTAGATCGTACTAATTTTAGTATATGGAAAAAGTTTAATCAAAATCGTAGGAGTCGTTTTTAAGCTAAAAAATATATTTTCCTTTGCGGTTTTTTAACTTTTGTATGGAAGGTACCGTTATTTTTTCATAAATGTAAATTTTTTTCTGAAAATATTGTAGAAAGTACTTAAAAACTCTTAACTATCGAGTTTCAAAAAAATCGATGATATTGTTTTTAATTTCAAAAAAAAAAATTTCAAAAATTTTGGTACGCAAAACTGTTTATGTTTTTGTGGAGGCTTCTGTATAAAAAAATAATTGAAATCAGTCATATCGTTTTGAAGAAAATCAAAAAATAAAAAAATTGTTCTTTGGGAGGTACCATTAATATCCATTTTTGAAAAATGGTTTTCAACCCAAAGGAAGCCTATACTAAAATAAGTTTACTGAATTTTTTTAAAGAAAAGTTGTCTAGCTGTTTTGAGAAAAATACGATTATGTAAAATTGCTAAAAGAAATTGTATGGCAGGTACCGTTATTTTTGGTTCTAAAAAAAATGAAAAAAAAACGTGTGGGCATAATCACCAAAAACCACTATGTACCAAGTTTGAAGAAAATCGATCGAGCCGTTTCGGCTGTAGACGAACAGACAGACAGACGGACAGACAGATTTGTGCCACCCACTTTTTTGATGTTCTCTATCACCGTTATATCATGTTTGATTGTTATCTCAAAATTTTTTTTTGCACGAATCCAAAACTTGCCTTATAGTACCTATAATCGCAAGTAAAATTTGAATCAATGGTCAAAGTTTTTCATGGTAATTTGTGATTTCTTACTATCTAAGAGGCCACTGAATAGTGAAAGGTCTACTAGTTTCAGTAATTGGTAAACGGCAGATTTGTTTCAATAAATTTTGAAAGAATTTTTTTCAAGGTCACAGTGATTTTTGGTACTTCATTTGTGTCTCATTTGAAAGGCAACTGAATTGGTCCATATGCTCGTCTTCAATGACACTTTCTATGTCAGCTCACTGGAGAAAGATGTTTTTCTACCCGAAATGTTTGCTGTTTAGTAAAACCAACTGACCATCTATTTTTATGGTCAATTAGTGACTTTTAGCTGTAAAACTTTTTTTCTGATATCCACCATATGAGCTGCTTTCTACCAAGCTCCCGAATCTTGTACGTAGGAGTACGTATCGTTGACTAATCAGTTTTTTTTAATCTCAAATTGTGAAAATCCATTTTTGAAAACTAAAAACCTCATCAAGAACCAATAGTAAATTTCATTAGACCAATCAATATTTTGGTTACAAAGTAAGATCGTATGATGTCAACTTTATTAGTCTTCCACACCACTGTACTGTTCGTTGGCAGTCGTCAACGTAAAAAAACGATGATATGTCAACGCGAGTGCGCCTTCTTTCCCGTAAGATTAAATTTTATGTTTGGGAACACTCACATACCGTATGAGTCTGTCTGGTGAGTCTAATCTTTGTCATTTAGTTTCATACTGGTTGACACTATGGCAACAAACATATCATAGCCATATAGCAACCGCAGTTGAACTTATATAGGGGGGACTTCTCACGATGTATTCTATAGTAACTAATCCCGAAGGAATATTTACAAAACCCGTTCTTTGTATTTGGCCCACTTTCTTGAGATATATAGAAGACGCAAACTGGGTGAGATGTGAGTCGTGAGACGAAAGGCGTTTTGTTTCAAGCATGTTTTCGTAGTCGGGTTGCATTTGTATTCAAAGTATGTGGGTTTAATATATTCATGGCTGGTGCAACCAACCAGCTTCCAAACGGTACCTACCTATAGAATAGAGTCTGCTTCTTCCTCTTCTTGTTCTTCGCGTCTTCTTGGTGTGTTCTTCTGGCAAACAACAGTTCCTAGAGTTTGCCACTTTTTAGTTTTAACCTACGCTACTGTGGCGGTGGTGATGGTTATGGTGTTGGCGGCCAGCATGAGGATGAGGTATAGCTAGATACGATTCTATTGAGGAAGTATCAACACCTAGGCGACACAAAAGCCACCAGCCAGACCTTGGTAGAGGTTGTGGGCACAGATTGAACTCATTAGGTTAGTTTATTCGGTGATGATTGCACCGGAATAAAGAAGGATGATAGCACATGATGTTGATGCATCATACAACCAAGCAATTCTGCTGATGACGCTTTGAGGTATAGACGAAGTGCGTTTTTGTTCCATCATCTTCAACTTTTTTTTTGTTTTTTGTTGTGTATCCGAGAGCTATACGTGATGCAAGACGTACGGTTTGAGTTTCTCATCGGTATATAAAATACCTATGTATATATAGCTGATTCTCGAAAGAGAGACTAAGTTTTAATGAGCTGAGTTGAAGACTTTTCTTATATAGAAGACTTACTTCTTAGAACTCTGAGATGATTAGAAAATACGAGCTTCATAAGAAAAAGCATTGAGAAGGGTTAAGATTGTATGATGGTGCAGAACCCTTAAAATGAGAATTATAGGTGTGTTGCTATAGCTACAGAGATACAAGATTTCATAGGTAGTTTCATCTTCATTTTATTCTGGAAAATAACACACTATAAGAATAACAAAAACTGTTTTGTTAAGATAATTCATATGATAAGTTACCAGCACAGTAATTTATCTTGATTGGATGATTAAGAAAGAATAATACGTACCTAGAACCATAGTTATTTAAATAGGGCTTTGAATTGAATTTTGAATTTTGCGTTAAATCTGAGTTTGGAATCCATTTAACAAAGCAGTAGATGTTGATGCACCAAAATAAAAAATCATAAAACAACTAGTGGAGAGTCTGGATAGCAGGTTTCGTAATTGTTTCAATTATAGTGGACATATTAAGGGGCTGTCTAAACATCATATTCCCTCTAGTAGGAGAGAGCTTAATGTCATATTCAGTGCCAAGGCCGGCAAGCCCACCCACATTGAACCAAAAAGATTTCAGGCCAATAAGCCTATCCTCTTTTCTTCTTAAGACCTTAGAAAGACTTATAGAAACTCACGCTTAAAGCTTAATGACAGTGTTCTCTCTCAGGCCCAACATTCAGCAAAGAATGAGACATACCAATCAATGTTGCAAACTAGAACCAGGGCTGCTGAGAGTGCAGCCCGAGGGCTCTACGGGCAAAAACGAAAGGCACAAGCGTACAAGGATGCTGGTGTGGATGGCCTTCCAGCCGAGTTATTTAAAGCAGGGTGAGATGACTTCGTAGGGAGTATACACCAACTTATATCCAAAATTAGTATTCCCGATGAATGGAACCACGGTATAATGCCCCATCCACAAGAAAGGAGATGCTCTGACTTGTGCCAGCTACAGAGGTATAAGTTTCCTCAACGTCGCATACAAAATCCTGTCATCTGTACCGTGTGATCGCTTCAAGCCGTTTGTCAACGATCTGATCGGCCCTTGTCAGTGTGGTTTTATGACCGACAAGTCAACCGTCGATAAAATGTTCTCACTCCGACAGATTTCGGAAAAAAACCCAGGAGCTTCAAATTGATACACAACACCTCTTTATCGATCTCAAAGTCACATATTATAGTGTAGAAAGAGAAGAACTATACAGAGCCATGTCGCATCACGGCATCGCTGCCAAACTCGTCCGCTTGTGCAGGATGACAATGGAGAAATCTCACTGCTCCGTCAAGGTTGGTAAAAACACCACCGAACCCTTTAATTTCGAGAAAGGTTTGAGGCAACGTGACGCGTTATCATGCAACCTGTTCAACATCGTTCTTGAAGCAATTGTACGTAGCTCACAAGTCAACAACAGAGATACGATTTTTCAAATGTCCGTTCAACTACTTGCTTATGCAGATGATATTGACATCATTGGGAGAACGAAGCGAGCTGTTAACGGCGCGTTTGCAAGTATTGAATTGGAGGTGGCGAAAGTGGGTTTGGCTGTTAATGAGGACAAGAGGAAGTGTATGCTATTATCGAGAAAAAAAAAATGTCAACATCGCTGACTCGGGCAAAACGTCACGATGGATGGATAGGTACAGCTTTGAAGTCGTCAATTACTTTGTCTACCTGAGCTCAACTATTACATCGCAAAATGACATCAGCCCAAAGATCAAACGAAGAAATACTCTTGCCAACCGCTGTCTCTTTGGGCTAAGAAGGCATTTGGGTAGTAACGCCCTCTCTCAAAGAACCAATGAGACCTTATATAAGACCGTTATCATCCCGGTCCTGCTTAATGGGGCAGAAGCATGGATCCTGTCAAAAACGGATGAGAATATGGTTGAAAAGAAAATTCTTCGAATGATCTTCGCTCCAGTCTGTATCGTTGGAGTATGGAGGAGAAGATTTAACAATGAGCCTTATGGGCTTTACAGCAACCTTGTCAAAAAGCTGAAACTTCAGCGGCTGAGATGGCTGGGCCACGTGTAGCGTATGGACACCGACGCACCAGTCCGACGAGTCTTCAAATCTACCCCTGATGGTCTGCGCAGCAGAGGAAGAACCCACCTTAGGTGGCGCACACAAGTGGAGAACGACCTCAACCAACTTGGAGTGCGCAACTGGAGGCAGCTACTACGGACCGAGCTATCAGGAGGGGCCTGTTGGTTGAGGCTGTAGTCCACCCTGAACTGTGAGCGCTATCTAGTGAGAATTGAAGGATTTATAAAAAAAAATATTGTATTCATCTTGCATGGCCTCTATTTCTGCTTAAATACACCTTTTACCCAGAAAACATTTTAACTGCCTTATTTCTTATTTGAGTAACAAAATAGTAGACAAATTTATATCCTTCTGTATTTAACCATCAACGCAACGTGCAAAAGATTAATCTTAAATAAAAAAGTTATTTGCATTAAGTTGTAGATACTTATAGTAACTTTGAAAAATGCAAATGTTTAATGTGTCCAAACATAAAATATCAAAAACAATCATTTTAATCCACAACATGAATGAAACAATAAAAATTCACACCCCAGACAGCAACTAATTAACAAAATTCGAATCAAAGGAAAGAGTTAAATTGGATTAACATCATATTTTAAAGCTAATTAACACTTAAATTTATCACTTTGCATTTTTATTTATTCCATTCCAGACAATTAGTTTACCTCAGCCCATTTATTTAATCGCCATGAGAAAAAAAAAATATAAATAAATCTGCACATTCATTATTGTCAACAATATTATGAACTTTTGAATTTGAATTAAGCACAAAGTATCGGTATAGTATTGTATAAGTTTTTGTTTTACCTTTCAGTATCTATACTTAAGGGCAAGTTATGAGTTCATAGAAGAAAAAAATAATAATAATAATCCTTATATAATAGTTTAAGCACGCTATTCAAATTTCAAATTTAAATAATAAATTCAAAAATGTTTTAAGTTTAACGTTCTTTTGATTTGTTTTTTCCTGAATCAACTTCAATTTTATAGTTTGCTTTGTTTTCAAAATACTTTTTCAACTCTAACAAAATAAATTCAATTTGGTTGGGATGTCGAAGCAAGTAAGTATATGCTACCCAGTACCGTTTTCTTTCTTTTCTTTCTGCTCCAGATACTTAAGTATAGGCATTAAATCGTTAACGTGGTTGTGTGTGGCACATCTTGTGCCGCACAGATTGCAGTTAGATGATACAAATTGTTCACACAAGTGAAAGCATCATTTAATATAATTAGCACCTCGAAAAGAAATACAAAAAAAAAAATTAGGGTGGTTGGATTTAATAATTTTAACGGATCTATAAGATCATTAGCTGCTGGCTGGTTATGTATCATTTTCATTTTATTTTGGGCTTATATAAATGTGCATGGAAAATGTGGAACACCTCTAAGTTTCGAATCTCGATAGATACATAGTTTCTTTTTAGGTATGACCAAATTAGGAGTAACGAATAACTCTTCCATATTGAGTATCTACTATGATAGAGATATACTCGAACATGTATGACCTAGAATCTAGATTATGATGATCAGATCCCGGATTTAACATTGAAATTTTGGCGATAAGTGAAAAAAGAGAACTAAGTTGTAGGTATGTGTTTGTCTTTTATTTTAAAACACGATAGATGCAGTCTTAAGCATCTTCTATGAAATACATGATAGTGGATGGTCCCTGAATTCACAAAATTGGTTTATAATAACAATGAAAATAGTGAGTGAACTTCCGCCTAAGGATTCTATACTTGAGCTTGTGTTACATGATTAGATACAAAAATAATTAAAAGGTTATTAAACTAGGTTCGTTCATTGGTAGATACAGTTTAATTGTATTCAAAATTGCTTTATTTACTGGTAAAAGTCAAATAATAAAAAATGATCTGTGAGAGCTTCATCGTCCTCTATAAAGCCCAGTCGAAATGTACATTTGAAACGCAAAAAATAGCTAGAGGTATTTTTTGATTTTTCTCGTTAGGGGGTTTCATAAAGAGTCTAAAAAGTTTTTGAGTTTTTGTGAAATAACTTAATAAAAGTTGTTTAAAATTTAATTATCTACAATGGTCCAGTCAATTTGTGCTCAAAAAGGCTCTTTGCTAGTAAATTATGGGGTAGTTTTGATTTTTTCCCTCCTTTATTTTTTTGGGGGTACTAAATCCGAATCTGAGGATTGCCAACAAAATTTCGTAACGCAACATAGAAAAAAACGCAAAAAATGATGCAAAAATACATGCTTTGGTAGTTTTTCACTAATAGCTCCAAAACTACCAATTACTCGAAAATTACATCAAAGTAGGTACAATTGAAAGTATCCACAATCTCCAATAAATATCTATTTTAGGTTTTTTTCTGCGACAAACCATTTGGACTCAAGCGCTAGCCGAAAATTGTCGTAGGAGGGTATAAGGAGTATCAAAACAAGTTCTCGACCACCCAGCTTTTTAACCTTGGCCGCCATCTTTGGATTTAATGAAAATGGCTTTTGTAAAATATATAGGATGCTTTGCATAAACGCAGGATGTATAACAAAGAGATTGTGTAGGTTGGGTTGATACAAGAAAAAATCGTACCCCCCCCCCGCTTAGGTAGGATGGGCAATTTACTTTTGGCTTTCAAAAAAGCTATAGCATGATGACATTGCAAGTATTGCCGTTGTTTTTTGATCATTTTTTCTGTTTTGAGTGTTTTTTTTTATTAAATTGCCCCTCCCACCTAAACGGGGGGAATAGACCACCTCTAGGATAATTTTGTTTCTTCTATCAACCCAACCCACACAATCTAGCCTTTTCTTACACACCCTGCGTTTATGGAAATCATCCTGTATATTTTACAAAAGGCTATTTTCCTTAAATTCAAGATGGTGGCCAAAGTTCAAAAACGCTCATAATTGAGTTGACTGAAATACAATGGCACAATCCCTTTTTCGGATTAAGTCGAAAAATATCAATCGTAGAGAAAAAATTATTATAACAAAAGTTGTAGATAATTAAATTTTGAACAGCTTTAACTAAGTGCATTTTAGTCAAAAGTTTAAAAGATGGCGGCCAAACGCAATGGGGATAGCACCCAAAAACTTTTTTTAGACTCTTTATGAATCCCCCCAAACGAATAAATCTAAAATCTATCTATTTTTGAATTTTAGCATTTTTTTCGTACATTCCGACTGGCTAAAATTTTTATACAACAACTACAGATCTACACACTTTTTCTCGATCATTATATGAGCGTATGAATTGATATCAAATGAATTCATATCAATTATTTTCAGCAAATCAAAGCTTGAAGGGGAATGGGGGTGCTTAAAGGTGTTATCTACCGATTTGATTTTGGTCTCATTAATTCATTAATTAAAAAGTACCTTGAAATCATGTGTCATAATTATATGTTTAGATTCTACCAACATAAGTATATCGATTTGATAAACTTTCACCTCTCTTCCCTCTCCATCTTTTTAGAAGAAAATGCATACTGTATTATAGCTTTTTGAATATTGTAGACGGGAAAACTCTGCTTCAACGCCAGAGGTAAACATTTGTATGAAGGTCAGGCGTCGGAGTTAGCAACTCATACTTGAAACAAAACTTTAAAATTTGTATAAAATAAATAATCTACCTATAGCCGACTAATAATAATTACTGAAAGCTTTTCATCTGTTTTGACCAATTACTGATCTTTTAGATGTCACGTTTTGCACAACGATTCTAGAACTGAATTTGTGTTCGAAAATATGTTGTTTTATTATAGTAAGTCGATTTTTGTCAGAGTATTAGCTGGAGTGAAGGTGGACAATCTTGCCACAAAAAAATCTTTGTTTCTTTTCTTGTAAATTAAAAAAATATTGGTTTTACTAACAATTGTGTCGTCCATTGAAATAGTCCACCAAAAATTTGATCTCCAGCCCAAATTAAGGGTACTTTTTATCAAATGCTTAAGATAACAACACAAAGCTGTTCACCAAAATTCAGCTTCTTCGGAATTTTTTCGACTTGAAAGTCTAAATCCATGTATTATACGAGTACTCTTTGAGCCCAAGAAACACATTTCAGGCAAAAATGGAAATTGTATTCACTTTTACAATGAACAAAACAATTGTATACATATCTCTTCATGAGTTCATGGTTTTCTTATTTGGTTAACTATTAGCCAATGGCTTGAGAAGTTATGTGCGAAAATGAAATAAATTCACAGCTTTGATGATTTTTTTACATTTTTATTTTCTTTTGTATCTAAAGATACCCATCTAAATTTTACAATGGGAAGATTGTTTCTTATTTGAATACTATCACTGTTTATGAATCAATAACTTAAACAAAATCAAATTTTTATGACAGATAGGTCTTAGGAGATGATATCATCTAGTTATTATGAAACTGTTTAGGCACCTTCAGTGTGGTCTTATGTTTGCCTATAACTTGTTATAATTTTTTTTAATAATATATGCGCACTCAAAGGAATTGTGACCACCCTGCCATTAAGATGATTGAACACAGTATGAACGTAAGGAAAATAGGGAAGAATTGCAAAGAAGACACGGATGTATATTGGTTTTGAAATTCTGAATTTCAAAATAGAAGGGAAAAATAAAGCCGGGTAAAGCATTCCACATTCGTATTGTTTGGCCAAAAAAAGAATCGCTGAACTTGACAGTACGTCTGAAATTTGGATCAAGAGTAAACTGATGTGCATTCTTGGAAGTGCGAGCATTACGGTGAAACTGTTTTAGAGGAGGAATGCAGCTGGCTATTCCGCTGAGACATGAAACATTACGGCAATGTTCAAGAGATGCGAATGTTTCCGTTATAGTACAATGATCTATAATTTTAAGAGTTCTTAATTGAATTCTTTATAAGAGTCTTAAAGGCGTTATTGGAGCACCTGTCCAATATGAGAATTGTATGGAAGCTTTGAAATTAAAACAAATTCAGCCTTCATTTCAAAATTTGTGCGTTCCTCTTACCCCGGGTACTCAAGAAAATTTGGTAGCCAAAAGCAATTTAAATAAATTTGGTGGTTAAATTGACCACGTATTGATTTGGATGACATGTCCAAAAATCATAAAAATATAATATTTGCCTTTAACCAAATATTTTATTCCATACTTAATCGGATAATGTCAAGTCAACCTAACAATGCAATACAAATATCACAACCTTCTCAAAAAATTATTGTTTTTATCTTTAAATGACTAAATGCTCTCTTGATGAGATACCGTTTTGATAAAATGTCAAGGTATATTTAGCTATACAAAATTTTGGAGATTTTAAAAGGTCAATATTAGCAAAAACCGTTTTTCTGGGAAAATACATTTTGCTTGCAAATATTTCTGAAAGTGACCCACCCCAGTTTTTCCACTTGCAAAACAAATTTTCTATCAAATTTCCAAAAAAAAAAAAACTATCAAAACAAAGAAACCTACCAAAGCGAATTGGTTATTAGAAATTTTTCGAATTTTTAAATGTAGTTTTACTTTACCAACTCAGAAAATACCAATCAAACCGAAAAATATCTAAATCATAAAGCAAAGAGATGTTCGGGAATATTTCAAGAATGAGGCGATTATTAAAAGGTCGAAAACTCTATTAGTTCAGTTCTCCAAATTTTTGTTTGGCAAAAACCTTAAACACAGCATTATTGCACTTGGAAGTTGCATCATTTGGAAATTAAATTGGAATTAAGCTTATTTGTTCTTAAGATAACGTGGTAAATCAACGAGAATTGATTCAATTATACATAGTTGGTTTTCTTGAGTACTTTTATTTGACTCTATTATTTTTTGAATTAATTGGAAATGATCATATTTTTTGTGCTTGTATAATGTTTCATATTATGCTTGCATAAAATACCTACCAAATCGAGGTACAACCCACCAACCTACCAAAGTTGAAAATTCCAACCAAGTTTGGTATAAGCCTATACCAAAACGGCAACGTGCCCACAACTTCAGCAATTGTTTTTAACTCTTTATTAATGAAATATCAAATAATTAAAAGCTTATTTAAAATAATAAGGTAACAGAAACAAATTTACAAAGGTACCGAAAAAACAGTTACGAAAATATACATAATGGCAGATCTTAAAAAGAAAATACGTATACGCCATAGTGCACCATTGTTTCACAGAGTCATCTTCTTCATAATAATTGTAAATTATTTGGATCTTGACTTTTCAAAAATATTACAACGCCATAGATTTTAATAAAAATTTACTCAATTTTAGACATGCATACACCAAATATTTTCTTATTTACTACTGGAAAGCTTGTTTTTTTTTCGACAATATGCCGTTATCGACACATAATAGGCTATAATTGAATAGGTATATCAAAATCAAAGATTTCTATGTTCTTAAATGTAAATGAAATGCACACCACTTTTTTCAGAGCAAAGATAGGCTCAAGATATACTAAAACGAAATAAAGTATATATTTTTGACTTTCATATTTTAGTTTCAAAAACTCGTTTTCATTTAAAACTGCCAGAGATACACAACTCTGGACCTCAATCAGGGATATTTGATAAAAAAGATGTCATCTAATTGGTCAGAAAAGGTCAAGTGGTCCCAAAAATTGGTCAGCCCTAGATAATTTGAAATAAAGAATTAAAATTTCTCAAGGTCGCCTAAGGTCACGCGCGATTTTTGGCACCTCCTTTATGGGAAATTTGCAAATAATTAACACCACCCGAAAGGCCCCAATATCTATATAAAAGGTCGCCTAGTTTCAGTAATTGGTCAGCTATAGATTCTTTTATACGATTTTTTTTTAATTTTTTTTTTTCAAGGTCATGAACGATTTCGTAAGAAAGAATCTATAGCTCACCTTGAAATTTTCAAAAATGAATTTAAAACAATCTATACCTGACCAATTACTGAAAAAACTAGCTGGCCTTTTGTATAGATCTATAGATCTTTCAGATGATACACATTTTTGGCAATTTCCCTAAAATGAGGTGCCAAAAAATCGTTTTGACCTTGAAGTTTATTTATAAGTTCATTAAATATTCATTAAGAAAAATCTATGGTTGACCAATTACTGATAATAGCTGACCTTTTACATTTGACCTTTCAAATTGCATACTTTTTTTTTTAAATGACCGAAATGACCAAGTGACCTTGAAACGAACTTCTAAAATTCATAGAAAAAAAAATCTATGGCTGACCAATTTTTCTAAGTTCTAAACTTTGGATTCAACCCAGTGCTGTCTATTTCTTATTATTAAGTAATTTAGTAGTGAAAAAGTACTTCAATAAGTGTATCTCATCGTAGAAAAATGATTTGAAGATAAATGATGACATTGGGAGGACAATTAAGTGAAAGGAAAAAATAGCTATCTGTCTCAATAAATAAATAAATAGAGGACATGCTCCTGAAAAAAAACTGAAAAACTGTCCGCCAAAAAGAGTGGGTGCTACAATCTTGTCTGTATGTCTGTCTGTCATTACCTTGGTCTACAGCCAACTGGTTGTTTTGTGTGTCCTTAAAGGGAAAATTGATTTTTTTTTATTTAAAAATAACGACAGTTACAGTTCCACCGTTGAGAAAAAAACTAATTTATTTCAAAAACGACTCAGATTATTTTAATAAAAAAAACTGTATAAAATTGTTAGTATGGTGTATTTTCTGATAAAAAATTACCAAAAACTGTTATTAATGGCACCTGCCATATAACAGTTTTTTCGACTTTCTCATTAACGGCTCACCGATTTTAATAAAAAAAATTCAATAGCTGCTTCAAAAAATATCAATAGGTATCGCATTTCATAATTTTGAAAAACTAAATTTTGGATTTTGAAAAAAAATATAATTTTTTTTTTGAAAATTCAATATTTCAAAAACGGCTTGATGATTTTCTTAGAAAGTAGGTTTATAAAAAAAAAAAATATATTTTTAAATACTAGTATCGCTCAGAGAGTTCGAAATTATACCTGACATTTTTAATGTTTTAACGGCAACATATATAGCTTTTTTCATACGGAAATCAATTTATCGTTTTTGTTTTTATTTATTGAACATTATTAAAGGGATATGCGGACAATTCTATAGGGGATGCAAGGGACCCGGAAGCCTTGTTTCCATTTTTATATCAATTTACTGCTTTTTTTTTGCTTTGGAATAATTGTTTGAAAAAAGTTTTGAACAAATCATAGGCGTAAGCGATTAGAAATGAATTTTGATAAAAAGTGGTAAGTGTTAAATTGTTAAATAAAGGTTAGTTTCTGAACTATACCAAACATATTGAAAGGTGACCAGTGTTACCATTCTCTCAGAAACGCCTGAGGGAATTTAGTGGAATTTTCAGTTTTATGCATGCTTATACCCTCATTGAAAACATATTCAATAGTAAGAACCCTTGGACTCAAATTTTCCATGCTTAAATGTCACTAAACAAATAATAATGGATAACAACATTCTCATTCTTTTAATCCATTATACACAAAAAAAAAAAATAAAACAATTTAAAATAAGTAGTATGATCATCAAGGAATTAATAATTTAGAACTCGATATTTTATTCATCAGTGATCAAAAACGTCAACCATCAGGATAGAAACTTCACTGTACATTTTACATTTGGTACATTTAATAAAGAAATCTCAATTATCAAATTTTGCGGCCTATGTTTTGATACCAATTGAAAAAAAAATGCAGGTTGATAATTGAAAAAAAAAACACAAAAATTATAAATAAAAAAAAAAATCAAGCTCACGAAGTAAAAGTCTTAAATCGATAACCAACTCATGAGATATATAAAGAGATAGAGATATAAAATGAGAAAATGCAAATTAATTAAAGAAACAATAATCGCTGTGTACAAGTATTTACGGTCAAATTGTTGAACAAAAATTACAACAACACATAATAAGTGTTGTCGAATGAAAAAGTCCATACAATAATAACAACAACAAATAAAAAAAAAGAAAAACATATTACGAAACAATTTTTAAGCTGGATTCCACCCTGTCCAAGATAACTTTGGCATGCTGCTGGCTTCAAAGCTATGTACCATAAATTGAAATTGCACTGAATGCATAATATAACCTCAAGCCAGTCATCAGCCTCAAAATTACATCCAAACATGCCGTAAAGTCCAAACACATAGCAATATCTTTCACAAATCAGCTCCATCGTCGTCGTTGTTGTCGTCCATTTATGTACCTATGTGGCTCTATTAAAAAAACAAAGCAACAAAAAAAAATAAACTAAAGAACGTACGCAGCAACCAACGTAGCCAGCTGAAAGCAAAAACACACATCACGCTAACCAATTAATACATAAACCTATTAAACAAGAAAACTAGATCAAAGCCTGACCACTTACACAATCTGCGCACAAAGTCCCTGAGAGAATCTCTAATACTGATGACGATGACTCTCAAGCCTTCAACGATCCGTAAGTTTCCCCTGGCTTTGGACTATAGGACACTACAGACTACAGGCTACAGGCTACTTCATCGAGCTACCTACCTATTAGCTTTGGCTTTGTAATCATATTGTTATTCATGCGGTGGAATACCATTACCATCTTTTGTTCTTCTTTTAAGTCAGGTTTTCAATTATACTTGCCACTCTGCACGTCCTATGGAATTTTTGATATTTTTTCTACTATTCCAGCCCTCCCTGGAAAAGAAAATCTAATCCACAATAGATAGATTCGAGCTCAATTTATACCGGTTTCCAATTAGATCACCTTATAGTAGAATATGTTCTTCGATTAACTGCTGCAAAAGACACTTCATTGAACAAAAGAAACTATCAAATGTACATAGAAGTTGGTTGTTGTAGTGTGTAGTGAAGGTAATGGTTTTGCCAGAGCATCAGAGTTCCCATAGCGAACATAGGGGGAAATTGGCTTAAAAAGGACGTGTTTTTTTGTATTGGTTAGGCTTATTCAAATGTTTTTTTTTTTTAGTTAAACATTATTATTATCGATTGGGAAAATCGATGAAACTCAACAAATCTTTTATTTTCCAGCAGAAGCTTATGGAAAATAAATACAACTTTGAACAAAAAATAACAAAATCACACAAGATCACTTGAGACTGGCGTCTTCCTAGAGAGTAATGCTTATTTCTGCACAAAATTGCATTGCTAACTCAAAAATTATTATTTATTTTATTAATTGTTAAGTCCCTGGAGAAAAAGGTTCAAAATGAATCGGGCTACAAATTCAAAGGTCTATGTCCCTTTAAGGTGAAGCACTCAACTAAAGTTTTCAATTATTTCAGGTTAAGTTCATATTTAAACTTTCTTATATCTTCGATAACATCAACTAAAATTATTTTATTAATATTGTATTGATATATGAACTGCACGGTGGTAGCAGATCATAGTGTTGAAATATTGATGTGTAAAATTATCCGTCTAGATTTGCTTGTATGTATATTCACTAATAACCATATAACCTGATGGCTTAAACATTGTAATTAAATATACAAACAACAGCTGCCATTCAAAAATAGATGTGCTTAATCAGTGCTTTTAATGGTTATCATTGGATTTTAATTGCAGATAACATTGAAGTGTTATTTTGCAAAGAAGTGGTTGATTTTAGATGGTTCTTTTTTGCAATGGATATTTAAGCTTAATATTTATTTATGGTTTAAAACTTTTGTATCATATTTAAAACACTTTATAATGAAGAACTAACTGCAACAGAGGAAGCTTAAACTTGATACTTTTATTTATTTTAACGAGACTTTAACTATATTTCTCATAAGAAACAAACATGGGAGAGGTATAATAGGATCGGTGAAAAACACGAATTCTCCAGTCTTCGATGATTTATCTAATTCAGTTTCTTAAAAATATTGCATGATGGTTTTTAGTGTTGATGTTTTAGGTTTTTTAATAACAGCATTTTTTCAGATTTTTTTTCAGCATTGAACTGTGCCGATAACTTTTTTTTTAAAAAAGATTGGAAGAAGATTTAAGTATTATAAGCTTATCTTATCGCTTTCAATAAGCAACATTGAAAAGTTATTTAAACCAGAACGATGTTTTT